>JAHBOF010000015.1:600000-1123893 GCA_020736565.1 Coprinopsis sp. MPI-PUGE-AT-0042
ATTTAGGACCTACTGCATACCTTCTAGGAATCAAGGTGGAGTACGACCAGGCAAACAAAACTCTGCGTCTATCCCAAACCCAGTACATCAACAACATGCTTGCTCGTTTCCGACTTTCCGACTGCAAACCTGTGACCACCCCTATGGAACTAGGGCTAGCACTGAAGAAAAGCATGTCACCCACAACTGAAGATGAGAAGGAGGAGATGAGCAAAATCCCCTACTTGAATGCAGTTGGTGTTGATAAGGCAAGCAAGGGAGGGTTGAGAGGCGACAGAATAGAGGGGCACAGACACAGACACAGAGTGGCCACAACAGAAGTACAGGGTACATCAGCGAGGTATATTGAACCAGGGTAACAAGAATTCAACATGTATTTGTACTTGTTAGGTGTACCTGCATGCCAGCCACCAGGGCTAACATGACCAAATCCAACAGTTGGAGCCCTGATGTATCTGGCCATTGGTACTCGCCTGGACATTGCCTACTCAGTTGCAAAATTGGCACAGTTCAACTCCAACCCTGGGCCTGCACATTGGAAATCTGTCAAGCATCTCTTCCATTACCTCCAGGGAACCAAGGACCTCAAGCTCACATTCACTCAGAACGAAGGCACTCCATCAGATGAACTCTTCCGCACCTATAGTGATGCAGACCATGGTGGATGCCTCAACACACGCAAGTCTACCAGTGGTTTTGTGATGAAGATGGGCACTGGTGCAGTCAGCTGGTCATCCAAGAAGCAAGCTACAATTGCCAATTCCTTGACTGAGGCTGAATACATCTCAGCATTGTCTGCAGGCTTTGAGATCAAATGGATGTGTTCGCTTCTGGGAGAGCTCGGATTCAAGGTCAAGAAGCCCTCGCCACTCATGGCGGACAGTCAATCAGCACTGCATGTCCTCAAGAGTCTTGAAAATCACAGCAGGATGAAGCACATCAACATCAAAATTCATTGGATCAGGAAGGAAGTTCGTGACAGAACCATTGAAGTCCACTTCCTCCCTACTGCAGACATGGTTGCAGACATTCTCACCAAACCCCTTCCTCGGATTGCTGTTGAGTGCCACCGTTTATCTCTTGATCTCTTTTAGAATCACAACAGTCTTTGCATTGAGGGGGTGTGTTAGAATACAATACTTACATCATTGTTTCTACGGTTATGATCAGTACAAGGGACACTATTTTCAAAACATTTACTTGTTGCATCGTTCACTTCTCTCTTTCTTTTTGTTCTCTCTCTTCTATTTACCCTGCACAGATACACTATTGTTCTTCCCTATATGGACATTCCTTTGTGTAGATATGTATATAGGTAGCTAGTGTGAGTGGGGTGTTCTCTATCGAACTATTCCCACTCACAGGTATGTCATGTATCGCTCTACTTATTTCTCTGCTAATATTTATCGAACTATTCCCACTCACAGTGTGCGTTCTGTTGAAGGTTTAATAAATTTCACATACTCTGATACAGTAGAAGGTGGTAGGACAGTGGACTGCAATTGCTCATATATACTGATCCCCTATATGTGAAATGTGGCACAAGATATTGGTAGGAAAAGTGATTATTGACTTGGCAGTAGGACTTCCTTTCATGGCAGGGTATGAGACAGTATATCAGGCTGAATAATGTGTGAGAGCTTCTTGTTGTTAGAAAGTAACCCTCCCTTGTGATGCTCACTTTGATGCACAATGAGCTACTATGGAACAGCAGCATAGTCTCCCACTATCTCAGCCATGGTGGGGGACAGACTCATGCAATGGGAGCCCAAATGCAGATCCCAAGCAAGCAATGTATCTTATCTCTCATATCTAACACCCTATCTAATTCTTATTGTTGCAATCTCCCAGTTGATGTGACACTCAATGTCCCTGATTGTGCCAAGAAATGCAGGATTTATGGAGCTTTCAGCAGAATTTGAATCTGGCCCATATTGCAATGATTGGTCTACCCAATGCCATTTGACAGGCCTTGGAAGATATGCATTGGACTTGGACACCATGTCAAACTTATTCTGCAATCTACTTTGTTTTCACCTTCATATTCACACTCTTGGCCCTGGTAAGCTGGTCATACCCTGAAGCAAGGAAGATTAGTGATCCATGATGGCCTTGAGACAAAGAAGGGCACAGCGATCCAAACAGAAGCCGAAAATCGGCAGAAGAGAGAACCCCAGTAGGAACTTACCATATTTACTCAAACTGACACCTCTTCCACTGTCCTTGACACCAGTCCAAGCAAGGGCAGGATCCAAGTAGTCACACCTAGTTCATTCAACACAAGTTAGTAACCTGATCATTGGGAATGCACAGATAAATTCTGGAGGAGGCAATACCCAATGCAGCAATCAAGCAAGAAGAACAAAGGTGAAAGGAAATTACGGAGTCACGCACCGGTTCAAGAAGACAGTCCCTGTCTCGAGCTCTTCTACAAACTTTTCAAATAGCCGTTCCGATTCCGGGTTGGATTGGACATTGGTCCATACGGATGCTGTCAAGCCGTAGGGCGAGTCATTCATCAGTGCTATGGCTTCGTCTTCCGATGAGACCTGACAAGCATGCCAACGGTGTTCACGAGAGGGTAGCAAAGAGCAGGACAGCACACAGAGAACAAAAGCATATCAATGAGCCTTGGATTCAACAAAAGTGAATGAACCCCGGGAAACGCACCTTTTGAATCCCGATGACAGGTCCGAATGTCTCCTCCATCATCACCTCCATACTGTGATTCACCTCAACCAACACCTGAGGTGCAACATATGTTGTTCCGCTAGGCCATTGTCAGTAAAGTCTCAAACCGAGATGACAGGGGAAAGGGCATACACTTTTGCAGCAGGGAACAGGTCTTCCGGGATAAGCGCCTTTGCACCTTGTTTCACTGTTCTCCAAGCAGTGTTCAGGGCCAGAAAACAGAAGATACGCATCGATGGAGGGAGTGTTCACCTGCATCAGCGACCTGCTTTCTGATCCTCTCCGCACTCGCCAAACTGACAACAGGTCCCAGGTTGGTATCACTTAACGTGGGATCTCCAAGCTTGTATCCCTGTGTGCCGGTGATACAAGGTCAGCGTTACCTTCGAATAGAATGGATGATGCAAAGGCGACATAAACAAGGGGTAAAGTCCGATGAAAATCGGACATCGTACACCCTGTGTGGTCGAAAGGAAGCCCAAGCGCACCTTGACGACCTTGACGACCTTCTCCACAAGCTCGTCATAAACCTTTTCATGCACGTAGACCCTTTCAATAGCGCAGCAGCTCTGGCCAGAGTTGAACATGGCACCTGTAAAGGTAAGTCAGCTCTCACGATCCTCATTAGGTTGAGAGTAGGTCAGGCCAAGTGACCAGACCGGGGGATGACGGACCCGCGAGACCAAGGCTTCGCAGAGCTACGCGCAAGTCTAGGGGGCATATAGAGAGGATAAATAGTTGGGGAAGAACGCACCGTCGACCAGCTCTCCCGCTGTATAGTCTAAATCCGCATCGGGTGCAACGTACGCAGGATCTTTGCCTCCAAGCTGTAGAAACAAGATAATCAACACATGCCTTCTCAGTGCTCTGATCCACCGATTCCTGAATGGTGCGATGGTCGCAGGACAGACAGAGCTAATCTGGCCACGTACCTCGAGAGCAACGCCCATAAACCCTCCTCCCTTGACTGCAGCCTCGGCGACTGCCTTCCCGTTGATAACACTCCCGGTGAAGCTCACGAAATCCACTTTGGGGTGCTGAACAACGAAGGAGGTAAGATCTGGCGTGAGGTGAAGGACCTGTCAAAGTCGGGTGTCCGTTAGAGTCGTCACAACAAAGGATTTAGACGGCCAGCACGAGGAAGCAGAGGCTTGAGCCGTCAAGAAGCGGATGAAGCTTACCTTAATGACCCCACTCGGCACGCCTGCCTTCTCGAACGCCTGCACCATCCTCTCTGCCGTCAAGGGCGTCTGCGGAGATGGCTTCAGGAGGACAGCGTTCCCTGCGACGAGGGCAGGGAGGACAGAGTTGATGGACGTAAGGTAGGGGAAGCTGATGTTTCATCGCGGTTCAAGTGTTCAATGATTATGGGTCGAGAGTGAGGAAGGGCGAAAGAGAGATCATCAGTAACCAACCACTTTGACATAAGGAACACGGGGCGAATCGAAAAGGGGGTCCGATCTCTCTGTCGATCGGACGCGTTGACCGGGCAAAACACGGATCGAGAACGAAGCGAGCGGAACGCAGAAAAAGAAACTCACTTCCAGGGTGCGATAACAAACACAACGCCCAATGGCGTCCTCTTGATGTACCTCCTGAAGCCTTCTTTGTCCGTGTCTGCAAAGCCTTGCGTCAAGCATATCAGTAGCAATAATAACCGGTGAAACGCGCACCTTCTTGAGTTATATCCTTCAGGGAGTTTTCTGCGATGTCAAGCATGTAGTTGGCACGCTCAGCAAGACCGCGCATCTCTCCTGGAGTCTGGGAGATAGGGCTTTGGGTTCATTTGTCGGCGATCGTCACGAGAGTCGCAAAACGAAAATGTCAGCTCAAGGACAGAGAATCACCAGCTCCCAATCCCCTCCAGCAAGCAGAGCACGTACCGTCCCATCTGCAGTGTAAGCTCCATCGGGATCTCATCCTTAATGCTTTCGAATTCTTTCTATTCAGTGAAGATCTTAGTCTTCGTTCTCTCTGCAGATTTGGACATACATACCACAAACTTCCTGCCAATCTCGACCCTCTCCTTGAGAGGGACCTTCTTCCACTCTTTCTGGGCCTTGACAGCATCTGCGATCGCTTCCTGGATCTCCTTCTCAGAGGGATAGTTACGCGAGACATAAGGCTGCTGGTTGTGGGGCGTAATCGTCGTCTGAACGGACATGGTGGCTGGTGGTCAAGAGAGGGCTCCTATCTTTGTATGATGGCATCACGCGAACAACGCGTCCTTGTCTGTCGAGTGACTTGCTTCCTATCCTCCTGCATGTCTCATGAACGTCGACCTGACGTTTCGGTGCTTTCTCTGGATCACAACGGCGACGTCGCACAAACGCTCCTTCTAGCAAAAACCTGGCCTCCCTTTCTCCGGTCAGATCTAGGCGCCCACTTAGCGCCGGGGTGCATGAGTCAATTAGACTCATGACCCGACCAGAGTGCAGCTGTCTTCAGGGCAGGCGGGCACTCGCGAGATGCTTCACTCCTCTGAATTCAGCCAGCGATAATGGCAGCCCCCGTCGATACTGACACACGCACACTCGCGACAGTCAAGCACCTCGCCAACCCAACTCAGCTCAGATCGAGGAAGCAGCGAAAGTTCTCCAACAGGCATTCAAAGGTTCATACCCACATCCAGCGTTCCACAATCGCAATGAGAAAGCTAACCGCCGAACAGGCGATCCACTGACATTCATCTTCACCGGCAAAGATTCCGAAATCGACTTGCTCCTCTTCGAAGCCGGCGTAGGCTCGGCTGTTGTTGGAGGTTCCCTTGACGTCCTCGTCGTACCTAACTCAGCCGACGACACAAACGCAGAAGTCCCATCCGAAGGACGCATCATCGGCGTCGCCGTCTGGTTCCCGCCTGGCACTGCCGAACAACGTGCAGCGGGATGGGATACCTTCATGGCGACATTAGACTGAAAGAATCCAAGGTTGAAAGCATGGTGGATGGATTCTGTGAGTCCCCGTCTTTATCCTCGTCCTTTCTACCCATACACATCCTCACTGCCCTCAGTTCATCCCGCACATGAGGGACGTAAGTCCCTCCATACTCCCGGAAGACTTGGCAACGAACGCATGGCACTTGCACCTGTTTGGTGTCTTGCCTGCCTACCATGGTCAAGGACTCGGAAAGGCGCTGTTCAGAGGAACAGAGGAGCAGGTGCGTTGCAGTGTTCTTCTCTGCTTCTTAATTTACGAAACTCACAAATCCTCCAGGCAAGATCAACCTCTTCCCCAATTGTCGTCGAGACTAGCACAGAGGTCGACATTCTCATTTACCGCAAGCTTGGCCTGGACGTTGTCGGCGAGACCAATATCGAGAGCGAGTACGGCACGGCCAGCATGACATTCATGGTTAAGAAATGGGATTGAGGCGCACGGATTGCCGTGTTGTTGCAAGGTAGGCCAGAGAAGGGTCGTAATAATGATATAAGTGGATGAATGTATGGATAAGGCAACCAATGGAAAGACACAAAGAGTTGAACATACTTAGGGCAATATTTGGTGGGAGCCCCTATCTTTTCTAGATGATGGCATCCCGACGCGTCTTTTTGTCTTCAACACTCATGTCAGACGCAACCCAAGTCTACAACACGCTTCCCCGCCAAACGCAGCGTCTCATTGACCGCGTATTCTCGCAGCTAGCCGAGTCTACTGGCGGGGGAGGTGGGGGAGGATTCATCGTCGAGTCAGACGATAGCGACTCGATCCCTCTGTCCAAAATCCCGGAAGCCCTCGACCTGCTTAAGCTTCCCAGCGACGACGCCGAGGTCATTCAAGTCTTCACAAACGCTGCAGGGGGATGGGATACATCGAGCTCATCCTCATCCTCTGGTGGCGTCACACTCGCCGACTTTCGTTCCGTCTGCGCTGTCCTCCTGGAGTCTCCCAATGAAGAGAATTTTGAAGAAGACGAAGACGCTGGAGAAGAGTCTGACGAATACGCCGAAGACGACTCGGAAGACTCTGACTATGGCTCTCGCCCATCCAAAGCAAGGCGTACCCGTCGTCGCCAGTCCACGTCCTCTGCTTCACCATCGCCTGCTCGCCAACGTCGACGGAAAGCATCTCCATCTCCATCATCGTCATCAAACGAACTCACAGCCGACCAACTCGAAACAGCTCTTCTCACCTACGCTCTCTTCTTCCCTCCCATCCCGTTGGAATCTGGATCGCCGCAATGGGTCGAAAAGGTCTCAAACCAGCGGCTCATGATAGGCGACATCCAACGCGCTGCGGGACTGTTGAAGGAGAAACTAGGGCTCGAGGATGTGAGTATGTTACTGTGCCATTAGGCTCGCTGTCTGACTCCTTACGTCCGTCTCAGATCACGACGATGCTCTCCCTCTTCTCCACCTCCCCCGACATGTCAATGTCATTCGACGACTTCACGCGCATGCTCATTCGAGCAAAGCTCGTCTAGCCACCCCCTTTTTGGCTCAGTTCTTCACCCCGGAATCCACCTCCGACTTTCATCAACAAACTGAGAACAGCAGACATTAACCACCACATGGAACATATGACTCAATCCCGGCTTAGCCGTCTTACGCGTCGACGGCCACATGTGGATTACACATACACCCCCAAGACCTCCATCGGTATTTTCACGGCCTTTCTTGTCCTTCCCCTCCCCCATCTTTCCCCAACTCAGACCAATCCATAATGTCGACCCCTATCGATATACTATCCATTGCTACACCCAAACACCTTACAAACCCCACTCCAGCCCAAATTGATGAGGCAGCAGCGCTTCTCAAGCAGGCTTTCAAAGGTTCGTTCGTTCATAGACTGCCCTGTGTCCTCTATTATACGAGCGCAAACTGACCATTGAGCTTACAGGCGATCCCCTCACGCCCATCTTCACCGCAAACGACCCCGAACTCGACATACTCCTTTTCAAAGCCGGCATAGGCTCCTCGATCGTCGGAGGCGCCCTTCACGTTCTCGTTGTACCTGCATCGTCTTCCTCGGCTGCAACGGGTGGCGCAAACGAGCAAGCCGAAGAACGCATCATCGGCGTCGCGGTCTGGTACCCTCCTGGCATGACTTCAAATGCCACTCCCGAACAACGCGCAGCAGGATGGGATACGTTCTTGGAGACAGCAGAGAGGAAGAACCCAAAGTTGAAGACATGGTGGCTTGAATATGTGCGTCCCCCTCTTTAGCATCCTTTCTCATAGAATACTCATACTCACTCCTTCAGTTCATCCCAAACCTTACCAAAACATACGCCTCTGTCCTCCCGGAAAACTTCACCAAGGACTCGTGGCACCTCCACCTCTTTGGCGTCTTACCTGCCTACCATGGCAAAGGTCTCGGAAAGAAACTGTTCAAATTCGCAGAGGACCAGGTACGTTCCAGCCTTTCCACGCGGTATCTGATCACTCACCAATCCTCTTTACTCTGCTAGGCAAGATCCACATCCTCGCCCATCGCCCTCGAAACGGGAACAGACATCGACATTATCATCTACCGCAAGCTCGGGCTGGACGTCGTCGGTGAGACTAAGCTCGAGAGTGAGCATGGGACGGGCAAGATGACAATTATGGTCAGGAAATGGGAGTAGGTCTGATGGGTTCAGAACGAGAGCTGCAGCAGGGAGATTGTTGAGAAGAGGGGGAGGAGATCAATCGTATAAGCTAGGTATTTGAACCTCTCCTGCCGGACCTTGTCGGGAGCGGACAAGTATGAGACCAAAATGAAATCTCCTTTCGAAACCAGGACATCATCTGTTGCCTCTGTCGAGTGCCACAGTACGGACTGAGGCTGCCCTAGGCCAACAGGAACTAGCCAGCGTGCTAACCACCATCTCATAAATCACTGACCCGCAGCTCGCTTGAAGGAGAAACTCAAAGACGTAAGTAAGATCCTCAGTCTTATGTTTCTTTTCGTCTGAACCATCCTCCTTAGCGCAGATTACGACGAGGATCTTACGCGTATTCTCGTTCGAGCAAAATTGGCGCAACTTTCCTTTTTCTGGCTCACTCCTGCAACTACGCGACACCCCGATCTAGGCGCCTGAGCGCTGGAAGGGCATGAGTCGATCGGTCCCCGAATGGGATTTATGATTCTATCTAGTCAGCCGCAGGCAGCCACATATATACCCAAAAGGGACCCATTGACTTCCTTTCTCTTTCTACCTCTAATCTGTCATGATGTCAGCCCCGATCGAGACCGACATCAAAACCCTCGCGACAACCGAAGCACCTCACGAACCCAACCTCAGCCCAAATCGAAGAAGCAGCGCAAGTTCTCCAGCAGGCACTCAAAGGTTTGTGCCTCTCCCAAGTGTCATCTTGATTGAGATGCGACAGCTAAGTGATAAGCTTTGCAGGGGATCCCTTAACACCCATCTTCTCCGGAAACGACTCCGAAATCGACATACTCCTACTCAAAGCCGCCTTGGGCTCCGCAGCTGTTGGAGGCGCCCTACACGTCCTCGTCATACCCACCTCAGCCAATGGCGCCAACGAAGAAACTTCACCCCAAGAACGCATCATTGGTGTTGCGGCCTGGTTCCCGCCAGGCATGAGCTCGAATGCTACCCCAGAACAACGTGCAGCGGGGTGGGAAACGTACATGGAGACGGTAGAGAAAAAGAATCCAAAGCTGAAGGCATGGTGGATTGATTATGTGCGTACCTTCGTCATCTTTTCCCATTCATACTCATCCCCGCTTCCTCAGTTTATCCCGCACAGCAGAAAAGTGACCGCCTCCATACTCCCAGAAGACTTTATCAAGAACTCTTGGCACTTGCAGCTCTTTGGTGTCGAGCCTACCTACCACAGTCAAGGTCTAGGCAAGAAGTTATTCAAATTCGCAGAGGATCAGGTACGTTCAAACGTCATTGAGACTCTTCCTCTTCCCTTTTCTGTCGCTATCAAATCTCCATCATTCACAAAACCTCTAGGCAAAGTCCACCTCTTCTCCAATCTTCCTCGGAACGGCAACAGATCTCAATATCCTCATCTATCGCAAGCTCGGGCTGGACAGGGTCGGCGAGACCAAGATTGAGAGCGAGTACGGGACGGCCAAGATGACGTTCTTGGTCAAGAAATGGGAGTGAATCAAGAATAGTTGGTGGATCGAGAACAGATGCCTCAAGTGTAGTTATGCCGTTGGAAGACTGGCAGGGTGAAGAGAACAATGTCATCCGCTTAAGACATTCGGTTCAAGTCTTCCTTTCTCAATTATGCTGCTTTATGCTTTGAATCGAACCTGGAGGAGCTACATCTCCCCGCAGCGCCTCGCCCCCACTTTGCGCAGCTGAGCACAAGGATATCCAGACTGCGGCTTGATCAGTTAGAATTAAGCGGTATACTGCGGTAAGTAAAATTTCGATATCCCCGGCAGTGATCCAAGGAGTTGAATATAAAATAACAATCTTGACAAGCAGAGCAGACACCAAGACCACCCCATGGATACCGACATTCGAAATCTTGCCGTACACAGGCACCTAGCCAATCCCACCGAGGCCCAAATCGATGAAATAACGACCGTCCTGCAAGAAGCCATGAAAGGTTCGTGGAGTCAACTTTCAGCGTCGCTCCCATCTCACTACCGACGCCCAGATGATCCTTCAACATCTATTCTGCATGGCAAAGACCCCAAGCTCGCGAGGCTCAAGTTTCGAAGTGGTGTGTGCGCGGCAGCCATTGGAGGTGTACTGCACGTCCTCCTCGTCCCCAGCGCCACAACCTCCCCTTCGACGTCCTCATCTTTAACAGCTGGCGCCCGGGAAGGACCGTACGAAGAACGTATCATTGGGGTTGCAATCTGGTACCCACCCGGCACAAGTTCATCGCTCACTTCCGAACAACGAAAAGTAGGCTTGGAAACCTATTTCGAGGGTCTCGAGAAAACGAACCCGAAGCTGAAGGCGTGGTGGGTTGAGTATGTGCGTAACATCCACTCCTTTGTGCGGTTGCTCGCTCATACTAACTTGATGCTTCTGCTCTTAGCTCGTTCCAAACTATGAAAAGACGTATGCCTCCGTTCTCCCGCCAGGCTTCGCCAAAGACTCTTGGTACCTTGCAGCCTTTGGTGTCCTCCCCGCCTACCAAGGCAAAGGTCTTGGCAAGAAACTCTTCAAAGTCGCTGAGTCACAAGCTCAAGCGACTAAGACTCCTATCACACTGGATACGGGCACAGACCTTGATATCGTTATCTATCGAAAGTTTGGGCTGAAGGTGGTAGGAGAGATGAAGGTCGAGAACGAGTATGGGAGTCAAAAGATGAGTATCATGATCAAGCAGTGGGAGTAGACCAGGAACAGGTGAACAATAAAATGTGTAATTGAGGCCGGCTATCAGGCCTTTCGAATCTCGCCTATCGGGCTTGTTCTTGAAGAGCGTTATCAAACTAAAATTAACCCTTTTTTCTGAAGTAGGCACCATTTAACAACTCAGAGTATCCTCGACTCGCAAGCCCAGTAAGGACCCTGAGATATTTCCACCAGTGATTTTGAAAGATTCCACGATTCCCAGCAGTGAATTGGAGCGGATGATCAGGGAATCTTGCTGCGGTCAGAAGCGTTCGTGCGAGTCAATGTCACCGGACGTCCGCGTCAAGTCCGAGCAAGAGGCGAAGTATAAGTCGAACCCCAGCTGCTGCAGCAACAAGTTAATCCTACCACAACTTCCACCATCCATCCCAATGAGTACCGATATCCTGGCCCTCGCAGAAACCAAACACCTCACGAACCCTACTGAAGCTGAAATCGAGGAAGCAACTTCAGTCCTGCGGGAAGCCTTGAAAGGTGCGATGTCGATTGCAATTGGTCCTGCGTACGGTTAACGAAGTTAACGAACGAACAATACCGTACAGACGACCCCTCAACACCCATTTTCAGCGGCAGAGACCCCGAGCTCGCACGACTCAAAATCCGAACTGGCGTATGCGCCGCAGCCATTGGTGGTGCTTTGCACGTTATTATTGTTCCTGCCTCCTCCGGCCGTGAAGAATCTATCATAGGTGTTGCAGCATGGTACCCACCTGGCACAAGTTCCTCTGCGACTCCTGAGCAGCTGAGAGTAGGCCGGGGAGCCTTCTTCGACGCTGTCGACAAGAAAAATCCAAAGTTGAAGGCGTGGTGGGCTGACTACGTGCGTACAGCTTTCATCTCCACCCAGAGTTCCCTGTTTTTCCCATCCCAGCCCTATAGTTCATCCCACACTATGAAAAAGCGTACGCTTCCGCCCTCCCACCCAGCTTCGCGAAAGACGCTTGGCAGCTGCAGTTCTTTGGCGTTCTACCAATCTACCAAGGCAAAGGTCTCGGAAAGAGACTATTTAAGTTGGCTGATTGTCAAGCCCAAGCGACCAAGACGCCCATCGTGCTCGAGACGGGGACAGAACTTGATATTATCATTTACAGAAGGCTTGGATTGGAAGTTGTAGGAGATATGACGATCGAGAGCGAGTATGGAGACCAAAAGTTGACGATCATGGTTAAGCAGTGGCATTAGCCGACGGGAGGTGGAACGCAACGAAGAGGCAGGCTGACAGGCGAGCGGGTGACATTTCCATCTCGTCCAATGGTCCTCTCCAGCAGCTCCTGTAGTTCGAGACACGTTTCCCTTCCTTTCATTTGTCCATAAGGACCCCTGTTCATGCAATGATCTGGCACTGGTGAAGGTCTACGTCCAACACACAGTCGCGTGAGCAGTTTGTTCATCTCACATGTTTCGTGAGCTACTCACATGTTTCGTGAGCTACTCACATGTTTCGTGAGCTACTCACATGTTTCGTGAGCTACTCACAAGGATCGACAACGATGCACTCCACCTTATGACCAGGAACAGGGGCACAATAAATTGGCCCTTTGTATGTCAGGCCGCCACCTGCAAGGAATCGCGGCTCGAGCTCCCTACAAGACGAGAATCGTTGAAATGAATCCACGCACATTGGCCACCAAGAGGAACCAGCGGCGAGGGCGATGGCTTCACTCCGGTAGGAGATGCCAGGACCTGCGACGAGAACAGCCAAGCCATGGAAACGAGCAAGGTGGACAGGGACATTGCTTAGGGGTGCTCAAGACATAGATCCAGCCAGCCTTCAAACCTCTTATGACGAAAAGGGTCAGGGGGGTCCCTCAGAGGCTTTCTTGACAAGATTTTCCGCGTAAGATCATGGGGCCACACCAGATCTCGCGAACTTCAAGCGACAGCTCACACTAGGAAGGAAGATCTGCGGCTCGCCATTGAGTGCCTATGGTGAGTTTGGACTCCTATCAGATACACTACGAAACAGGGCGCCAGCCGACAATCAACCGTCTATTGTAAAGACTGGCGAGGGACTTTCCCAAGGCGGCTTGGACTCGGAGTGGTCCTCTCACAGCCACAAACCGCCTCAAACCGAGCCAATCAATAAGGTGGGAACTTGGGCTGACTGGAGGTTATGATCCAACATGATATTTCGTTCGAGCTATATAGGAAAGCTACGGTTCTGCGCTTTGCTTTATTAGATCGATGCACACTCGCAGAGAAGGCTACACAACCTAATTGACAAGATTGGCGTAGACGATAGCCTCAGCTTTGCCCAGGATCTCACGTGTGACCTTATCCATGGGAGGCACAATTTGGCTTCCGAATGTCATAGCGATTCCAGTCTTTGGGTCCGCAAAATACCACGTTCCAGCCCATCCAGACCCTATCGTAGCACGGATTAGCCCCAGGATTCTCTTTGTAAACGCAAGCAGAGCGAGAAGAAACCTACATGTAACAGATCCGGCCCTTCTCTTTCCCTCCCAGTCCTTTACGTTTACGGCTGCCGCAGTGCTCCAATCCAGATCCGTCGATTCAGGATCCATCATCTGCACCATAGCATTGAGACCGAGCAATCCTGCAGGCGGGAGTCGGGGTTCGAAGAGCGTCTTCACCGTTTCACGCTTAAGAATAGCGCTAGGAACGTCGCGACCTGCTTCGATCTGGAGAAGATGGCGAAGGAGAGTAAGGTAGTCAGGGAGGGTGCCAAAGCAGCCTATCCCCCCATAGTGGTTGTGTGCTGCCAAGGTAGGATCATTAAAAGGTCAGCTTGATGGCAGTATGCAGCAGTAACTGGTTACTTGCCTGTTTTGGGATAGCGAGGAACAATTGGAAGGCGATCCTTCCACCCCTCGATGCTGTTATCTGCGTTACGGAAATGAAGATCAATCATGCGGGATGCGAGTTCTTCAGTCAGCACGTAGGTCATGTCCAGGCCAAGGGGTTTGAAGATGTTTTCTTTACTGGAGAAAAAAGGTTAGGAACGGCCCAAGAGAACGTTGATGTCGACCCTTACGAGTATTCATCCAAGCTCTGTCCGGTGGCTTTCTCAATAACAAAGCCTAAGACGTCGGAACTGTACCCATACATGACTACAGGAGGTTCAGGGACCGATAAATGAGCAATCGGCAGAACAGGAACGCACATCCACTTCCCGGTTCAAACACCAAAGGCATTCCAGGGAACCTCGTCCCTTTCAAGCTTGCGAAGAACTGTTCATACCTCCCTTCTACCTCATATTCCTGAACGTATGGCTTCGGCAGTTGATGAATGGGTCCCTTTTCGTGGCCGAGTCCGTAGTAAAGGCCGCTAGTATGTGTCAGAAGGTGATAGACAGTGACGATTTCCTTGGCTGGCTTGAACTCAGGCTCGGGATTGGTGAAGGGATCTTGCAGTACGACGGGATTTTCAAACTCGGCAAAGTATTTCGAAACCGGTGTGTCGAAGCTGAGGACACCCTTTTCGATCAACTGGAGAGCCGCAAGCTGCATCACAGCCGTGAGAAGGATAGCCAGGGCAAAATACCATTGTACTAACCGCGGTGAGTAGCTTCGACATACTACATAACCAGAATACATGGCCTGGTGTTGCTTTGGAGCTATTTGGGTCATCATGGTTGATATGACCTCCACCTTGAGCATAGAGTTGCTCATCCACGCTGGAAACAGCCAGAACGAATCCAGGCAAACAACCCTCTTTTGCGGTTTGGGCCTTCCACGTTTTGAGGTAAGCACGCGTTGGGCTTGCAAATCTACCACATGGATAACGTACCAGAAGCTGGTCAAGGGCTTTTTTCCCTGCGTCAGATAGCCTGGGCATGGCTGTGGGACAATGGGGTGATAGATCGAAAGGGATCAGTGCGATGGAGTGTGAGAGTGAGCAACAGACGATTGTATTTATACGCAAAGTTCTGACTTCGCTTGGCGGCCAGATCAATGAACGTGAGCTTCAGCGCTTCCGGTAGCTGCTTGAGTCATATGATGAGACCGTGGATGGGATCCCCTGACCGATGCCAGAGCCGGCGCTCAGTGTTTCAGGAGGTGAAGATTGTTATGTGGATCAGCTGGTGCAATTCTATTGGCCCAGGAGTGGTACCTTCGGCCGTGCAATGTGCGACCCGAACAGCGAGTCTGATGGCAGTAAGCGACAGGGGAAGTTGAAGCTTTGGATTGATGGTCTAGAGCCTGGATTTGTGACCGACTTGGTCACTCTCCGAGTCGGCGCAGTTAGCACTCCTCACTGTCTTGAACATGTCGACAGGATGTTCACCGCCATAAATGCAGGTGGGATACGCTTTGAAATCAAGCAGCACATGCTATGCAGGGAAACGTCGAGAATCTTCGCTGAGGCTGCCCTACAGAGTACGTGAAAGTTTTTCTTTTTCAGCCTAAAGAAGCGTGACAAGGCGAGGAGCAGAGGTTCGATTCGCTTGCCCCATAGTGATGCGTCTAGTCTTCATCTGTCATGTGACCTTACGCCTGAAGGCGGAACGGTCAAGGTCTCCACAGACAAACGCAGTCCCACTCGCCGGGTCTGCAAACAACTGAATGCAGATCATAGTAGCAAGTATCACGCAAAGGTTCCTTTGCGGAGAGAGGGCAACAAGTGCAGGCCGAAGCGCTCAGGAAGGAAAATCTCAAGGTTCAAATTAAAAAGTTCTGGCTGGAACGTGTATTTCGTGGTCACTTGCAATGAACATTGTTTGCCGAGTAAGAGTGCCGATTGAAGAAGTGATGTGATTCGAAGTTGTATGCGAACCGCCGAGTCGAAGAGGGGGAGAGGGGATCCATTATTGCAAGGATACAGTAAAAGATTAGAGTAATGGATAAACAGTCCGGACGGCTGTCCATATTTGGCAAGTTACTTCTATGAAGCGAAAGAGATCTTCAGAGGCAACTCCAGTTTCCTCTGCCCGGGTTTCACGCCATCCTCTCTAAGCGCAGGCTGGACGGCGCCATTGAACTCCCATGTGATATCCGCATCTTCTACAATCGAGAATTCGAGTGTTTCAAGAAGAATGCTCAAAAGTGCCTCTGTGAGTCGAACATTGTTAGGAACGGTACATCCGAGTGTAGAGTGGACGCACTTATTTCGAGGACCGCAAATTTAAAGCCAATACAGGCCCTTCCACCTCCAAGGAATGTCATCCTGTCGTAGGTTTGCTTGAGTTAATAAACTGTTGGAATTGAGTCCCTGAGGGCCACTTACAGGTGTGAGTACACTCCCGGAATTGGCGAAGACAGAACGCCTTGTGCGAGCGGCGCAATCCATCGTTCAGGCTTCCATTCACCCGCATCAGGCCCCCAAATCTCTGGATTTCGGTTGCAGCCAACTAGGGAGAGAATAATGTCGGTGTCTTTAGGAACGTGGATTTGTTCGACGGTTTGTCCATTGGTCAGTGTTATTGGCTTCGATACGGGCAGTATCATTTCCTTCCTGGCCCTATCCCAATTGGTCAGCACAAGCACAACCGAACGAGCGATGGGACATACACGCGCAGCATAAAAGGTGTAGCGGGGTATAGTCGAAGCGTCTCTTTGCAAATGGCGTCCAGGTATGGAAGATGCTCAAGTTCCTCGTAACTGAGCTCGCCTCCATGGCTTCTGGCTTGTCTGATTTCAGCTCGGAGCTTGGCCTGGGTGTCTTTGTGCTTGGCAAGAGTGTAGAGAGTCCGAGCGAGTGTATTCGCAGTCGTGTCCATGCCTGCAAAGGTAAGGGTACTTTCGAGAATTGTCAGAACGATCCCGAGGAAGTCGTCTGAGAGTAGCGTACTTGAGTTGGGCCAAGAGTTCATGATCAGGAAGTTTATCCGACTCAGATGCAGACATGTTTGCCTTGACTGAAAGAAAGAACGGGCATTGATCGTGAGCGTGTGGTTGAGGGGCAATGGGATTGAACGTACGCAACAGGCTAATGATATCCCTCCCATCCCAGGGGTTTCCTTCGATTGGCGGCTCTCCATTTTCCAGGGCACGCTTCTTGGCCTCGAAAACCCCGACGGAAGTGTTGTGCATCACATCAACGACATCTCTCATCTTGTGAAGCTTGGGCCAAGGCAAGATGTTCACAAACCACCTCCTGAGCCATGCGGGACCGAGGTCATACACCATGGGGAATATGAGGAATCGAGAGGCGGTAAACTGGTTGAGAAGAGGCCTTTGTACAAGTGATTAGGAACTGAAATAAGACTTGGATGAGGAAGTGACTTGCCCAAAGTCTCTCGCAGCGACGACAAACGGATGAGGAGTTGCCTCTTCTGTCAATGGGTCAAAAGAGTGCCCCAAGCCACTTTGACCGATCGTCTCAAGCGTTGCCCGGGTGGCCCATCCAAGCATGTCGACCTGAACTTGGTGGTGAGTACGTCTATCCTGTGGCATCATGGAATTATTGACTCGCACCTTGTCGTCTCCACGGACTACCTTCTGGGAGAGTGTCTCGCGTACTTGACGCGAAATGTTCATGAAAACAGGCACTATAAACCAATGTTAGAGGTCGATGATACGGAAACCCATACCACTTACAGAGTTCCTTCAAATGGGAAGCGGAAAACGCGGGGTTCAGCAGCTTCCTCTGCTTACGGTGGTGGTCACCTGCAAAGTGGTCAGGCGAAGCGTCATCTGGTCTAAGTGTACCAGGACATACCGAGTGTCGAGAGCAGCCCTTCACCAAAGGCGCGTAGGAATGTTCTGATCGCAGCCGAGCAGAGTGAGTTTTGATCCTTTGATGCAAGATAAGGAGATAACTGACATCCTGAATATAAAGTTCTCTTCATACACATCTTGGTCCTGCGTTTTATAGTTAGATGCAGCTCGCGACTTTCCATTCGATTGAAGCGTACCTTGACAAGAATATGATACAGGGCTTCGGATCGTAGAGGTAGAGTTGATTGACCTACTGCTTGTCAATGCCAACAACTTTAGCCTGCAGGGGATACGCTTACACCGAAGAACATCTTCACTCTCGCTACGGCGCCATCTAGACACGAACAGGTCCCAGCCTTTGAGAATCTGAGATAGGGATCTTGCGAGAGGTACTTACAATCTCTTTCCATGGCCGCATGCCAGGGAAGCCCGTCAGGATTAGCCACATTCACAACCTCTCCTGGACACGAGATCAACAAATGGCCTAGATGACATGGTCAGAACCGACCTTCAACCCATGATTTGGGCTTGGGACCAGGCACCAGTTCGAGAGGGTTCGCGGGTGAAAGGAAGAGGCGAAGCCCACGGTAGGCGAGCCAAGCGAAGAAGACCGATGCAGTCAGTTGTGGCAAGGCCATTAAAACAAAGTGTGATTGAAACCAAGAGTGTCGAATGTTGAGAGAATGCCAGTAGCCTTCAGAGTCCTTGCGCTATATATATGACTCTTGCATTCCGAAAACCTGACGTATAATTATCGCCAATAGGGAGGCTGTTCGGTGAGGAAAGGAACGCCATGGATTGGTCCCCGACATGAGCCGACGGTTGTTCAATGTCGTTTGCGGGGAAGCCAATGGTGGGGTAGACTGCCAGAGTTCTCACCCACGGCCGCTCAGTGGACCAGAAGCTTTGCGAGAGTATCGGAATGTAGTCGGGTGGGATCGGTAATTCGAGGGCTTGAGTTTTGCTGGGCAAGGTCTGATGACTCTGAGGCGCAAATGAATCAACGACCGGCCGGTCCAATGTCGCAGCCGTGATGGTCGCTGCTGTCATAACCAGGCACCGCAAGATTCGCTGGCTCCTGAGCCAACGATGAAGTCAGTGGCAGATCCGAAACTCACCTTGATCTTTGCATGGAGCCACGGGTGGGGATGGGGAGCTTGGATAGGGGCAAGGAATTTTCAGTGCCAGCCAGCTGATGGCATCAATCGCGTCCTGAGACTCGTATCGTGCTTGCCGTCCCTTCTTCTGCTCGTATGCGTCCTGAGCAGAGACGCCGAACCTGAAAACGTCAATTCTCTCATGATAGCTGTAGGGTCTGTCCTGAAATGAGGAATGCAAGCGACTGGCCTGTCTCGTGCCCTTTTCCCGGTGCCGCCCATGTTAAGGTGCATATAGTAGACCAGTCACCAGCCTCAGGTACACAATGAGCGATTGCATAGTCTTTGGATGTCTGACAGGGACTTCTATGCTCACCACGTTGCTTGAAATACTACACGCTTCCCAAATTCCCACAAGCTCGGGCCAATCGACGCTATTCCAGTGGTCCGGGGTGTTGACCATCCCTCGCACGAGAGGGACCAGTCACGGGTCTAAAGAAAGGTAAGCCATCCAAATATATTCCACATTCTGAGCTCATAGCCATCGTCTGATTACAGAGCTCTCGAGTTTGTATCAGTGTTTATGCTCTCGAGCTGCGTGTCTTCTCTCTCCCAGCCTGCCATCTTTCAAGGCCTTCATCTTCTTTTGCTTGTATGCTTCTGTTATATCCAGCACAACTTTGAGATTCGCCTCCTCAGGGGCAAGTCCGACACAGCCACCCCAGCATCATCGGCTCCGGAATGTCCATGATTAGATTCTGAACGATCTTGCGTCACTTCCTTCATCTCGAATGGCAAAAGGCGCAAAGGGCAAGTCTTCAGCAACGTCGGCGACAAGGAAGAAGCATGCAAAAAAGCATGCAGACCCAGAAGACGATTCGTCAAATGTCAAAGTGAAGAAGGACAAGGGCAAGAAGAAGGATAAGAAGGAGCCGAAGAAGAAGGTGTTTATTCCCCCAGTGAAACCAGCGCCTATCCAACCAGACCCTCTCGAGACGACAGGGCTCGCGCATACCCTTCCAGCGGATCTCTTGGTTGTACTCAGGAGCTTCAACAAGAAAGCACAAGTCACGAAAATTCGGGCTCTAGAGGACCTAAATTCCGCATGGATTGAGAAAGCGATCAGTGAGGGGCCGGATGGTGTAACGTGCTACACTCTGGTGGAGATGGTGCCTGTCTGGGTATGTTTTCTTTTTTAATCAATGTATATCAATCGTCAAGCTCACTGGCTCAGATGCACCACGTCCCTGCACTATTCGTTCATCCGTCCCGCCGAGTGCGTCTGCTTGCCGCTGCCGCTCACTCCGCCCTCCTGGGCATCCACCCAGTTAGAGAACAAATGGTGTTCTTCCTTCGAGAAAGCGCTTCAGATTCGCAGGTCGAACGTGTTGTCGGCTCGTGGTGTATGGCAGCGCACGACGTTGACAGAAATGTTGCATCTACGAGCACCAAAGCCTTCACTGACTCATTTGGTGAAGGCACTTCCCAAATCCCTCTGAACGAGACACTACGCCAATCGATTTTCGATTTTGTAGAGCAAACTGTTCTCAACCCTGAAGGGGTCTATGGGCAACTAAATCCGATTCAGCCTTCCTTCCCCACTCTGGCTTCCCCTGGTCAGTCGAGAAGGGGCTCCGGACGTTCGACACCCGCTCGCCCAGTCAAGAAAATCGAAGAAGAGGTGACGCGAAACAAAGCAGATGAGGATGAGGAGGATATTCAGGACAAGAAAGCCCGGCTGAGAATAGGCGCCCTAGGCGCCCTCTCATTCCTTTTGAGTAAGTGTCCTCACACAACGTAATCCCTATCTAACCTCTTCAAAGAGCGTATGAAGAGCCTTCCCGAGTCTGCTGTGGCACTATTCTCCAACCCAGCTTTCCTAACGTGCTTGTACCCTGGAGCCAGTCCTCCATGGGTCGATCTGGACGACGCCTTCGGGAATGGGCAGCCTTTCGTCAGGAAGGCCATGTGGGACCTGCTGCACACCCTCGTCATGCAACATAAAGGTACGAGCTTTTGATATTGCGCTTCTCGATGAAGGCTTAGTGAGTGCAGAGCATCTCGGCTCCAGCCAACCCATCCTCTCTAAAGCCATGTTACGCTCAGTATGGGTTGAGCCTGATACCTCCGTTCAAGCGGCTTCTTGGCATACAGTATTGCCATTCGTAAAGGGTGTGTCAGTATGTCTGTTTTGCAGTTGCTGCCTACTAACCCCGTTCAGACTTCCCTTCAGCCTGGGAGATCGCAGGTGTCGCAGATAGTGAAGACAAGGAGGAGGTTTCGGAGGACGAAGACGAAAGTGAAGATGAAGCCGGACCGAGCACCAGCGTCTCCATCCCACCTCCAGCAAGTCTCATCAACGCAGCCTACGTCGAGTTCCTCCAATTCCTACGAACAGGATGTGGTGGCTCTCCCGTTCAGGGCTACCCTATCGTGGTCATTGTTGTGGCTACCATCCCTAATAAGGTACCCCGCCTATAACCCTCTTTTCCGCTGGTTTAACCATTGTCTAGATTCTCTTCTCTTCTTCGTTTTACCCACTTGACAATCTCTTCACCGCTTTCTGGGAAGCCCTCGATTCTCGAGCACTCAGTTCCCTGAACCGAGACACGACTGCCGCCGCCTTCACAGGCTCGCTTCTTGAGTCGATGACATTCGTTGTTCGCCGGCTGACCGCATTGCCTCATGGAGGGGACGGGCCTTTCACAGACAATGATATCAGTGCCAAGGCAGCTGGAATCGTTGACGCTCAGATCCGAAAGATTTGGCAGGAAGTTGTGGATGGGAACTTGAAAGTAACAGAGCCGCATCTGGCCAAGGCGTTCAACAAAGCCCTGGTCTATTTACAGAGGGTGAAAGCTGGTACGCTGTTCTCTTGGTCTCCTGGTAAACGAACAAGCCTCACCACCACATGCGTATATACAGACCTCTATGATAGCGCCTGGTCGACCATTCGAGAAGTCACCGCCGCTTCAAGCAAGTCTCACCCTTCACTTGTCACAAGTTTCCTCCAGGGATTATCAGAAGGCCAGTCTCAAGAAGAGGGTGGAGATCATGATGCCCTTGTTGCCCCAGCTTTCGAACGAAGCTCTCACGGCGTACGAAGACGACAATGCGTTGGATTCCGGGAAACAACTCTTGCCAGATCTGTTGACACGATTCCAGGGGGATTTGTTCAAGGATGTTTCGTTCGTCCAGGTAAGCATCCACACTACCGAAAGATTACAGATGCTGACCCATGGTTTCAGAGACTGGATGCCCTTCTTGCTGAAAAGACCAGCAAAATGCTTGAAACGTCACCTGGGCTTATTCTGTCGATAATGGAGCATTGGGGGGACGAAGCCAAGGTGAATCAGCTCTGGCACCGCATGCTGACGCATATTGCTTCCCCATGTGCATTGCGGCTGTCGATATTGGCAACCATTCTGGAGGCCTTGAAGCATGAGAGGCTTCCCAAGACTCTTAGCCCTCCCCAGGATGCCTTCGAGCCCGTCGTAGGCGAGCTCTTCGAGGAGGTCATGGCTGGTCCTCAAGAAGGCTCTCCTGTGAAAGGGGCCACACTTCGAAGCCTTTTGCAAAACTCGCAGTACTTCATAACCCCAGCCGCTTTGCTCTCGACTTTCAACACCATCGCTTCTTCCTTGCGATATGAAATTGAACACATCTTTGATAAGAGCAACGACGAACGCATTCCTTTCGCTGGTCTATCCACCCCTGCTCGAGTTTGATCCTTTCGACCTACCCATCTCTTCCTCCGGAACCCTCCAGCACGATTGACGACTTGGAGCACCTAGTGGTGGAGGTCTTCCTGTATGGCAAACTTCTACCCCATTGCCAATCAATTGTCGAAGACAAGAGCTTCATGTTGGCGCAGGAGCTTTGGTCTGCCTGGTACACATCCGAAGCTGTTGCAGAAGCTCAGAAGGTTGCTGCACTGCAGACTGTGAAAGAGAGGCTGAAAGCGTTCATCTTCAGCACCACCACTCCTCGGGTCTCGTGCGTATCTCTCTCTTTTCCTAGCTTTTGGCTAATTTGTCCGCAGGCCACACGCCGTCCTGGCCCTATTATCTGAACGGAACGTAGAATTCGAGAGGGGACGACATCCTGGAATTCCTGCCCTCGGAAGAATACTTGTCGTCACTTCTCCTCAAGATGTCTTCCCTCCCCATTGACCCTAGCATGGCCGTTTTGGATCCCCTGCTTACTACTTCATTTAGTGGCAAACAGCGCCCACCGACCTCGTCAACCAACGATATGCACGGCTTTTCATCGTATGCTCGAGGCGTTTTCGCACTCCTCCAATTCCTCTCTGCGAATCGAACACTAGCCAAGAAGAATCTTTGGGCAGTTCGACATTTCATTGCCCTCTCAATCTACGCCCACGATTTCCAGAGTGTCCCTGCCCTTGCTAGCCCGGCATTCGACGAAAGGGCGTTTGGACCGAACGGGCTCACTCCTTCGCTCTCAGAAATCATCAGCCGTGTTGACCAAATGACCACATACCTTCTCATTTCATCGACAGAAGGGACAGGAGAGGGAGATTGGCGGAAGTACGCCGTTGAGTCCTTGTTGAATGAGAAGGAGACCCCGCAGATCCAAGCTCATGCCCTAAGTCGGTTCGTGGTACAAATCGTGAACGAGGCGAAGAAGATGGATACACCAAGGGAAACAAGGATCTTGAGAGTGGTCCTGGAACACGTCTTGGATAATGATATGGAGACGCCGGATAGCGATTTGTGGATCCAGCTCTCAAGGAAGTTGGAAAGAAGCGGTGAGGCTTCATTTTCCTCCTCAACAAAGATTAGTAATTAATGCATGCCATAGCACCGGAAACATCCCTCTCTCTGATCTATGCCATCACCCAAGCCGGGTTGGAGAGCCCCAAGTTGGATCGGTACAGGAACGAAGCGGCCGCTTCTCTTCTCGGTCTTTCTCCTTCAAAAGTAAACACCGAAGGTCTCTTGGCCCTTCGCAAACTTGCTGCATCCGCGCCCAACCCCGAGTCAGATGTTGTCTTCCTCCCTCAGCTCAGGGCAGTGAACGCCATCAAGGCATGTCAAAAATGGGTCGAAGAGGCCGGAGGTGACGACGAGGATGAGGATGAAGAGGGTGGGGTAGACGAGCAGGTGGAAAACGCCATGTTGCCGGTATTCGTGGCTCTGGCCCCGATCCTACAGAACGATTATGGGAAGCATTGGGAGTTTATCTTTGATCTGGTCGAGAATATTCTAGAGGTAAGTTTTTTATTTCCTCCCATACCTTGGTTCTCGGCTGACTTTGCGGACAGAACTCGTCTCTATCAGAAGATGACACCCTCGTCGGACTCTCGAGAGCTCTGAAGATGGTCATTGTCATCGAGGACCTTTCTTCCACTAACAAAGGTCTCCTAGCAGAGTGGGAGCCTAGAAAGGCAAAAGCTCTCAGCCTGGTCAGGGACCTGGCTGGTGCAAAGCTGGACGAGAAGCACGCTTCCTCTGTGTCGTTTCCTCGATCAGTCTGTCGGGAACTATTGCTGGAGATTGTTCAGAGCCTGCCCGCCTCGTTGGTTCACCACGAGACGCTTGCCAAGGTACGTTTCCAATAATATCTGGGGGAATAGTCATACGAATCGCCTTGCTAGATGTGCCACTTGATCTCAGACCCCTCTATCGATGTTCAAAAGATGGCGTACTCGATGCTCAAGACAGCCGCTGAGCAACGAACCGAGTATCTCGTCATCGAAGTAGGCGTTGGGAACATTGGTGCTGAGCCTATTCCTGAAGAGGTCTTGGAAGCGGAAGCAGCCCACGCTGAGCAACCCCAGTCCAAACCAAAGAAAAAGAAGAAGGAAGAAAAGAAGGATGACAGACCCCAGCTTCTTCCAATCGAGCTTATCAACATCTTGCAGAGAGACGTGGGATTGGCACTCGGCGGACTAGAGGACGGCGAAGAGGATGTCATGATCGTGGGGCAAGATGTGTTGAGCTGGATGCTGGGATGGATGTTGCTCTTTGACTTGTTCAAGAATGCGGTAAGATCGATTCTTTCTCCTTGTAACGAAATGCTAAAGGATGTTGCCCAGAGTTTCAAGGTCAAGTCGATGTACATTGAGCAAATGAGGAACTACGATCTCATCGGGTCGCACTTGCTACCGCATGTTGTGCAAGCCTTGCAGCTCGATCGAGGACTGAGCAAGGCATTCAAGGTCCAACATTGGGGTGTGGACGAGTTCTTTGTTCAATGTGAGTCGCCGCCGTCTTAGTCTACCTCTCGGGAACTTATTATGGTGTAGACTTTGAGCCCTCTGCACGTATTTCGATTCCTGTGTTTGCTGCACATCTGTACTACCGAGCTCTTCTCTGCGTTCCCTCACTTGTGCACACCTGGGTGCTCGACTGCAAGGACCGCCAGCTGAGCAACGCCATCACCAACATGACCTCTCAATCCTTCTCGCCACTCATCATCCAAGCCGAACTAGCCCACGTCCGCTCGCCTGAAGGGATGGCAGAGTTGACGGGTGAAGGTCTGTCCGTCAAGGTCATCGGAGGTGGTGGGTCCGCTGCAGCAGGAGGCAATGAAGTGGTAGCATCTTATGCTGTCGACGAACACCAGCTTGAGCTTCGACTTCGGATTCCCCCGGATTGGCCGCTTCATAAGATCGAGGTCAGGGATGAGAAGCGGGTTGGTGTGGACGAGAATCGGTGGAGGGCATGGGTATTGGCCGTACAACAGACAATCTGGACACATGTGAGTTTCTTGCTCCTTCGACGCTTGGAATTGCCTGACAGTCCTGTTATTAGAATGGTCCGTATCGTAGATGGCCTGGGCTTGTTCAAGAAGAACGTGACGCTTCATTTCGAGGGCCAAGTGGAGTGTGCCATTTGTTATTCGTAAGTCGTTACCAGCTACCAGAGTGCCATCGTTACTAACGTGCATGGCAGGATCATCAGTGTCCTGGATGGGAGTCTTCCCAAGAAGCCATGCAAGACGTGCAAGAACAGGTTCCATGCGGGATGCCTCTATAAATGGTTTAACACGAGCCACTCGTCTAGCTGCCCACTATGCAGGACCAACATCATCTAAGTAGACAAATATTCGTAATATTATTCACGTCTCTCCAACGTGTGTTTAATCCGAGTGTGAGATATCGAATCGCCAGATGGCAACGTGGCCATGGGGGCTTGTTATGGACGGGCGCCTAAGTGGAGTGGAGCCCTAGGACAGCCACCATCAAATAGGCTAAAGGTCCTCCTGGAGCGGAGGATTTGGGGAAGAAAGGTAGAGTTGTCATACGCTGAAACTGACATCGTTGGGGAGTACGGATAGATTGTACCAATTGACGCGCAGCAAGAAGCTTCATTTGGACATGTGAATTCGTGCGCCCCAAAGATTGTGATGAGTGGGCTTGGCGGAATCGGACGCGCCTCGACGCGTAGGTGAATGGACGTTGGGAGGGCGATGAAATGGCCAGGATGAGAAGGCTGGAGGGGAGTAGAGCAGCGGAGGAGGCAGACCTAGAATGTGGGTGTGAGAAAAAAAGTGGGGTGAGCAGGGCCATCAGTTTTCAAGTCGTCCGCCCCAAAGAAATTGGCGTGACGGGATATAAGCCAGCGGAGCCAACGTATAATTTTCTCAGGGTCGCTTTCTCTTCTCCCTCCTCCTCGACTCAACTCGTCATGCGCTCATCCCCGCCGCCGTCCAAGGCTGGATCCAAGTCGGCAGCAGAGGACATTGTCCCAGCTGATCTCAACATCCCCGACAATTATGTCCAGCACACCCTCAAAACAACAAAGGAGCTACCACCTTTCCAATGGAGCAACATTGCAAATGAGCTCAACTATCTCAGTTGTGCAATCCTCCTCATCACTCCTGTTGTTGGCCTCGTAGGCGCCATGTACACACCCCTCAAGCTCAAGACCGCCCTCTTTGCCGTCTTTTACTACTACGTGACAGGCTTGGGCATTACCGCTGGCTACCACAGGCTATGGGCACACAGGGCCTACAACGCTTCTCGCCCTCTCGAGTACGCACTCGCCATCTTTGGAGCAGGCGCCGTCGAGGGTTCCATCAAGTGGTGGTCAAGAGGTCACCGTGCTCACCATCGCTACACCGACACCGACCTCGACCCATACAATGCTCACAAGGGCTTCTGGTACTCCCATATGGGCTGGATGCTCCTCAAGCCTCGCAGGAAGCCCGGTGTCGCTGACGTTAGCGATCTCTCAAAGAACCCCGTCATCCGCTGGCAACACAAGTGGTACCTCGAACTCATCCTCCTCATGGGTTTCGTCGTCCCCACCCTCATCCCATGGCTCTTCTGGGGAGATGCCCAGGGTGGCTACGTCTACGCCGGTGTCCTCCGTCTCTGCTTTGTCCACCACGTACGTTCTTTCCTCTGTGGACCATATGTTAAACTAATTCTGTCCCATAGTCAACGTTCTGCGTCAACTCCCTCGCACATTGGCTAGGCGAGACTCCCTTTGACGACAAGCACACCCCTCGAGACCACATGATCACCGCATTCGCTACCATCGGTGAGGGCTACCACAATTTCCACCACCAGTTCCCCATGGACTACCGCAACGCCATCAAATGGTACCAATACGACCCCACCAAGTGGTTCATCTGGGCCATGTCCGCCATGGGTCTCGCGTCGCATCTCAAGGTCTTCCCCGAAAACGAAGTCCGCAAGGGTCAGCTCACCATGGAACTCAAGAAGCTGCGCGCAACACAGGAGAAGCTGGCCTGGCCTCAGGACTCGAACGACCTTCCCGTCATCTCATGGGAGAGCTTCCAGGAACAGAGTGCCAAGCGGCCGCTGATCCTCATCGCTGGCTTCATTCATGACGTCGCCGCATTTGCTTCCGAACACCCTGGAGGCGCACATCTTATCACCAAGTTTATCGGCAAGGATGCTACAACGGCATTCTTTGGGGGTGTGTATGACCACTCCAATGCTGCTCACAACGTGCGTATCTGCCCTATCTTTTTTCCACTTCCGATGCTGACGTGAACAATAGTTGCTCGCAATGAAACGTGTTGGTGTCCTACATGGAGGCATGCCAATGGGTGTCGACGAGAAACTCATTCCTCCCTCTCAACGCCTCAAAATCGCTCGATACAACGAAATGGCCTCGCCCTACGCAAGTAGCGCAGCCTACTCTGACGGCGAGGGTCTACTCGGTTGATTATTCCGATACGAACCATGACTCTCATTACATTCGAGCTATCCGCTTGGAGTGCCTTCCTTTTCATGACCCCTCCCACGTAGAGTAGACTAGTCCCGGCTTTCGGTTTTGCAGTGATTCTGTCTTGTAACAAGTATGGGCGCATTACACGATTTTTTTTTTTCATTGATGACATTCTGGTCCATTGCATGTGAATTTCCCTTGCTTTGGAGCCGAAGTGTTTTGCTCTCGCACTCATGTTCCACATTCTCCGTCGCGTCGTGAGTCCCCCAAATACTGGGCTTCGACACCTGTGCAACCCCAGGACCTCCCAGGACGCGGCCATCTCGGGTTGGGCATGAACTCTAATTCGGTGGAGATGAATGCCTGTGAAATGAATTGGTTCATCTCTTGATCCTTGACTTCCATCTCCCCCATCGTTGTCGAGGTTAGACCGGTGACCGTGGCTCATCCGATCCTCCCAGTCCTCATTCGACGACTGGTTACGAGTCTAGTCTAAGTCCCTAACGCTTGCATGACGAAGGAGAGTCGATTGCATACTCGCAATGGTCAGCTCAGATGCCCCGCACCCAGTGAGTCGTCCTATCTCTGCTCTTCGCGGCCAACCCAATTGCAGTACTGACCTCCTGACAGGCGGGGTACACCCTGGGCGGTGGCGCAACCTTTATGCCCGGTCTCCAGAATGCCCAGTTCACCGGGGGGACGTTGAGCAATGTCGGGCATGACCAGCACGTCACTGTGCACAATTCCAACCATAACACCAGCAATTATCACTATTATCAACAGGGCCAAGCTCCCGGTCCTCCAGCTGCCACGGGATCCTCAACAGCCTTGGACATAATCGCGATCCTGGCCTCCCTGGCCCTTCCCAACTTTTGGAAACTCCAAGCCGATATCTTTGCAAGAGTCACGCAAGGCACCGGCCTCTGGCTTGCCAAAGGCGCCGTCTTGGAAGACTGGCTCAAGAAGGGCAAGATCCTCTGGGGAGTTGGCATACCAGGTGCAGGCAAGACGTTCTTGTTCTCCATCGTGATCGACCACCTCTCTCGAGTCGTCGAGGAATCCACCAACAACAACAGAGGGACGTGTCTGGCGTATGTCTACATCCGATACAGCGAGCCTCTCTCGATTCAACAGATCCTCGAATCACTCGTCAAGCAGATCGTCCAATCTCACCCAGAGAGTACCACACATCTGCTGCAGGCTGTTTACAAGAAACATCACAGGGAAAAGACGCAGCCGACGGTACACGAGCTATGTTCAATCCTCTCCTCTCTTTGCAGGGCGTTTGAGACGTGTGTGGTCGGCATTGACGGGGTGGACGAGATGCCTTCGTCTGACCAACGTGTGCTCGTGCGCATGCTAGCCAGTGCTATGGAGTTGGACAAAGAGAACGAGAACAGCAACGGGAGGCTGTTCCTCACGTCCCGCCCTCTCCCGGGAGTGCAGCGCAACTTTCCAGAGGCGGTTGTGGTGGACGTTATGGCTCAGGGGCATGATATCGAGGTTCATCTACGTGAAGTGATTCGCAGGACGCCTGGTTTAGATGATCTGTTTTATGAAGATCCCTCATTTGAGCAGGAGGTTATTGGGATCATTAAGGATCGATGTGGTGGAATGTGAGTGCGATCAGGGCTACTTCAGCATATTACCGTGCTAATGCTGCCAATTCGTAGGTTCCTGCACGCCGACCTTCAACTACAAGCCCTTCACCAATGCCTCAGCATCCAAGACGCACGCGACACCCTCTCCCAATTCCCCGAACGGATTGATGACATCTACCTCCGTACATGGGAGCGCATCTCCGATTCCCAGCCGCCTAAACACACCGCTCTCGCTCGTCTCGTTCTCCTCTGGGTTGTTTTTGCCACGAGGGAGATGACGATAGACGAGTTGAGGCGCGCGGTCGCTGCAGCTCAGAATCCTAAAGGACACACGTTTGAGGCTGCTAGGATGGTCCCGGAGGCATCTATGACTTCAGCCTGCTGTGGGTTGATTACGGTGGATGAGAGAACAAGGGTCGTTCGATTAATACGTGAGTCTGACCGTGCTTCTGCAGGTTATCCATTGGCTTACAAAATGTGTAGACTTTACTGCGAAGGATACATTGGAACCACTACTCCTGCAGCTCTTCCCCGAGCCCCAAGGGTTGCTCCTCTCCATCTGCCTAACGCACCTCACCAACCGCAATTTTCACAAGGCGTCCTTTATGTCTGTTGGGCAACTAGATGCAGCTCCGGCCGAAGATCCCCTCCTCAACTATGCATATACCTCATGGGATCATCACGCGCACAATTGCTATGATCGTGTCGAGTCAGCGAGCTCTCAAGTTACGCAGTTCATCCAGCAGTGCGAATCCTACCCTGTTAATTACTTCAACGCGCGATATGATTGTTTCGGTCCAGCCCACGTTGCAGCTCATATGGGGCTCACGAAAGTCTTTGCAACTTTCACAGAGGAGCTTATGGACCCAAACATCAAGACAGCATTTGGACGGGCTACTCCTTTGTTCTTGGCGTCTAAACGAGGCCACGAGGAAATCGTTTACCTCTTGCTGGCACACCCTGACACGGATGTCAACGCGCAGAACCATGACGGAGACACCGCCCTCGTAGGCGCCTGTGCAGAAGGTCAAGAGGCCCCTGTCAGGCTTCTCCTGGCCCACCCTAAAGTCGACGTCAACATCCCCGCCAACGACGGTACAACCGCGATCATCAATGCCGGTGGGCGAGGGTTTGACGCACTCGTCGACCACCTCCTCAAACACCCTCAAACCGATGTCAACCATGCAAAAAAGGATTGCTGGACGGCGTTGATGTACGCTGCACAGAACAACCATATTTCTACCACCAAACTCCTCTTGAAATTTCCAAAGCTCGATATGAATATGAGGCTCGCGGACGGGGGCACGGCGCTCATCATAGCCGCTCTCCTTGGACACGTGGAGATTGTCGACCTCCTTCTCTCAAACCCTGCCACCGATCCGAACCTGACGCTACTGAACGGGTTCACCGCCCTGCTTTACGCGGCGTGGAGTGGTCATGGGTCAGTTGTCAAAACCCTGCTCCGACATCCAAAAACAGCCGTGAATGTGGCCGATGACGTTGGTGATACTGCTCTCATCGATGCTGTCAAACCGTTTGGTGACGGACTGGATACCATCGGCATCGTGGAGGACCTTTTGGCGCATCCTGATATCGATCCCAACGTTGCAAGTAAGAATGGGTCGACAGCGTTGACAGCGGCGACTGAAGACCGCTGCAGAGACGCAGTCAAACTCCTCCTTGGTCATCCCAAGACCGATGTCAACTTGCCAGGGAGGGATGGGAAGACCGCATTGGGCATTGCAGCGAGTCGAGATGATACAGAGACTGTTGAGCTCCTCCTTCAACATCCTAATATCAACGTCAACTCCACCTACCCACCTAGAGGTGATACTGCCCTCATCTCAGCCTGCGCTGAGGACCAGGAAGATATCGTCCGCCTCCTCGTTCAGCGCCATGATATCGACGTGAATATTGCTGCAGACGATGGTACGACGGCAATCATCAACGCTGGCGGGAGAGGATTTGAACGACTCGTCCGACTCTTGCTCACTCACCGACCCGAGGTCAATGTCAACGCGGCTAAGAAGGACGGGTGGACGGCAGTCATGTACGCTGCGTTCTTCAGCCATGTGTCTTCCCTCCAATTACTTTTGCAACACGGCGGTGTGGATCCGAATCTGGCAAGGCACGAGGACGGAGCGACAGCGTTGTTTCTGGCTGCGGATAATGGGGATGAAGGACCTATTGGTATGCTTCTTGAGCATCCACAGATTGACGTGAACAAGGCTACAGATGAGGGGATGACACCACTGATGGTTGCTTCGCTCAATGGTCAAGTTGGAGTTGTAAAGAGGCTGCTGGAGCACAGAGGAATTGAGGTGAATCGAGTAGATGGAAGGGGTGCCACGGCGCTCTTCTTGGCCTGTGAGAATGGCCAGAAAGAGGTTGTGCAGGTGCTCCTTGGGGCCCCTGGTATTGATGTTGGTGTGATGACTGGGGATGGAAAGAAGGCGGAGGATGTGGCCAACGGGGAGGTTTTGGAGATCTTGTTGAACGTATCTTTGCAGGGGTAAAAATTTGAATACATCATACTGTCATTAAAATGGAATTAAAAGATTTTCAAGCACCTCTTGTCGCATACTTCTAATTCCTCTTTCCTCTGTCCTTGACAGGGCTGCAAAAGTTGGGGTCCCAAAATTGCGAGTATAAGCCCCTGTTGTTACGGCACCAACGGCCCGTGAATAGGGGCTTTCAAAACCTGACATGGATGGTGTCCGTTCAACAACCTTAACGTTAACTTTCATCATCGATAAAAATGCCAGGTCCTGGACGTAACAAAGGAAAGAAAAAGAGTAGCAAATCCTCCAAAGGTTCAGCCTCTGCGACGAGCCTTGCTCCATCTACGTCCGCCGCCAGCGAACCAAGTCCATACGTCAGTGACATTGACGACGCAGAGGGTTGGACACCAATCGTCAACATCCTTTGTGAGGTGTTCAACATCCCTGGTAACATTTCTACTTCTCTTGGACCATTAAATTGACTGATATATACCATGCTTTCTAGATTTGACCAATAGAAAGGGCCTCAAGAAAGTTCATTTAAACTTTGACGCCATCTACAAACGACTCGAAAATGCATATGCTAGCAACCTTCACAATGAAAGGATCAAAGGAGGCATTGTTGGAATATACTCCAAAATGTGCATCGACTCTCTTCTTCGGAACAAACTCATCGAGAAAGGTACGAGCTTCTCCGTACATGTCCAGGGACAGTGGTTGACTACGGCTTCCCATAGGGCTACTCGACAAGCTCCTGCCTCTGGTCGCGATAGAATCGACGCGACGTATGGCTCTCAGAGCGTTGGTCACGATCACCCACCACGGTGGGGCTGCGATACGCGCAGTTATCGCTACCCACTCGCCGGTGATCATCTCTACCATGGAGCAACATCCAGAGGACGAAAGCGTCAACGAAATGGGCGTCTCTATCCTCACCCACGCTATCGGTGCCGTGACAGAAGGAAACGAAACCGGGTGTGCGTACCCCAAGGTCCTAAAGCAGCTTGACACGGTCAAAATCCTTGGACGGGTCATCGAAGCCGCCAAAATACACCCGACGAATCGCATCCTATTCGAACACGCCACGGAGCTCGTCGCTGCTTCTACTCTTCATGCATCGGAAGCCTACAGCAAGGTCCCTGAAGCTACACGATTCCTCGTTGCCGGTCTTCGATGCAAAGACTGGGTGATGCGGTCAATGTGTCTTGGAGGTCTCATTCGACTCCATCGAAAGGGCGCAGAGGATGATCAACGGTCTCTTGACCCTCAATGGCTGATCAGGGCGGCTAGCAAGGGGGTACCAGACCACATCGCTGACGTGCTCATGGACTGGGGACCTCCACACGCCTCTGAAATCTTTCGCAGCCTCGAGAGCACTCGCGACTTCCAACAGGCCATCTCCACTGTGCCGCGCGACAAAGACTTGCACGCATTCGGTCTTAAATGCGCTCGTCTCATCCTCAAAACGGAGTTCTCGATACCTGATGGTTACTTTGAGACTATCAACGAAAGGACGGGGAGAAGGGAGATCATGGAAGGATACCAAATCGGCCTTCCGTTTACACGATACGCCGATGCACTCCCTCTCTGCGCAAAAGCAATCCGCGAAAAGGGCAAACCAGAGGAAGCCGACCTCGCCGACATTCTCGAAATCAAATTCAAGATCATGCGAGGCAAAGTCGGCGAAGCAGCCAAGCAGGCCCAGAAAGCGCTCGAGAGAAGCCCTCAGAATGCTTACTTTTACTACGCCATCTCGTTGTCTGCCGATCATACAACTGGCCTTCGAGCCGCGAAGAAGGGTTTGAAGTGCAAAAATACGACACCTTTTGTGCATTGGCAGCTCACTCAACGAGCGGTTGAGCATGCTGGGGACTTTGGGCTGCAGATGATCTACACGACACCTACCACAGGCGAACACAAGTGGGAGGAAGGCATCGCGTTCTTGATGAGTGCTTACGAGGACGCGAAGGCGTTCCTCAAAGACGCACCACCTGATAATCGCTACATGAAGAATGTGTCATACTGGTATATCCTATTGACCATTCTGATGGAGGAGGAAATCAGCCCAGATCTTCGAGAGCTCAAGGCAAGCGGCTACCAATAACAGCGTGTCTCTCTCACTAACCTATCAAACAGGCGGGAATCGACAGGCTCAAGTTCGCTGATGAATGCAGTACATTCATGGGCATCGTCCCACCGAGGACAATGCTCCGAAAAACGCAGGAGACAGCCGTAAACCTTCTACCGGAGGCACTGAAAGAATTCGGACCCCTTTTCGACCGTGGTGCACGAAATGCCGACTCTGAGAAGGCGAGGCTGAAAGAGGAGACTTTCCATGACGATTTATCAGCTTGGCTTGACAACTTGACGCTCGAAGACGATGAAGAGCCAATCCCTACTGAAGCCGAGATGGGAAATGTCAAGGTCGATATCCGGCAAGTGTCGATGTACCGTTGCTCGCACTGTGGCAACCCCTCTGCTGCCCTCAGAAAGTGTACGTCTGCGTCCCGTTTGTTTGCCGTGCCCCTGTTGCAGATTGCTCACTCCACATGTGAAATAGGTTCTGGCTGCGCGAAGACCAGGTTGGCTTCCTTGAACTTCCCTTCTTCCGCAGAAGCGTTCTGATTAATGTAAATTCAGGTATTGTGACGGAACTTGCCAAAAGGCCCACTGGCCAGAACACAAGAAGCAGTGTCGGGTAGTTGCTTGATTCTTCGTGACCAATAGCTCGGTTGGCCTCTGGCCTCTCTCCCTCCCTAGCCTTTCGACATGACCACATAGCTTCCGAAACATGCCTCGGACATGCTGATTCTTACCCGCCGTCGATGTCGATCCTGAGCGCGTGTTGGAGGCTGTTGACAACCGTGCATTCCGCCGATATCTCCAGCTTCTTCGGCTCGGTGCGGCCTCTCAATCTATCGAATTTGCAGGGGCGCTTACACGAAGCTCGAATTGGTCTGACTGACCTATGAGCCCTCCGTCATCCGCCCCTTTCTTCTCTTGCCATCCACTGCTATCTTTCATCTAACCTTGCGATATTAACACGCGCGCGTGTCCTAATTGCATGTTACGTACAGACCGGATCCGGTCGCGCCTCCGACCTGATGGTGACAGGTGCATTTGGTGCCGTTTGTTCGCCGGGAAAAACACGGCAGACCTGGTGCCTGGAAAGACGACCTTTCTCTCTGTGCTTCACTGTGGCCGTCTCAAGCTATCTCTGTTCTTTGGCTTCGGGGACTCAGGCCAGCGTTCCCTAGCATGGAGCATCAGGAAATGGTGGAGGTGAGGCCGTTCCATGCCAGGCGCCCTTTATTAGCGTTGCCAGGGAGCGCCAGGCGCTGTTCGTAACTCAATTGAAATCGAGGCAAGATGACAATCAATTGGCCCAACCTTCTTCTCAGGCCTCCAAGACCAAGTCACTTCAGACAGGTCTTCTGAGCGGTGGGAACTTCTGCCACTGAATCATTCAAGGCTTCAAAAGTAGATTGATACGCACCCGTGAGGGGGTCATCCACTCGTGTTTGATGGCGACGTATCAGAAGGGGCTAGCTGGAAATCTTGAAAGATATATATCCCACAGACCCTTGATCATTTCGATTTTTCCTTCTTGGTCCCTCTCGCCAACACTGCGAGTCTGTACGCTGGACTCGAGGCCATTGCGCCTTCCTAGGCCTTTGCTGGAGGCATGTTCCCGCCGTATGGGGTCAAGATCCTGTGGTTTGTCTTATCTTTAACCGGTCAGGATCCCATATTCCACTTATGCCGCGGTTCTGACGGCGCGTCATTATGATACAGGTTTAATTGGATGCTGGGTGGTAGCGCTGACACTGGGACGGTCATTAGGCTCTCTCTGGGGATGGGCACTCTATTGCGCTGGAGCTACTATCCTTCATGGCGTCTTTTGCATAGGTGCGCAAGACCCCGCCCACCATCATCACCTTTGTGGCCGAGTTGACACTGATCCACCAGGGCTGGCGTGGCGGCTGGACCCCCTGAGGATGCCTTCTGGCTTCTGTACATGTGCGCATCGTCAGATATTCCTCGCCATTCTCCGCATTTCTAACGATACCGCGTATAGTGCAAGCAGTCTTTATCGCTCTTGGCAACTTCACGATCACAGGAGCCGTTGCTGCCTTCTCTTACATGACATACAAGATCGTCAGTAAGCCGAAGACCTGGGTCGAGCAGAAACATCCGTATGCCAGCCTCTCAGCTATGCTGTTTACTTCACGCTTACGAACTCCTTTAGGGCTCTGCAATGGTCACACCTCTTTCTACTCCCTGTCGGCGTTTTCCCCATCGTTTCGACAGCCATCTACATTGCCTGCGTCGTTAGATTTAAATCAGTCACCCCAGCAAGAGATTTCTTTTGTGACTCCTCATCTCCACAATGGTTCGCTTTCCTGCCTATGTTCTTTTAACCTTCCGATTCACCTTGTTCGTTTGGTTCTCCAGGGTTCGATTTATGAGCTATGCAGGCATGCCCTTTGTCCTATCCATTCCCTCTCTCGTCCTATCCATCCAGTCCCTACATCGGGCACGCTCAACAACCAAACACATCAAACGCGCTCGGACAGGCGAGATTGACATGGACCTCAATATCGATGCGGATGCCTTTACCGCCTTCCCGTCCTCCTCTCTTCACAAAGCAAAGCGCTCAGAGTTATTCGATACTAGTTCCCTCCGTAACGAGTCGAACCCCTCTCCAGACCCCTCTCTTCGCTTCGCTGTTCCACATGGCCGCTCGAAGCACGTCCCTCTTGTGCACTTTCACCTTCCTATGCGATCTCCCTCAAGCGACAGTATGACCCAACACCAGGAGTTCTCTCTCAGCTCAATCCCTACTCTCAACATTAACCGGGATCCCAGACTAGGCTCTACATCCACTCTACCAAAGGCATTCTCGGATTCCAATCCAGGGACACCTGCAGAAGAGCTTTGCGCCAATCCATATACTCGGTACTCTCCAAGCGCAGAGAAGCAGCGGTGGAGCGAGAGTGAGATTCAGGTCCAGGACGTCAAGTGGAATGACCGCGACGAGTATGGTGGCTCCGATACCCATTCTGGGATGAAGGAGGATGGTATCATCGGTGAGACGACAGAGAGCGAGGACGGTATTGTCGAGCAGCTTCGAAGATCCCAAAGTCGGATACGAACACATGGTAAGGTCTTCAACCCTGGTAAGTCTGGTTGAAGGTCTTCCGTCTGTTTTCCTGTCCTCATGAGCCACAGCATTAGCTGTACGAAGTCGGAGACCTCCTCCTTGCTACCTCTCGGATTCAATATGGAGAATGATCACCTTCCAGATGTGGGTGACCTCGACCTGGTTTCTGATTTCAAAAGACTAACTATCATCTCCACAGCATATTCGTGATCGTTCAATTCATTGGCTGTTTATCAACCCTTGTAGACGTTGCGATCCACCGTTCTTCCCCAACGCCACTCGGTACTCATCACTTTGCGATGTTGTTCGTGGTGTGGGGTCCCATCTTTGCCTTTGGTAGGTTTTGTCGCCGGCATTTCTGTTGCTCATCTTATACTCAACCACTTGCAGGCTCGCTGAGTTCCGTCAGACAAACCCTTTTCCCAACATCTTTGATGTCCCGCTCTTCATCACGGACTCGTAATCCCATTTCCAGGTCATAGCACACGAGATGCAATCCAACATGTAGTACTTTTAAAGTACAAATCTCCCCCCTCTTTGTAATTCCTCCCCTCCTACTTACCTTATATCGGAACACAATTAAGCCTTATTCAGCTGTTTGGAACGAACGCAAGGTCCTGAGGCTGAAAGCCGTGATCCTTTCCAGTCGCAATCCAAGAGACACACTTTTTTTTTTTTTACAACCCTCTTCGGGATACGAAGTTTTCCAAATCTTGAGATGTGGCGACCCCGAGTACAAACTTCCTATTCGCGTCGGTGACTGCAGGTGGAATGAGTGGGTAAAACGAGTTGGAGAGGAGGGATTTAATCATACCAAGGGCGAACAGATTATCCTTCAGGAACCCTTCTAGGTCCGACAACGGGGACATGGGTGTGATGAGAGAATACGGTTGCCCCGAGGAGCGGTTGAACTTGGTCATGTACTTGCTGACTTTGTCATCCTGAAGGACGTTGAGCAATGTCGCCAATGAGCAATAGAAATGACATACCGGGCTGGCCTGGCCTGCCTCCCATGTTTGCTTCAACCTCGCAACCTCGACGTAGCCCACAGGTTTTCTCGACTTATCAAGGACGCTGGCTGGATATAAGATCGTCTGCTCAGCAAAACCGCCAGGGATTATTCACATACGGTATATGAGAGAAATCCCTCTCGTATGCAAATTCAATAGCCCGAGATATTGACTCGGTCAATGGAAGACAAGATGCAGGCGGTAGTTGGAGATCCTAGGTGAACTACCATCAGAAGGACAGCTCTGTATGCGACAGCGATCATCCCACCTCGACAACGGCTCCCCGGTATTTATCTGGGGACGAGGAAGTGGTCGAGGTTGATGCTGAGAGAACAGAGGTGGCCATAGTCGAAGTCGAGAACAAGGAGGACTTGGAAATGATTATCGTCATCCAGCTGAGGTAAACATCTGATCGCTTGTTCATCAATTAGGCGCCGACGCGACGACGCGTCTGGGCTTGGTCTTAACCTTCCAACTCCATGTCTGACGAGCCTGCAATATCCAGAGAGCCTCGACCTATAAGAAAGCTAGATCAGACCCTCATCAATCGTATTGCAGCTGGAGAGGTTCGTTTATCCTTTTCGCGGCTCTTGCGTTGCAGCCAATGAAACGTCACCAGATCATACACCGGCCTGCTTCTGCTTTGAAGGAACTCATTGAGAACTGTCTAGATGCAGGCGCTACAAGCATCAAAGTGACAGTTAAAGATGGCGGCCTGAAACTGCTACAGATTCAAGACAATGGATGTGGCATCAGGGTGCGAATTGTTGCTGGCAGAAGCGTCGGGCGTTCCAATTGACAATGTTGGCCAAATTTCTCCAGAAAGGAGACCTGCCAATCCTAGCAGAAAGGTTCACGACGTCCAAACTATCGTCATTCTCGGATTTAGCCAAGATACAGACATATGGCTTCAGAGGAGAGGCTCTGGCTTCGATTTCGCATGTTGCCCGGCTGTCGGTTGTGACCAAGACGAAGACCGAGACGTGTGCTTGGAAGTGAGTGGTTGTCTATTATGCTTGAACACCTGACTCATTCTCAAAGAGCCAACTATGTGGACGGACAGTTGGTGAGCAACAAACCGGGACGTCCCGCAGAGCCTGAACCTTGCGCTGGCAATGACGGCACCACGATTATTGTGAGTGGTGTATCGGTTCGTTTGCCGTAGTCATCCCTCATAATGCTTTAGGTGGAGAACCTATTTTACAACACTCCTATTCGTCTCTCCGCTCTACGAAACAATTCTGAGGAATATGCACGGATCCTGGACGTGATGACCAAGTATGCTATCCACAATCCAAGAGTCTCTTTCCTTTGCAAGAAGGTACAGTATGCTTTCTCCTTCTATTCCGTGACCGATGCTAAGTATGAGGCGTAAAGGCTGGTTCAGCTTCTCCAGAGCTGTCAACACCGCCCAATTCGAACGTTCCCCAGGCTATCCGACTTCTGTACGGACATTCCATAGCTAAGGAGTTGCTCGAGGCCAAGGTGTCGTCTCAATGCCCTGGCGACGAGGATGATCAAGATAGGATGGATGTCGATAACGCTGGCCTTAGGAATGGCTCCTGGTCTGCCGAACTCCACTTTACTAACCCAAACTATCAAGCAAAAAAGTTCAACTTCCTCCTATTCATTAATCGTTCGTCATGTTTACTCCAATATCCCTCGTTTATACTCACTCTGATTAGACAGATTGGTGGAATCACCACGAATGAAGCGTGCATTGGAAACCGTTTATCACTCGATTCTCCCCAAAGGCGCTAGTCCCTTTGTTTACCTCAGGTCCGTGCTGTGCATTTCGTCTTCTTCTTGAGGCCAAACGCCGCAACAGTCTAGAGCTCGACCCAAAGACAGTTGACGTCAACGTTCATCCCACAAAGCGAGAAGTACACTTCTTAAACGAAGAAGAGATTACAGATCGATTATGCTCCGCTATGCAAGACACACTGTCGTCGCAGGCGTCCTCTCGGAGCTTTGAGATCCAAGTGTGTATTCTAACGTCCTGCAAGCTCTGGCCTGCTGATATGCGTCTTCCCTAGACGCTGCTTACACCACACGTCACGTCCAGCAGTGGTCCGACCAACAAAGCCAAAGGAAAGCAGAGGGCCGCTGAGGAAGACACTATGGACGAAGGAAATGACGAGGCTGCAGGTGGAGCCCTCACCATCCCCACTCAGAAACCACAAGATCATAGTGAGTCCCCTCCTGACTTGCTATCGTCCTGAAGTAGCTCAGATGTGCCCACTTCGCCTAGCCAAACGGACGTACTCTCACCACAAGGTTCGTACCTCGGTACAAGACCGAACGTTGGACTCTATGTTCCCGGTGGTCAATCCCAGCCAAATACCAGGAGCACCTCCAGGCACCCAGAAGTATCGCACTCAAGGGGAAAGAACAGCAGAAGACACACCTCCAGTCGCAAGCGACACATCTTCTCGAACTCACGAGATTCCTGAATCAGACTGCCTTCTGACGTCTGTGCAGGCGCTACGGAGTGCAGTGACCAAGGCCAAGCATAAACGTGGGTTGCAATCTTCCATGTTTGCATCAACTCACCCTCATATCTGTTTTCAGAACTGGCTGACATACTCGAGAAGCACATCTTCGTCGGGATCGTTGATTTGGAGCGCTCAGTGTCACTCCTGCAACACTCGACAAACCTCTACCTGGTCAATCATGCATCCATTGCGTGAGCACCTCCTCTTCTTCGAGCTCCTGCCAGCTGATCCAACTCGTACGTGTCGTCACGCAGCGAAGAAATGTTTTACCAGCTTGGCCTACGACAGTTCGGAGATTTTGCTCGCCTTAAGCTCGAGCCCCCACCTTCGCTTCGCAGACTCCTTGAGATTGCGATTGAGGTTGAGGACACCACTGAAAGTCGGCTCTCCAAGGACGAGCTTGCTGAGGTGAGTATTCATGGTCTTGCCTGCGTTCTTCCACGAGTCTTAACTGATCATAGTACCCTTGTTCAACAGAAAATTGCCAATTTGCTTCTCGAACGGCGGGAAATGCTCTCAGAGTACTTCTCCCTTGACATATCGGAGGACGGAAACGTTGAAAGTGTACCGCTGCTTCTTCGGGACTACATCCCCAACTTGGACAACCTCCCAAGCCTACTGATGAGGTTAGGCCCTCAAGTAGGCCTCTGCTTCTATCGCAACGTCCATCGCATCTGACATGATCTAGGTTGACTGGACGTCAGAGAAAGAATGTTTTGAAACATTTCTTCACGAATTGAGCTATTTCTACGCCCCTCTGACCTTCCCAGATGCGGTCGCACAAGATTCTGACGAAGCCGCAAAGGAACAAGAAAGCGCAGAAAGGTGGCAAATTCAACATGTCCTCTTCCCGGCAATGCGTCGATATATCTGTCCGCCAAAGTCGCTGCTTGACAACGATGTCGTACAGATTGCTAGTCTACCCGAGCTGTACAAGGTCTTTGAGCGATGCTGATGCAAATTCAAGTGACCCTTTTCTGTCTGAAAAGGTACGCAATACTCTCCTGGACGCTAGTTTCAAAGCCATCGCTTTGGGAATGCCCAGGCTAGTCCTGCAAAATCGCCGATTGGCTTTGTCTCATGTCGATGTCAAAGTATTGTTTAGGCTCGTAACCATTCCCTCGCACTTGAGGGCCCTCACTAGAGGTCGCCTCAGCCAAAGGGCCAGTCACAGGTGTAGGTATTGATGAGTTCCCCGAATGCTTCTTTCACGCATATGTCGACGCTGCTGCCATCGGCCCCGTTGGACGTACTAGAAGCTGAGCGCAGCAACCGCTATTGTTCTGGCCGAGTGATCTCCCAACGCATACCATTCCCCTGGGATCTTTTCCCGCCAGGGTTTCCTTTTCCATTGAACAGGTCATGACAGGCATACATTAGAAGGGTCCCAAAGCAGCACATAACAAGGGTTTCATCTAGAACGGATGATCGTACATAGCAAAACCCTTGAGGGTCTACAACGGAGACTTGTGGCTGCCTCGCAGTCTAGAAAGGGACGTCTGATACTAAGAATCTTATGCACAGGCATTGATCTCATTCGTGACACGATCACGATTCATTACACAACAAGTCCTTCCGAAATACGTGAGGCGCAGGCAAGAGCAAGAGGTGGCAGATCCTTGGATCTTGCAGGAATTCCCACGGAGGGTCCCCCCCTCCTCCCCCCCAAAATGCGGAAATTTGTTCGCACGCTGAGTTCTAAAGCGCTCGCAAGCCGTTTGCGAGTACCACACCAAAGAGCCGCTGAAACGTACATTGGGGCGTAATACAATCCCTCCAAAGGCATTTCTTTAAGTCCGCTCGCAGTTGTTTGTGCTATTTTGCGTCTTCTGCGCTTTATCAGGCCAATTCTGACGCTTCAAGTCATGTCACAGCATCGCAATGTAGAGGCATGGGGCGGGTGAGCCTATACTTGCCGTTCCAGCCAGAATATGATCCATAGCTCACTTTATAAAGGCATTGAGCTGATTTGGGCAATATAACTTGATATCATAGACCTCTGGCGATGAATGTAGTCGGTTTTTTGCTCGATGGATTCGCCTTGCCGAAATCCTCAAATTCCACATTTGACAGACCGATACAGTAAACGTGAGCCTGCAGAGCACTCCCAAACTGCAACGGTTATGTTAAAACACCCTTTCGGGCAGCTCTGTAATCTCCAATTGCCCTCTGTACTCCTTCTCTGCCTGCTCGAGTACATGCCGTGCTTCGGCTAGCCTCTCGGAACTCGAATTTAACTGTTCCAGTGCTCGCATCACCACATCTGACAGCGTGGGTTTTCCTGCAAGATCCCAGGATCTGCCACCTCTTGGGCAAGAGATCCCTGATGATATTGATTACGCTACGAAAGCAGACATGTCCACTACGTTTACTCCTTCTGGCACTTGCACTTCGTGCACTGCTTGGGACGCTCGGACCACTTGCACCTCTTCTCGCCGGGAACACAGTACTTCTGGCATGAGAAGATGTCGCACTCCATGCCTTGATACCTTGAAGGGTTTCGGGCCATGCATCCGTTGGCACGGGACTCGAGGAACTCCTCGTACTCTGCAATCAGAGAGCGAGCGACGTGGTCTGCAGTTTCGTCGCGGTTCATGGGGTGGGCAGCAACGGCGCCAGCGAGAGCGAGGGTAGCAGCAATGATGGTGAACCTCATGATGATAAAGGTGTTTAGTGGTCGAAGTTGGAGCCTGCCAACGCTGGAAAAAGAACGTTAGCAACAACGTGCAAAGCCACCCGGAAGGTAGACCTACAAGAGCGTGATAGCTTGAGCTGGATAGTGGGTGAGAACCGGTCTGAGGCTCTCATTTCGATTTCTGGGAGTCTTTTATACATTTGGGCGTCACCCATGGCCCCCGCGATAACGAAATCGGTATTGAAAATATGATGTTCTCGGCCTGCACGGCGAGGAGCCTTGCCTCATGGTGAACGACATTGAGCCACGCCAAGGAAATAAAATTGAAGCACAGAGCGCGCGGCGACGTGGCGGCGTTGACTATGAAGCCACCGGAAGCATTGGATTCTACGATTCGAAACACAATCCCAACCCATTGCAAAGTTTCTTTCTCATGATTTGCTGATGGCCGCCATTTGCCTGTCTCGGAATTTGCAGTACCCTGGGATATACAATCGCGCGATTGCATCCGACAAGAGCAGCAACATTGCGTTCGTCCCTCTCCTCTTCCCCGACTCCATATTTTCTTATGTTGGATGCTTATTGAGAGGTACGGACCTTCAAGCAAAGTGCGAGTTATCCCGACCACATTATTATTCTGTCTTGAACCCTTGGAACCAGCTACGAAAGCAAAGATAAGAGATCGTGCGGCCGATCACGTCGGACTGCACCTGCATATGGACATTGGGTCTGGAAGAAAAAGGCGATAAGATTTGCTGCTGCATTGAATCATGTGCTTTCGGTCCGCGGATACTTTGCACCACGGAATTTGGAGCACCCAAGGCGCGTGGAGAGAATTCTCATAGAGAATTGATGGGAGAATGACATCAGCCTCCCTTTCGGTAAGGCGACCCCTATTGGTACCTCACGAGCAAAGATTATGCTCAAACTCTCTTTGCGTGCACTATTCCATAGTATATTAAACCAATGAATACTCAAACCAGCACCGCGATGACACATACCTTCCTTTGGACACTCTTGGATATGAGCTACACGAGACAATGGGGTATGTCGTAGCTCTCGTCTGCGAAATTGGGTTTGGGACTAGGGAACGGCGTAGGCTACGACACTTGATGGGTAACCACATCAGTAAAAAGCTCGATTCTAGATATGGCTCAGATACGGTCCAGGTATGCCCCTCGCTCGCATATCTTGGGCATATCTTGGAACCTGAGCAGATATGCCTCCGGGAGCATACCTGTTGCATACCTGGCGCAGATCAGCACCATATCCGTCCAAGACCTGGTGAGAGCCTTGAAGCTCGAGCCGGGTATGCAAGGCATCATCCAGGTGGTGATCATACCTGGTGTAAACCACCAGGTTTTGACCATATAATCCCCCAACTGGCCATATATGCCCCGAGGGCCGACATTCCCAGGTATGTGAACCTGGCTATATCTGGTACCAGATCTGTAATCCAGTTTTTTTACTGATGCATAGTATGGGCTATGTTCGTGTTGCCTGAATATGAGCGATTGCATATTTGGCAGACTTTAGGGGCTCACAACTCTCCCTCGAGTTTTCGAACTATTCTCAAAAGTTTCACAAAAATGCAATTTCTCGCATTCGCCGATTTGTGCGCTAATCCAACGGCGCTACCAACAGCGCCTCTTGTATGTGCTGCGATCTATTCCCCGTATTCAAGGATCCTTGAATACTGATTGTGAGCCCAGCAAGCTTCTTCAAGGTATTTATTCTGTGGACAAGCGGTAGACCATAGTGGCATAGGACCAGCATACACTGACAACGCGTTAGCCATTACAAAATTGAGATTAGTCTATAGATTGGCCTTACATTGCAAGCCGCTCTATTACAGTAAAGTTAGGGGCCACCACAAGTACTAAACGGGATGAAATAGCCGGGACCCGGAGGGCCAAGGATTCTAACGCGAGAATTCTCCCCCCGCCGCCTGGGACTTCTTGGAATTTGAGTCGACCCAACTCGCTAGTGAACGAGGCTCGGCAGGCTCGGCTCCCTTGGCTCACTGCCGAGGCGAAGGTCCTAGGGACTTAAGCTACGTAGCACAATGGTCATTAATACTGACCAGTACCGGCTTATGAGTAGAGTCTTCATAGAGTCTTAGGCCATGGGCGAGCCTGCAACAGTCTATTGACATAAAACTTAGGGAGGATGACAAGCGTCCTATCCTACTGTTGTAGGAAGAAAGTGTCTGAATATTCAACCGAACTAAAACGATTGCCGCTTGCCTCGGCAAACTGGTGCGGGAAATTGTCACTACTTAGTCCCATCAACCGTACGATTTCGTCGCGCTCAAGGGGCCGACACGATAGCGACAGCTCAGATGCACCCCTCCCGTCGGGTGTCGTGTGAACTGTCGTCAATGTCAATCAAATTTGATGGGTTTGACAGGCCGATAATATCCCAGCTTCCTCGAGCACACTGCGAGCACGCAAAGCGAAGGTGAAGGGCGCCAATTACTTTCTCTTGTGCAAGCTGAAAGAACTCGCAAAGCCGATGACAGTTCACACGACACCCGACGGGAGGGGTGCATCTGAGCTGTCGCTATCGTGTTGGCCCCTTGGTCGCGCTATGTCTCTTCGCAAAATCATATGAATTCCCTCTCGAAAAGGATAGGATGACCCGGATTAGTTTATTTCGAAAAAAATGGGTTGCAAATGTTCAAGAAAGGCAGAGCAGACGAAGGGAAGCAGCCTCCCGCGATTTTGAGACTCAGGAGTCTCCCGCCTCATCCAGCTAATACAGCAGCCGTAGAAAGCGAACATCCCCTAGAAATCATATGTACATGGAAATCGAGGACGCTAGAGGATCGTCAGCCAAATGACTCTATTCGTACTTGAGTGATGGACTGGAACTAGGCATTCGGGTGGAGATGCGATGGATAGCAATAGTGGGCTGGCGACAGCGAGTCAAGGTATGCGAGATTCCTCCATCTTGAAACGCGGGTTTGGAAGTCAGCGGGAAGCAAGCGGTTGAAGAAGCTCGACTGCGCTGGGCGAATTGATGGTAGGCTGCAGTGTTCGGAATGTTGAAGATTGTGTTTTTGGGGCTGCCTTGGACAGCAGTACTGGTGTAAGTCGTAACGTCATTCCACTAAGTGCGTAGTCGATGCAGCAGAGATATTTACTTGCTAATGTTGCAGTTACGGTTATGTCCGATGAGTATCTTGTGAGATGCATAGCCCGAGTGTGGATGCCTGCGGCGAAAAGCAAGCGAAAAGTACTTCCCAAATATCAAGGGTCCAGACGAAAAATTATACATAAAAGATGATTAAGGCTACGAAATGGAGACTCTGCCAGCCCACCGATGTTGCAGCGAAGTACTCGACATCGAGGCTGCTTTTGCAATGTTATGCTTTCCGTAATCGAAGACAGGGCTTGAAACGTATTGAGATCACAACAGAATAGTGCGATGCGAATAAACAAGACTTCACACTGAGGAATTCCGGCCGGAAAAGTGATGGTATTAGTAGATTCTACGGCAGGTCAACTGCACTACAAGACAAACGTATTTACTCCTTCTGGCATCTGCACTTCTTGCAGTAGGTCGGGATGGGCCTGTCCCATTTGCACCTGCTGTTTCCAGGAACGCAGAAAGGCTGACACCTGAAGATATCGCACTCCATTCCTTGATACCTTGAAGGGTTTCGGGCGATGCATCCACCTGCCCGTGCGTCGAGGTACTGTTCGTACTGCTGGACGAGAGAGCGGGTGACGTGTCCCTCCTCGTCAGCGTCAAGAGGGGAGGCGGCAACGGCGCCGACGAAAGCGAGAAGGGTGGTGGCGACAATGGCGAACTTCATGATGATGGTGATGTAGTGATTAAGGTTTTGGTTGGAGCCTGCCAACGCTAAAGGGAACGGTAAGTATTGGGGATGGGATGGTCGCTGAGCAGACGCTTACAGAGTATGTTTGCTTGTGCTGGGTGTGGATGAGAACCGGTCTGAAGAATCCTATTCGATTTTTGCGCCATTTATATACCCTCAGCTCCGCTAGACTGATCCGATGCAATGTTTTCAGGGTCTGGCAGGCGGTATTCTGTGGATCGCTTCCAAAACATTTTGCATGGGAAACTACCGGCTTGGCGAGTGGCACAACACGGCATGCCAAGCAAGCTTTGGTTTGCTTGCCGTCGCTTGATGTTCCGAGGAGGTCCCACCTTGGGCATAGTTTAAGTGAGGTGCAACACTTCGTTCTCAAGTGAATACATTTTGAACTTCCAACTCATCTGTACCATGTACGAACATCAACCTACCTGGGGGCTGCTTGTGACGGGAGCTTATATCAAAAGCCTAATCTTGCAAGCGCTGAGAGGGGCATCCCACTTGCATGCAATGCAAAGATAGTGATGCGCACTGTCGGCAGGCGCGAGAATATCGTGTGGAGGACGACGTTACTCCTCCCAAATGGGGTATGATTACTGCCCGTCCGAGTCGGCCGAAGGGCGCTATGACAGCACCCTTGAGCGCTCGCCCAGCGATTCGCGGGCGTGCAAAGTTTTCCACGGCAACTGATTGCAAAGGCACTCACATGCGATCAGTCTTCGACCCTGGTGCTAGCGCCAAGAACCCTGGCAACGCCATTGAAAATTGTGCCACACCGTATACGTACCACCTCGTACCACCCACGCTCCCTGGCACTAGCACCAGTTCCAAAGCTGACCAGGGTCGAAGACTGATCGCATGTGAGTGCCTTTGCAATCAGTTGCCGTGGAAAACTTTGCACGCCCGCGAATCGCTGGGCGAGCGCTCAAGGGTGCTGTCATAGCGCCCTTCGGCCGACTCGGACGGGCAGTAATCATACCCCATTTGGGAGGAGTAACGTCGTCCTCCACACGATATTCTCGCGCCTGCCGACAGTGCGCATCACTATCTTTGCATTGCATGCAAGTGGGATGCCCCTCTCAGCGCTTGCAAGATTAGGCTTTTGATATAAGCTCCCGTCACAAGCAGCCCCCAGGTAGGTTGATGTTCGTACATGGTACAGATGAGTTGGAAGTTCAAAATGTATTCACTTGAGAACGAAGTGTTGCACCTCACTTAAACTATGCCCAAGGTGGGACCTCCTCGGAACATCAAGCGACGGCAAGCAAACCAAAGCTTGCTTGGCATGCCGTGTTGTGCCACTCGCCAAGCCGGTAGTTTCCCATGCAAAATGTTTTGGAAGCGATCCACAGAATACCGCCTGCCAGACCCTGAAAACATTGCATCGGATCAGTCTAGCGGAGCTGAGGGTATATAAATGGCGCAAAAATCGAATAGGATTCTTCAGACCGGTTCTCATCCACACCCAGCACAAGCAAACATACTCTGTAAGCGTCTGCTCAGCGACCATCCCATCCCCAATACTTACCGTTCCCTTTAGCGTTGGCAGGCTCCAACCAAAACCTTAATCACTACATCACCATCATCATGAAGTTCGCCATTGTCGCCACCACCCTTCTCGCTTTCGTCGGCGCCGTTGCCGCCTCCCCTCTTGACGCTGACGAGGAGGGACACGTCACCCGCTCTCTCGTCCAGCAGTACGAACAGTACCTCGACGCACGGGCAGGTGGATGCATCGCCCGAAACCCTTCAAGGTATCAAGGAATGGAGTGCGATATCTTCAGGTGTCAGCCTTTCTGCGTTCCTGGAAACAGCAGGTGCAAATGGGACAGGCCCATCCCGACCTACTGCAAGAAGTGCAGATGCCAGAAGGAGTAAATACGTTTGTCTTGTAGTGCAGTTGACCTGCCGTAGAATCTACTAATACCATCACTTTTCCGGCCGGAATTCCTCAGTGTGAAGTCTTGTTTATTCGCATCGCACTATTCTGTTGTGATCTCAATACGTTTCAAGCCCTGTCTTCGATTACGGAAAGCATAACATTGCAAAAGCAGCCTCGGTGACTTGCGACTCCGAGGGTCACCATCTCAGATTACTTTACAGAAGGTGATTTAGTCGAATAGCCATGGGTAATTACAATGTCGATGACCTAGAAAAAAGACGCTCTACGCAACTCATGCACTGGATCAGATATCCATCTTATCGTCCACCCAACCTGGGTTCTTCTGCAGAATCACAAAGCCTTCTAGAACATGAGAGAAGGGGATGTACTCCTCCGTCGCCAGCTCAGCCCTCTCCGTAGTGCCCAACCGCACGGGCGTAGTGTGCGTTTGGAAGCCAGAGATCGTTCTTGGCTTCCCAGCTTGACCGACGACATCAATGGCCTGACCGACGCGAACGGTGACAGGAGAGCTATTGAGCTCTTCATCCAAGGTGATGAGGAAGCGAGGGTACATGGCTGGGGTGATGAAATAGAGCATCCAGTGGTACTTGTCGAGCACAACTATGATTCAAGTGAGTACATCAAATTGGACGGAGGGAAAGAAAAAGGAAGGACATACATCCTTTGGCGTCTGTAAATGCCGTCAGTGTGGCCAACAAACCGGCAACAGCAGGTCGGCTCATGATACTTCTGTCTGAGAAGAATGGGTTGATGCCAATCGTTCCCTTGCCCATGTGTACGAGACCCTGGGCGATGCGAACCATGAACAAGCAGTCGGGCTCACGCTGGTAGTAGCCAGCGAGCTGTCGGAGCATCTGTGCTAGACGCGCGTTGTTCGTACCAGCTCCAACGAAGCCCATCGCGAGGATGGCGTTCAAGGCCACTGCGAGGTCGTTGTCGTGGCTGTATTTGGAGAGGGTATCAAGAATGGGAAGCTGAGGATTCGAGGCGCTAACGAGACCGATGGCAAGAGGGACGGCCTTTCGAATGGTTGGGCCGCCATAGTGCATCTACCAAGCGTGTTAGTATGAACCCGTACGAGCTGAGCGGAAATACGGACCAGATGGTTGAATTGCCTTAGCGACATCTCAGAGCCAATCTCTTCTCCCATCGCAATAAGGGCAATGGCGATGACAGCAAACGATTGGTAAGTGTCATCCTTCTTCTTCTCATCCTTCTTGTCGTCCTTCTTATCGTCCTTTTTCTCTTCATCCTTCTTCTCGCCCTCTTTCGCTTCGTCCTCTTTCTTATTGTCAACACGTTCGTCACACTGATGGAGCATCGCCTGGATCTTCAAGACATTTCCGGTTCCAGCGTACGAGCAAGCTTCAACCAAGACTTGAGCAGTTTTGGATATCGGGTGTTCGATGGCTTTGAGAGTTTCGATCGTAGCATCAGACGCATCCTGTAGACCTTTCAAGAGCATCAGCGACATGCTGACTTTCGCCACGCAGCGAGCCACTTACCAAGATACAACAGTCCCAAACCGAGAGCCATAAACCTTGCCCACTTTTCATCCAAACTCTTGTCTTCGCTCTCCGCCTTCTCCATCAAAGTCTGCAGGATCGTTGCGGTAATCTCGCCATGCTCGCTTCCAACAAAGATGAAGCCAAGCGCAAGCGCCGCCAAGCTGGAAACCTCCATCGTATTCGAAGTCTCGATGAGGGGGAGGAGGAGAGGAACGAGTTCGTCACGGTGCGATCCGGCGTAAGCAAGGCCTAGGCCGATGACAGCGCTCGTCTTGAGCGGGACGGATCTGTTCTCGACATGTTCACTGAGGAGAGCGAGGGTGGCGTCTGCTGTTGATCGTACACCCGTGCTGAGGATACCTGTGGCAAGAAGGGTGCCAGCCTGAGATAACAAACTCGTTAGTACTGGTATGAGCTTTCGAGTATTATGAAAAGCACCTTGATGTACTCTTCCGAGGAGTAGGTATACTTGTCGACATGACTGAGGCCAATGTCGGTATCCCAGAGCAAACTAAGTCCCAAAGAGGCAGTAGCACTCATCATTCCTTCACGGATAAACGTGAGCTGGGATGCGACAGAATACGAGAGTTGAACGAGACCAACCGTGATCCTTGTTCTTGTAAATCCAACTGCTTCCTTCTTCAGCCTCGACCATCAACTTGTCGTTTCCAAAGCCGGCGTTGACAAAGGCGTTGACAAAGGTGCCAGCCAAGTTGCCCCTTGCAGAGTCAATATTGGCCGTAGTTCCTCCTAAGCAAGCAGGTTAGCAAAGCATAGAACAAGACAGCGAGAATCGCGTACTTGTATTCTCTAGATGAGACTTGTACACATCCTCGAGGCTCTTTGCGTCGGTCACACCAACTTCCTTTCCGAATTCACGGAAATGTTGGCTGAGGCGTGCATTGCTGAGGCACTCGACGAGGTCTTCTGGCAATTCATCCTGGAAGTCAACGTCTTCATCCTCGTTTTCGGATGGCGGATGCAGCCATTCTAGAGGAATCTGAGCACGAGCAAGGAGTAAGGCTAGCTGGCGCTTCATCAATGGGTTTCCAGGAGCGTTAAAGTCTTCCCGGATGAGTTCAGGACTGTTCAGACGAAGGGCGAGTGAAAGTGCTTCAGGGAATTTGTGGTGTTGGACGTAGATGGTGTGAGCAGTCTTGAGGAACTCTACGTCGTCCGGTGGTGCAAGCAGGTTGACCATTCTGAGCGGTCCATTAGAAGTCTAGCCCACCACAAGAAGCGGATGCTCTCACCGAACCATGTATTGACACACTCGCGAGTAGGTGTTATCATCAACGAGCGTGGCGATCTCGTCCACAATCTCCAGTTCTTCCATAAGGTCAACAGCATCGGGTTCAGCGTTATGTTGGAGGAGGAAAGTCGCGCATGTCTTGGCCAGTGTTCGTAGATCATCGATGGTGCCAGGAAGGTCCTTCTCGGGTTGGTCCTTGCCCTTGACATATCCATCTAGGCCCGCCTCCTCGCGATAGTTGTACTCTTCACCAAGCTCTGCTGCTAGATGACGGACGTACTCGTGACCCCATGATGTTGGGTCTGCGAGGGTTGTTTCTGCTGGTCGCAGAGCATCCGACAGAAGGCGGTAGCGGAGAGTACCCCGTGGTTGGGTGTCGGAATACGTCATGGCGAGCACAGAGAGAACGTCTGCGAATAATGACTATATCCTGATCAGTCCGAGTTACTTCAAGGTCAGATCTTTCGTACCTTGCTCTCTGATGCTTCCCAGGTTTCGTACAGGTCTTGCAGGGCGGGGGTAGTGTGGTCGAAGGAATTTTAGAGGTTTAGGAACAGAGGTCATGGAGGACGTTGATGTCCTGATCAAAGTCCGTAGAGATTCGAGAGCTGGCCTATACAAATCCGTATTGGATTCCTAGGTCACTGTTAGTGTATCCCATCGCATCTACGTATTGAAACTTACCTTCAAACGTTCCACTAGCATCTCGAGTTGATCCTTCAGGTGCTGATCCTCCTCTGACTATAGCAATTGTCAATATCATGAACACAAAGTTATCAGTGCACGCCATACCAGCTCCTGCTCGTCCCCTTCCACATCCTTCTTCTTCGAGTCACCCAAAAGTTTGGAGGACCCTTCAAAGTCATCGGGTTTATCATTTGGCTTTTCTTCTTTCTTCTTTGGGTCCTCCGATCGTACTGGTGCGACCGTGAATTCCTGGGGTTTCGACATGATGGTTTCAGGGAAGGAAAGGTCCTTTCAATTAAGTGGCAGCCTGATACGCGCGACGCGTAACCCTGGAGTTCCCACGGTCTGACTGGGAATCGTCATGATCATCGCGTATTGGTTCAAGCTGCTACAAACGAACCATTTGTTGTAGGTCTCATGGAAATCTGGAAGAACAAAAGCAGAGACCTGTGGATATAGTTATGCCCAGAGCCTTTGGCAACAATATCCTCGTAAAAATGTTGGACATGTGCCTTCGAAATCAAATACTGTCGAAGCCATTCGTTGAATTCATTGCATGATACAAGAATACTGAACGCTGAGCAACGTAGTGGTAGTCGCCTTCTGCCTCAGGGAGAGAAGGAACGATGAGCCAGTATGCTTCACTCGACGGTGACTAGACGAGTTGCCGGTGATGTTCCCAGGCTGCCTGGCAGCGAAATGCTGATGGTCCATTTGGCTGTCCTTGTGTAGGGTGTTCATGTCTGAGGGAATCCAGATTACAATCCCAGGTGAGTATGACCTGCCCTAGAAATATGGGTCTATACTAAACTGCCTAGACTTTGACGACGATGATCTCGGGTCAAGTTCAATACCATTTGGTCGTCCAGCATTTGGTGGATTCGGAGCATTTGGCTCTCCAGCACCGCTAGATTCCCCGAGCACTGCAACGCCCTTTGGCACCGGCGAGCGTAGCTTCTTTCACCACACCAGAGGTGACTCGAGCGCGTCGGTAGACTCTACTCATTCAGGGAACACCCGCTTCACCAAGCCCAATCTACCTTTTGGGCATTCATCTCAGTCGTCCATTGCGACCACCTCGACATCTGCATTCATTCCCAAGAAACCTTCATTTGCCTCTATACGGAATGCATTCAAAAGCGGGAAGAATAACATCGATGCTCCTCCCGTTCCTCCACTAGAATCACCATACCCAGTCCTCAGGAACCCATTCAACCGGTCCAACTCGTCATTGACTTCCCCAAGGACAGTCCAACGACCAGTAAAGCGTCCATCGCGAAGTCACATACCCCAACACTCTCTTGCCTCAGACGGCGGTAGCGACTTGGGCCATGGCTTCTTTTCGCCCCCGCCAGTACCACGGGTCCCAGGCGCCTTTCGAAGTGACACGCCCCCATCCTCCGATTTTGAAGATGACAAAGTTGTCATGGATCCCAAGACACCTTCAGAGTACGCTCTACACGCGGTCTTTATGAGATTTGCTTCTATTGCCGAAGCCAAGATCAATGATTACCTACGACAACCCTTGGTAAGTCCTGTCCATGCAGCGTTGAACCATCTCTAACAGATGCTCAGGACCCAGAATATCCAGTTGCCAATCTCACGGGCCCGGGAGTGGACAGGAATTTCGACGAAGTCCTCCAATCACTCGCCATCATAGCCCAGAAGAACGCCAAACCAGTCATCGACTCCATCATGAGATGGCGGAGGACCCAGAACGATAGCATCACCTCCGACATCCTCGACATCCATGGCCATTCAAGGGGTCACATTCTAGCTGAGAAGAAATCAATGGCATCCATCTACATCATGTGTCGTGCACTGGTTGCGGTTCTCTCAACAATCACGAAGGATTCGCTGGGAGATGCTTTCGGTTATACCGTTGAGGAGACGTTCTTTGACCAGTTCCGGAGGCCAGATGCCAAACACCAGCACTCTGTGAATCACCAAGACAACATTGAGCTTTATGCGGCTCTCCTAGGCCACTTGGCGAAAGTTCGGTAAGAGCACCCGGTCGTAATTCAAAGAAGACACTCATTCAGACTTGGCCTTCAGATTCGTACCTGTCACGGATAGGTTCATGAAAGAGCTGGAACCCGTCACTATGGGCCAGGTTTTGAAAGACCTTGACAATAGATACGAGAACTTGGTGAAAGGCTTGAGGTATATCCAAATCAAGGCATGGGAGTCCCATTTTCGGTGTGTATCTACCTTCTCATACTTCTCTTCTCCAGGTTTGGCCGCCAGAAGCGTTCGAAGAAGGAGCAGAGTTTATGGAAGTCCTCGCAAAGACGTTCCTGAACGTTCATGGTGCTCGTTTGAAGACTGCGTTTGCTGAGATGTTGATATCGTTATTGCACCCTATCGGAAAGGTTAGTTCATCATTGCCTCGTGAATATTTCTCTAAATGCCTGTCTAGACGGCCCAAGCAGAGACAAACATTCCACAATGGGGCAAGGCAATCGAGACCATCTACCCAAAGGCCAAAGAGATGGCGTCCAAGCCTCGTTACTGGAGTATTGCCTTTCCTTTAGCGATTACTGCGCTGTGTGTTGGACCGCAGAACCATTTCATCAAAAACTGGCAGGTGGCCGCTGATACCATGGTCTCGAAGCTCAAGGTGAGGCACGACTCTTAGCACATTTCCCTTCACCATATTAACTTCCTGAAAGGACAAGCCCTTGCGAATCACGCTTCTCAACGGTATCATAAGGGTAGTCTGGACCTATATCTACCGATGTCAAGAAGCTCCCTCGACCACCATGTCGAAACTCGAGGGCATCCTAAAGCATTTCTTCCCTTCCAACCGCCTAACTGTCACCAACTCCGACGACAACCTTGATTTTCTGACCTACATCGTCCACTTTATCCTATCCCGGCACTTTGAGTACGGGAAAGAGCTATGCTTGGAATTGATTCAAGAGGAGGCTGTCTCATCGGTGTCCAAGTCCGCCAGCATCACTCACGTCCTTGCGCCTGAACGAACCACAATTGCAGTCAACGCTATCCTCATGACGCTCCACCAGCTTGAAAAGGAGATACCAACACCCAGCTGGCCTTCCTCGGGTGACTTTACAACTCCCCCGCCTCATGAAGACTACCCATCATCATCGGCATACCTCCCTGCTTCCTTGGCCTCCAAGGCCGCTCTTAAGGACCTCCTAGAGCGGTGCGGGCGCAACACTTTCAACCCTCCTCACCTTTGGCACCGCAGCGGTCGGGCACATGAGCGTGTTCGACGACCAATGGTCACTCAGCCGTCAAGCTCCCTCGTACGAAGAACAAAACAATTTCGTCACACGACGGCACTTGGACGGCACCATTGTCGTCTATCCAGCAACCGCCACAACGTACATGAGTGTCCTCCAGACAGTCTTCAACTCGTGGCCTCGTTGTCTGGACTCCTCGATGCTGATCGCAGACGCCGTCGACACGCTGCTCAAGGGGGTCGTTCACGTAGAGCCCAGTCTCTCGAGAGCGGCGAGCGCTGCACTGAAGCGGTTCATGGAAGATGGGACCAACGCCTTGACGGTTGTCACTCGTTTCACGAGCTTCATGTTCACGTCGAGTCGGCCAGAGACGTCCACCGTCAGACTGTTCGTCGAGGCGCCTCTGCTCGTTGCGTTCTGGAGCGAGATTGTCGAGTCTTGGTTGTCAAGTGTCAGACAACTCGACTCGGACAGTTTCTTGGAGGAGCGGGACGCCATTTTGACAAAATGTGATGACATCGAGGCCGCTGGACTTTTCCTCCTCAGCTGCGAGGCTGGAACGGCGCATTCCGCTGGCGTTAAGGTGATGCGGTTACTCGGACTTGTCCTGACGTACCTCAAATCGCTGGGATGTGATCCCGCAAACGAACATCTCCATTTCGTTGCGCTCGTGCATGAAAAGGGAGGGGAGAATCCGCCATTCTTGACTGGGTTCGATAACCTCCTGGACCGCACACAACTTTCAAGGCTTGAACAATGGAAGCAGGTCAAGAAGGACGGACTGCTCCTCCGTATTGCCGACAGCGAGGACGCAAAGGATACTGGGCTCTGGAGATTCATCTTCCCTTCTTTCCTCAAGACTTGCCTAGATCACCAGGGCAAGGCCTTGTCAGCGTTCAGGGAGATGGTTGTCGTTGCAACCCAGCGGTACCACCCCGTCATCTCTCAGCTAGCTGGCCTGACCAAAGCTTCGGCCAAGCTACGCGACGTCGAGCGGAACCCAGGCCGGTTACTTCGCGAACACAAAGGCCTGGTCGACCAGTGGCATATGTGGGTCAAGATCCTGTGCTCGACAGCCGTACTGCATGTACCGCAGGCCCAAGCAACTCTCCGTGGTCCATCTGATAGCAATTTCGACCGGGAACGATTCTCGACAAGCCGTGGTTTGTTCCGGCTCTTGACACCGTTCCTCGATTCCGAGCACACCGCTTTCCGTGATGCAGCCACGCAGTGCATCAGTTCATTCCCGTCAAACGCCTATCGCCAGCTATTGGACGATCTCAATCTCATTGCTGGAAAGCAGTTTTATGACGACCCGCGAGCCAAGGCAAGCACCCCCTTGATGGCGCCCGAGGATCCTCGATTCAGGGCGGTTAGAGGGCAAGCTCAGGCAGAGCGTTATCGGAGACAGGAGCGCCTTCACTCTGCTGTCGCTCGCATCTATTGCTTGACAGCTCACTGTCTGCAACACCAACAATTCGCCGATCAGCAAGCTGCGTTGGCCAACGTTCTCAAGTTTGTTCGCAACACCCAAGCATTTCTCAGCAGCCCTGATGCGAGAGACAATCACGCTCTACAACGGCTGCGGCGTTACTTTTGCGGCACCGTTGAACGGTTATTCGATGGCTTGGCCTCATTGAAGGACTCTGATCGGTTCATCCCTAAACAAATGCATCTATCCCTGTATCGGCTATGTGAAGAGTGGTGCCAGGTGGGACCTCAATCTGACAGCAACCGACGGCGGACGGAGACGATGGAAAGAAACGTTGTTGCCGGTTTCGAGAACCGAGATGATGGCACGATAGAGTTGGAGCGTTTCCAGGACGAAACTCAGATGCTCTCGTATGCAGCAATTGGCGCTTTGACTTCACTTTGTGTACGTTCTTGCCTGCGACGACGAATTGTATACTCATGGATTCGTATAGCAAAGGGCCTTTTTCCCAACAGACGGGGCGGCCCCTTCTCCCACGGAACGCCAAATGCCAGAGTTTATCAGGCCGCTGAGCGCTCTGCAGGTGCTTGAACGGCTAGATGCCATCTTGGCCACCTCTCATAAAGCAGCTCAAGGGAAAGGAAAGTACGTGAAACCAGTTTGTAGGGTTGACATACAATTGATGGTCGTACAGGAAAGGTCTAAAGTCGTTGTTGACTTTCAGCCGGTCAGATCCTGAACTGAAAGTTGAAGTCCTTCGACGCGCAGCAGTCATTTCAAACAAGCAGGACACCAGCAGCGAGCACATCTTTGAGGTCATTTCGGAAACTGTTTGCAAGGGCGTCCACCACTTCAGCTTTGAGCAGGTGGTTTGCCTGGGGCTGACAAACCTCCGGCATCCGTCTCCTCTCATTCGAACCCTTGCCTTCGACATGCTGGAAGCACTCCACCAGCAGCACTCTGGCTTGCTTGCCATGTCAACTTTGGCACCCGCTATCACCTCCCTCGCACCAGGCACATATACGCACGCCCATCGTCTCGTCGCCGATTTCCTTGCTGGTGAACATCCGCAACAAGCGTGGAACATACTCGTACAGCTTTCGTATTGGCTGCCGTCCCTCCACCCACAAGTCTTTGACACCAACATTGTGTTGCTGCTCTTGCAGAGCTTCGAGTTTTGGGTTCCCAACATCATGTTGTCATCCGACAGTGACGAAGACCGGAAGCTCTCCTCCGAGACCATCCAGGCCCTATTTCACCTCATGAAGTTGAGTCTGCACTACCAGAGCACCCACTCTGAGCAGATCTTGATATTGTGGTCCAAGTTGGTCGAACCCCCAAACCACGCCAACGGAGATGCTGCTATTCAGTTCCTCGTTGAGCAATCACAGAAGGTCGGGAACACCATCTACATCGAGTGCGCAGCCAATATCGTCGCCTGTCTGTGCCAGACCCCTATGGGCCGGCGAGTGTTCGAAGAGCTGTGCTCGATCGTCGTCCCTGTTCGGATGCTACCAACCATCGACCATAAGCTTACCTTCCCGGATGAAATGTCCATGGCTCTCTGGGAAGATCTGGATGCCCTGTTCGCCGACCATCCGAGAATCACTTTGGGTGCAGCTCAGGCAGCGTGGTTGTTCCTATCGGACGTGTCCCTACAGAGATATTGGGAAATGGGCCTTCACCTCCCAGTTCTTCTGCATGCCACCTTCAGTCATCTCGACCATCGCGTCCCCTTCCTTCGCTACCGGGCCCGATCCATGCTTTTCCAACTCCTGCGTTCCTGGATCCCGGGATACGACGAGCTCCTCAATCGTTCTCAACAGCGATCGCTGAGTGTCATCAAGGAACGGGTTGCTGAGTTCCAACAGGATATCGAACGGTATTACTGGAACGATGGCGATAGTAGCACCCTTGTTGAACCAAAGATGACATGGGTCTGTCAGAAGATCCTCGAGTTCCTTGATCCACTATCTCCGAACCTTGCAAGCTCGTGGGGAAGCGTCGCGCTCGAATGGGGCACAGCCTGTTCAGTGCGAGCAGTGGCGTTTCGCTCTTTGCAGCTCTTCAGAGCGCTTATGCCACGGGTGAAGAAGACCGACCTTGCGCACCTTTTGGGAAGGCTATCTAACACGATTTCTTCCCCCGATGACAACATTCAGCACTTCACCTCCGAAATCTTCCTCACTTTGCAAGCCGTCATTAACACGCAGTGTAGAGACAAGGCTCTTCTCCCCCAGCTATACTGGTGCATCATGGCGTGCCTGTCGACAACGGTCGAAGGGGAGTTCAATCAGTGTCTTGGCCTGCTCGAGGTGTTGGTGTCCAAGGTGGACTTTGACAATCCCGAAATCATGGAACTGCTCCTCACCCATATTCCCCCCGATTGGTCAGGCACTGAATACCTTCAACCTATCCTTCTCAAAGGGCTTCGTTCTTCCATCACTTCAGAAAAGACCATGACAGTCTTGCAAGCCTTCTCCAAGTTCCAACGCAGTCGTCTCATTGATCCTTCCGACGGGAGACTTCGGGACTTGTACACTGTCTCACTTCCCTGGTGCTTGCATGCGATGGACAAGCAAGATTCCTCACTCGCCGGCTTTGCTGAGAAAATCGGGGGTCTGGCCGCCCAGGAAGGGAAGAATAGCATCCAACGAATCATGAATTCATTTGCCAAAAGTCATTTCCGCACCCGCGACGATTTCCTCCGACAGTCGGTTTCCAGTCTGCGAGAACACTACGGATCGCGCCATTGGACAGAAGTTGTCACGCTCCTTATGGGTCTCGTCCTCAACTCCCAGCCCTGGCTGCGAACGCAGGCTATGCAAGTGCTGAAAGTCCTCTTCCAGCACAGAGAGACGAGGAATCCTGTCGAACTTTTGGGCTCCGAGCTCTTGATGCCGCTCCTTCGCCTCCTGGAAACAGACCTCGCTCCCCAAGCACTTGAAGTCCTTGAGGAGCCCATCTCAATGTTTGGGGGCCCTGCTGCGAAACACGTCCTTCGGATGAGTATGCACCTTGGCTCAGTGCTGCCCAAAACTTCCATGGATCCTGATTCTGATTCCGTTGCCACCATTTTTGGCGTCCCATCGGAGTCGGGTTGGTCCATTCCTCAAGAGGACGCTCTACGAAGGACATGTCAAGCCAACGTCCTGGCTGTGTTCGACACATGCTCCATCCCAACTCGCCCTTCCCGAATCGAGTTCGAACCAGAGGTGGAGGCCTTGGCATCCATCTACACACCCCTCACCAATGCCAATGGCTATGTCCAGGACACTCCTAGAAACGGTATCACGCCGAAGAACTTCCAAGAACTCAACGCCTTCTTTCAAAACCCAGAACTCATTGCCGCAACTCAGACACCCATGCCTATCCCAACGCGGAGGTTGGAGGCCCGGGTTGCAGCCATTCTTGCCAAATCGACAGCACCAGAGGGCAGCTTTGCAGATATCCCTCAGACACCCTTCCTCGATGTGTTCCGGATTGGCGCCAGTCGGCCTGATGATTACATTCAAGAGCAGGACTCTGATGAAGAGGATGACAGTGACAGTGATTCAGACGCTGACAGCTTTGTTTTCGACTCGATTGCCTCGCCCTCGAGGACCATTTTGTCAAACGGACGGTCTTATCATTGATCTACTACAGTATTCCATAGCCACCGTTCTTTCTTTTTCGCTTTTTCAAGCTCACGACACTGATCACCTCGCTTTTTATTCGCTATCCAAAGTTCCTCGCATTTCGCAAGCTGCGTCCGGAATTGTCATAGATTTACTCACTTGTCGCCTACATGTATTTTTCACCTTGCATTTGTAGCATGAATAGCTTATTGTCCTGCACCTAAATTATAATTTTACTCGATTTGAGATTGCACTCTCAGCGCTATTCAACCGGCAGTGCATTGGATGGATTCCCGAGCTACATCCTTGAATCCTCTCATAGCTTTGGCATTTTCCAGTCGCTTGTAGATTTGAAAGGCTCTTTGCGCCAGGATTGTCCCAGTATGATAAGCTCTACGCCATCGAAATTGCAAACCCCCTCAAAATCTCAAGTATCTCCCCCAGTCCCTTCTCCCTGGCTACATCCTCTGCCTTCTTTCCGTCCCTGGTCATCACTCCAATATCCATGCCAGCTACCCCGAGGAGCACCTCGACAACCTCTTCCTGATCTTCCTCGCAGGCAAAGAAAAGTGCTGTTGCACCCCTTTTATCCACTTCATTCACTTCAATCTCTTTGTGCTCCAAAAGTCTCTTCACAACCCCAACTTGACCTGCGAATGAAGCAACCATGAGCGGTGTCATCCCTTTGCTCAAGGCCTTGTTCACGTCAGTTTTCGGGTGCTCGAGGAGCAAATTAACAGGTCCTTCATGCCCATTATACGCCGCTAGGAACAACGCTGTCGCTCCATCGTCGGGTTTCGTCAGATTCGGGTCCACACCAGCACGGTGCAGAAGCAAGCGAAGGGAAGAGACATGGTTGTAGCACGCAGCGTACATGACTGCCGTCCACCCGTCCTTCTTAGCCGCGTTGACATTGACCTCGGCTCGGTGAGTGAGCAAGAGTCGGACGAGCCCTTCAAACCCTCTCCCACCAGCATTCATGATTGCTGTCGTACCATCGTCAGCAGCAACATTCACGTCTGTATCGGAGCGTTGAATGAGGAGATGAACGACGCCTTCGTGGTTATCAGCGCATGCCAAGATGATGGCAGTATCACCTCCTGGTGCGTTGGCGGCGTTGACGTTGATATTGGGGTGTTGAAGGAGGGGCTCAACGGTCGCTGTGTCACCCCGACTCGCCGCTATACCCAAAGCGGTCCGTCCGTCCTTCCCTGGTAGGTTCACGTCGGTCTTGGGATGACGAAGGAGGCGTTGGACATTGTCTCTGGAGCTTTCTTCCATCGCCGTTGTCAATGCTGTCGATCCATCTCTGCTTGCGAGATTTGGGTCGATATCAGGATGCGCTAAAAGGTCCTCCACCATCGAGCAATCGTCTACACCATCATACTCAAGCCGGGCGGCGTAGATGAGGGCAGTGAACCCGCGCTCGTTGGCCAAATTCACCGCAGTTTTGGGATGTCGAGCAAGAATCCTGACGACTCCTCCATGACCATTCCATGCTGCGAAAATCAACGCCGTGACGCCATCCAGCAGCCTCAAATTAGGATCAATCGCAGGATGTTGAAGGAGCAGTTTGACAACCTCGACATGCCCGTTTATAGAAGCCAACATCAGCTCCGTTGCCCCGTCCGCGAGGGTCATATTCGGATCGAGTTTTGGGGCTTTGAGGAGCCGCTTAACCGTCGAGATATAGTTGTTGCATGCCGCGTACATCAGGGCCGTCCAGCCATCCCTCTTTGCTTGATTAACATCGGTCTTGGGGTGTTGGAGAAGGTGCTCGATAAGTGCATCGAATGCACGCCCACCAGCGTGGATGATCGCCGTTGTACCATCCTGGGCGGGGATATTGACGTCAACATCGGGGTGGGCGAGGAGGTGCTTGACGGGTGCCTCTTGACCTTCTGCACAGGCGACAACGAGAGCTGTTTCTCCGTCACAATCCACCGCGTTGACATCTGTCTCGAGCCGTGCTAGCAGGAGCTGGATGATCTCTTCGTTGCCTCGTTTAGATGCTAGGAACAAAGGGGTGGCTTTTCCCAAAACCGTCCTGATGTTGGGATCGTTTACATCTTCCAATGAAGCCGTGAAGGCTTTGGCGAGTCCCATGTGAGCTGCGACGTGGACTGGGCAGAAACAGTCGTATCGCATGTTGAAGTAATTGACAGGATACGATTCGCACTTCAGGACGAACTGCGTGACTTGGGCGCCAGACTCGACGCGGTCGCAGCACTTGCGCGCGCGGTGGTCCCATGCTGTGTACGCATAGTTGAGGAGGGGATCCTCGGCCAGAGTTACGTCGAGTTCTTCTACAGACGTAAAGGATGGCTTGTGGAAATTGCAGTGGGTGAGGTGTGTTAGACAGACCGACAGAAGCAAGGGATGGGGTTCCGGGAAGAGTCGCAGGAGGAGTGGCTCCAACGTATCCTTCGCCGTAAAGTCTACCTTAGAGTGAGCCAATGGGGTGGCCAGTGGAAATAGGATCGGACTTACGTATCAATCGAACAACTCTCGTTCTCTCCTCCACCGTGATCAGCCCACAGCACACTGAAGTTATCGATGCCTCCGGGACCATCCTAGCAGCCTCAAATGCATGTCCTTTAGGATTCTGAGCTGCAGAGACTGCACGTCTCAACTCGTCCACCGTCATCTCCCTCTTCGCAAAGACGACCCAGAGGAGGACCAGGCGAGCGAGAGCGGTGTGTTTGGGAGGCTGCGACTCGGAGATGCGGACCCATGTGCGGAGATAGATGTCGTCAATGCGTTCAGGGAATTGCGAGAGGGTGTCGCGTGCGTCTTGGACGCTCAGGCATTGTTGGAGGGCTTGAAGCTGAAGATCCGCGTGCAGGAACCTACGAGTTGGTAGTGGCATTAGTGCAGAAGAAGTACTGACCCAGAATGGAAGCACTTACATTCCCCCACACCGATCCTTGATAATTCCGATAACCTCTTGTTCAAATGATGGATCCTCATAGAATAAATCGTCTAACCCAGGAGTTTTACGGATCGCCTCCTGTAGATGAACCTCGATATCATGTCCTTGAGCCATAACGTCCACCACGACCGTCTCTGGAAAGTTGCGTTGCACTCCCGGGAGAGGGCGGGAGGTTAAAAACAGCCTCCCATTGCTAGTGCTTTTGTTACTCTCAAAGTCTAATGCGGTGGCCAGCATGCGGACGAGAGCGCGTTGGTCAGACGAAGGCATCTCGTCCACCCCGTCAATGCCGACCACACACGTCTCAAACGCCCTGCACAGAGAGGAGAGGATCGAACACAGCTCGTGTACCGTGGGCTGTGTCTTCTCCCTGTGATGTTTCTTGTAAACAGCCTGCAGCAGATGTGTTGTACTCTCTGGGTGAGATTGGACGATCTGCTTGACGAGTGATTCGAGAATCTGTTGAATCGAGAGAGGCTCGCTGTATCGGATGTACACATACGCCAGACACATTTTTGGGGTCTTTCCGTTGTCGGTGGATTCCTCGACAGCTCGAGAGAGGTGGTCGATCACAATGGAGAACAAGAACGTCTTGCCTGCGCCTGGTATACCGACTCCCCAGAGGATCTTGCCCTTCTTGAGCCAGGCTTCTAAGACAGACCCCTTGGCGAGCCAGAGGCCGGTGCCTTCTGTCACCCTCGCAAAGATGTCGTCTTGGAGCTTCCAAAAGTTGGGAAGGGAGAGGGAGGATAGGATTACGATTATGTCCAAGGGCGTCGTAGATCCCGTGGGAAGACCACTACTAGAGGTAGAGGCAAGAGGGACTCCACCATGGCCCTGTTGGTAGTAGTAATGGTGATAAGTGGTGGTATTATGGGTGTCATTGTGCAGTGACGTGCTGGTCATGCCCGACGTTGCTAAACGTTCCCCCACTGAACTGGGCATTCTGGAGGCCGGGCATAAAGGCTGCACTACCACCCAGAGAGTGCCCTGCCTGTCAAGAACGCGACGAATGGGTTGTGTTAGTCACGCATTTGATACGCCCCCATAGATAAAGATAGAGACTATCACTCACTATGGCTGGAATCGCCATTGTATATATTCAACAGACTCTCCCTCGTCATACAAGGACTCGGGACCTCGACGACGATGTGGAAGATGGGAGGAAGTGATCAAGAGATAATCGACCCCATCCACATCCATTCAGAGGCTTTCATTTGCGCCTTTTGGGCGCCCGAGGCGAGTGCCCGAGGTGGCCGCCATACGCGCTGATAAGTAGAACATCTAAAACCAACCCCTCTGATCATTCCGTTGTAAGTGTTACTAGCATAGGTTTCTCACTTGTAGATTTAAAAAGCACTTTGCCCTAGTTTTCTCCCAGTATGACTCAGCTCTACGCCTTCGACAATGCAAACCCTCTCAAAATCTCAAGAATCTCTCCGAATCCCTTCTCCTTGGCTACATCCTCCACCTTCTTTCCGTCCCCAGTCATCACTCGCATATCAATACCAGGAGTACCAAGGAGCACCTCAACAACCTCTTTCCTACCGCTCCCACAAGCCAAGCCAAGCGCCGTAGCACCCCTTCCATCCACTCGATTTACCTCAATCCCTTTGTGTCCCAGAAGCCTCTTGACAGCCCCAACTCGACCATGGAGCGAAGCAATCATGAGCGGCGTCATCCCGTGGCTCAACGCCTTGTTCACATCGATCTGTGGGTGCTTGAGTAGCAAGCCAATAGGTCCTTTATGCCCATTGTCCGCGGCCAAAAACAATGCTGTCGCCCCATCGTCATATCTTGCCAGATTTGGATCCACACCGTCATGCTGCAAAAGCAATTGGAGGGATGAGGCGTGGTTGCAGCACGCGGCGTACATGGCCGCCGTCCACCCGTCCTTTTTGGCCGCGTTGACGTTGACTTCGGGACGGTAAGCGAGGAGAAGTCGGACGAGCTGTTCAAGCCCTCTCCCGCCGGCGTTGATGATCGCCGTCGTACCATCTTCAGCAGCAGCGTTCACATCTATGTCAGGGTGTTGAATGAGGAGCCTGACGACGCCTTCGCGATTCTCGGCGCAGGCCGATATTAGAGCGGTATCGCCTCCTGGTGCGTTGGTCGCGTTGACGTTAATATGGGGGTGTCGGAGGAGCTCAACGGTCGCTGTGTCACCTCGACTCGCTGCGATACCCAATGCGGTCCTTCCGTCCTTCCCTGGCAAGTTCACATCGGTCGTGGGATGACGAAGGAGGCGTTGGACCTTGCCCCTGGAGCTTCTTTCCATTGCCGTGGTCAATGCTGTCGATCCATCTCTGCTTGCGAGATTTGGGTCGATATCAGGATGCGCCAAAAGATCTTCCATCATTGAGCAATCGTCGACACCGTCATAATCAAGCCGAGCAGCGTGGATGAGGGCAGTGAATCCAAGGTCGTTCGCTATATTCACTGCCGTTTTGGGATGTCGGACAAGAGCTTTAACGACTACTCCATGGCCGCTCTGTGCTGCGAAAGTCAACGCCGTGTCACCCCCCAGCAGTCTCATATTAGGGTCAATCTCAGGGTGCTGAAGGATGAGCTCGACGATCTCCACATGCCCATTGATGGCTGCGTACACAAGCGCCGTTGCCCCGTCCGAGAGTGTCATATTTGGATTGAGCTTGGGGACTTTCAAGAGCCGCTTGACGTTAGAGACATGGGTATGGCATGCAGCGTACATCAACGCCGTTTGTTTGCGTGGTTAGCATCGGTGTGCGGATGTCTGAGAAGGTGATCGACAAGCGCTTCAAAGCCATCCCCACTAGCGATGATAATCGCCGTCGTCCCATCGTTTGCGGAGAGGTTGACATCAACATTGGGGTGAGCGAGGAGGAGCTTGACCGGTGCCTCCTGACCTTCTGCACAAGCGCCTACGAGGGCGGTGTCCCCGTCGTGGTTCTGAGGATTAACGTCTATCTCGGGGTGTGCTAGCAGGAGCTTGACGGCCTCATCGTGGCCCCGCTTAGACGCCAAGAACAAAGGGGTGGCACGTCCCAAAGCCGTCTTGAAGTTTGGGTCCTTCACTTTTTCCAATGAAGCTGTGAGGGCTTTGGAGAGTCCCATGTGAGCTGCAACGTGGACCGCGCCGAAACAGTCGTATTGGATATCCAAGTAACTAGCCATGGCAGGGTATGATTCGCATTGGAGGACGAATCGCGTAACCTGAGTGCCCGCAGACTCCACGCGGTCGCAGCACTTACGTGCGTGGTGATCCCATGATGCGTATGCGTAGTTGAGGAGAGGATCCTTAGTCAGAGCTGCATCGAGTTGCTGAGCAGATTTGAAGGACGCCTTGTGGAAATCGCGGTTGGTGAGGTGTGTGAGACAGACCGAGAGGATCAAGGCATGAGGTTCCGGGAAGAACTGCAGGAGTAGTGGTTCCAATGTATCCTTCGCGGTAAAGTCTATGTGTGCGTGAGCTAGTGCAGTAACTAATAGCGACGCTGCGAGACTCACGTATCAACCGCACAACCCTCGTTCTCTCATCCACGGTGATCAGGCCGCAGCACACTGAATTAATCGACGCCTCAGGGGTCATCCGAGCAGTATCAAGTGCATGTTCTCCTTCGGGATTCTGAGCTGCAGCGACCGCGCGCCTCAACTCGTCCATCGTCATCTCCCTCTTGGCGAAAGTGATCCAGAGGAGGACCTGGCGAGCGAGAGCGGTGTGTTTGGGTGGTTGAGAATCGGAGATACGGTCCCATGTGCGGAGGTAGGTATCGTCGATGCGTTCAGGGAATTGGGAGAGGGTGTCACGTGCGTCTTGGATGCAGAGGCATTGGTGGAGGGCTTGGAGCTGTAAGTCGGCATGCAGAAACCTGAGGAGGGGTGTACAGGGCTTAGTCAAGGATCCAATATAAGGAGAACAGCCTAAGCGGAAGAATCTCAAGAAGAAGTGAAAGAGGAGCATGGAGAATGTGAAGAAGAGGATGCCATACCCACATTCCCCCACACTGATCCTTGATGATTCCAATAACCTCCTGCTCAAATGAGGGGTCTTCATAAAACAAATCGTCCAGCCCAGGAGTCCTACGGATCACCTCGCGTAAGTGAACCTCGATATCATGCTCTTGAGCCATAATGTCCACCACAACCGCCTGGGGAAAGTTCCGCTGCGCTCCAGGGAGAGGGCGGGACGTCAGGAAGAGTCTCCCATTGCTAGTGTTGTTATTGCTCTCGAGATCTAAAGCGCTGGCCAGCATGCGCAAGAGCACACGTTGGTCAGACGAAGGCATCTCGTCCACCCCATCGATACCGACCACACACGTCTCAAACGCCCTACACAAAGAAGAGAGGATCGAGCACAGCTCATGTACCGTCGGTTGTGTCTTCTCCCTGCTATGCTTTTTGTAAACCGTCTGCAGTAGATGCGCGGTCCTCTCCGGGTGAGATTGAACGATCTGCTTGACGAGCGATTCAAGGATCTGCTGAATCGAGAGAGGCTCGCTGTATCGGATGTAGACATACGCCAGACACATTGTTGGGGTCTTTCCGTTGTCGGTGGATTCCTCGACAGCTTGAGAGAGGCGGGTCGATCACGATCGAGAACAAGAACGTCTTCCCAGCACCTGGTATGCCAACTCCCCAGAGGATCTTGCCCTTCTTGAGCCAGGTTTCCAAGGTGTCACCTCGGGCGAGCCAAAGGCCGGTGCCTCCTGTCACCCTCGCAAAGATATCGGCGTGGAGTTTCCAGAAGTTCGGGAGGGAGAGAGAGGATAGAAACGCGAGTATGTCCATGGGCGTCGTGGACGCCGTGGTAGATGAGGGACCAGGACCACTAGAATATGAAGCAGGGGCAACACCATAGTTGTGCACAGTGACGTGTTGGTCATGTCCGACGTTGCAGAACGTCCCTCCAGTGAGCTGGGCGCTTTGGAGATCAGGCATAAAAGTTACGCTGCCGCCATGAGAGTGCCCCGCCTGTTGATAGCGTGATGAATAGACTAGGTCAGTAATGGCATTGACATCAAAACAGATAGAGACATAGACTGTCACTCACCATGGCTGAATTCGCCATGATGTGTCTTCCACAGGCTCTCCCTCGTTATGTAAGGACTCGGTGCCTTGGTGCTAGGAAGATGGAAGCAAAGGATCAAGAGATGGTTGGTCCTCCATTCAAAGGTATTCATTTGCGCTCATTGGGCGACCAATGGCAGTGCCCGATGGGGCCGCTGCCTGGGAATGCCGTGCATTTCGAGGTGCCCGGTGCAGTGAAGGCATCAAGACGTAGTCGCCTTGTTGAAAGGCTAAAGTTGCAACGAACGCGGGATTTAAGGAGTCGTGGCATGAATTTGACTCGGTCGGGCTAGGGAACGACCCTGACTCTGAGTTCTTGGAGGCCTGACGTTGTTGCACTTCAAGGGAATCTTTAAAAACGCAAAAAGTTCTTTTTAGAGCTCAGAATTTGAAATGTTCGCAGACAGCTTACCTTTCTTGCCTAGAGCACTGAAATAGTGTCGATTGACCCGAGCTTGTGAGATGTGAAGCGTGTGTAGTATTTCAAGCAGAATGGTGAGCATCAAAGTCCATGTTAGAAGTTCCAGCCCATGCACTCGGTCTTTTGGATACCTGACAGGTCTTGTATATGTGCCTTGACATAGGTGGCAAAGCGCACAGGACATGAAAGCCTATGACATTCCTCGTTACAGGAAGGATTCCGCAAGATACGGTTACAGTAGACAGTTTTCACGGTTGGCTTCCCTACTCAAGGCGCGTATATGAGCAGAACAGGAGCAGAAGACCAAGAAGGGAGATACTTATGTAATCTCTTTTGCCCGAGTATCCGTGTTCGGATCAGTGTTCCCAAATGGGTCCACCTTTGACCCCTGAGCTCCATTCCCGTTGTACTCTCTCTCCACCACAACCAACTTGGAACAAACAGCTCAGCCAGTCCTTATATTTCAGGCCATCTCTCGTTTCTAAGGGGCCCACTTGCGCTTGTAATCTCCCCTCAAATCATGCGTTTGCTTTCTGCCACATCGGTCGCGGTTGGTGGCCTAGTGCTGTCTGGATGGACGCCAACAGCGAACGCTTGGGGTGCAGCAGGTGAGTTCTAGTCCAATGGGTCTTGGTTGGCATTACTCAAGGGTGTTATAGGACACGAGATTATCGCGACTATTGCCCAAATTCATCTCCATCCCTCAGTTCTGCCCACGATATGCTCCTTGCTGGACATTGACGTCGGTACGTCCCCAGCACCTGTTCCTGCAGAGTGCTCGGTCTGAAGGTCCTTATTTGCAGATTTCAATGAAGACCCCTCTGTCCTCCGCTCGCAATGCCACATTTCCAGCATTGCTACTTGGGCAGACAAGTACCGAATGCGTATGCGCTGGAGCGCAGCCATGCACTATGTCGGTGCTGTAGACGACTTCCCTCAGGAGCGCTGCGAGTTCCCTGGTGCGTGAAGCAGTGTCATATACAGTAATGACTGCTCAATCCTTTCAAGGCCTCCAAGGATGGGCTGGAACTCGCTCGATAAACGTTTTGGATGGCATGAAGAATGTGACCAAGATCCTTGCAGACTGGAGTGGCGTCAACGAGAACGACGCTCAGCTAAGGGCTAGCCGGACCACGTCTCTCCCTGGCGCTTTGCAAGAGGAAGCCTTCAAGTTCCTCGTCCACTTTGTTGGTGACCTGCACCAGCCGCTGCATCTCACTGGCCGTGCCCGAGGCGGAAACAGTATCAAAGTCCACTTTGGCAGGAGGTCGACCAGTAAGCGCCATTTGCCCTCGAGTCTATCATGTCGTGCTCACTCTGATTAGACTTGCATTCGGTGTGGGACACCTCTATTCCTGCCAAGCTCATCCGAACTGTCCCTCGCAACTACACCCACCCTCTACCCGACCTATCCTCGACCTCTGAGCCAACGCTCACTTCTTCCTACTTTGGCCTGAGCGACGACTACCCTGGCTACATCCCCCCTACCTCTGCGCAGATCGAGTCCGGCCTTAAAGGGACCATCTACGACGCCCTCATCCGCCGTATCATGTGGGAAGGTGTCCGAGGACGATGGGGCAAACCCGCCTCCAAGGACGAGCCTTCCTCCGAGATCGACACATGGGGAATATGCCCTACGAACTCGACTGTTCCTGTTCTCGAAGCCCCCTTAGAGGTGGAGCCGAACCAAGCTGCTCTCCACTTCTCTCCCCCGGCCAGAGTGCCCATCCCAATTAACCCAGATGGCCCCCTCATCTGCCCCTATGCCTGGTCTCGACCCATTCATACTCTGAATTGCGACTATATTTGGCCTGCGGGAATCCAGCTCACCGAGGAGGAGGCAGGTGGAAGCGATGACCATGCGCACAGCCATGCCGAAGACGTTCTCAGTGAACTTCTCGAAGAGGAGATTGCCCAAGACGACTCCTTCTACCCTCCTCGTACTCCTCGTCCTCCCCATGAGCAGTTGCCTGATCTGGACGTCCCCAGCTACATGGATCCTCTCGAACGGGATATGATCGTTGAGAAGTTGATGGCACAAGGTGGCCTACGCCTTGCTGGTATCATCAATTGGCTTTTCGCTGACTGGGAAGAGTGACCTTCCACTTGCTTCTTGAAAGGGTTACCTTCGTGGTAGATGCGTTTTGGCCTAAATTCTTACATGTACTAGTAATTCTTCTGATAACTTGACGAACATTTGAATGACTGCGGTGGATGGTTCTCTGTTCTCATTTGTGTTTGGTGTCGGTCACATGCTCCTGGGCTGAAGAAGCCTGAAATTGCACAGCAGTTATTCCCCAGTTTATGTTGGTCATTTGCTGATGTCCTTTTCTCTCTATCCCACAGGTTACTGACAGGCGTCAGGGTTCGCAATGCCTCCAGCGAAGTTTCTCAAGGTAAGTCATGGTCTTGCCAAGATTCTAAAGACTTGGACTCAACGCAGACTAGGCCGTTGGTGGGAAGGTCCGGAGTAAGCGACTCTCGAAGGGTGGGTAGCCGTTTGACAAATGCGGTATGCAAACCATGCTGACTAGCGCTTTAAGGAGGCTCATCTTCAAGAGTCGCTGCGCTCATGCCAGGAGCGCAGAACACCCAAATTAATGGAGGTGTTTTCACGGTCATCGGGCGTGATGTTCACAACCATACTGCTCAGTTTAATTTAGAATCCTTCCTCCGCAGTCTTCCTATTCTCAACTTTCGGAGGATCCATAGTGAAGCTCTTAGCAAAGCAACCGCAGGAACAGGTGTCTGGATTCTGGAGAACGTGTGGTTCCGCGCATGGCTTGAGCCCACCGGGGAGATACTAATCATGTGGGGCACTGGAATGCGCAAGTGGCCATATTTCAAACCATAGAATGTGCCAACTGATCCATTCAAATAGCTGGTGCTGGAAAGACCATCCTCGCGTGAGTTTACCGCTCTTTCCTACATGTCATTACGGTCGGCCCAAGCTGACCTAGCTTTAGTTTAATCGTGATACGCGAGCTGGAACGCCATGTCAAAGGCTCCCAGGGACTCTTGGTGGCTTACGCGTATGTGCGCTACACTGAGCAAATCTCGGTGCGACGCATCCTAGAGTCCTTGTTGAAGCAGTTAGTGGAACGTGACCCCGGTTCTCTTTCCATCGTTGGGGAAGTGCTCGCTCAACACTATCGCGAAGACACCGAGCCTGCAGAGGCGGAGCTTCTTGATATACTCAGAATGCTAAAGCAGAGCAGGGTTGCGATCTTCTACGTTCTGGATGCCCTTGACGAGGCCCCAACTGAAGTCCAGCTGAAGCTTGTGAAGAAGTTGGCTGGGCTAGGGATTAAACTCTTCATCACCTCCAGGCCTCTGAAACATTTGGAATCATCTTTCCCCACCGCCCGCATCTTCACCATTCGAGCACAGGATGAAGATATCGACCTTCACATTAATGAGAAGATTGAGGAAAACGCAACCCTGCAAAATCTGCTTGGTCAATGCGACGCCTCAGTGCGAGCTGAGCTACTGTCAACAGTCAAGACAAAGGCTGGTGGAATGTAACGTCCCTTCCCCCCTCCTACGTTGCTTCCTCTGATGGGCTGAACAGGTTCCTTCACGAGGACCCCCGAAAACCCGCCAAGAACTGTCTGCGGGTCCGGAGAGAGTTGGGGGGAGATTTTCGGCTAGTCTGATGTCGCATCCGGAGAGAGTTGGGGGGTTTTTGAGAGCCGAGCAGTATTCCATTTGTCCGGAGAGAGAAAATATTGGAGACTGGTCTCTGCCAGCGTCCGGAGAGAGATAGGCGTGGGACATGCCTTCCCAAATTGTGATTTGTATTAATTGGTGCCTCACGACCATTTTGAATTGAAAGTGCCGGTCGCGAACAAGGAAATGGTGTAGACCATGCAAAACGTTGAGAAAAATGGTGATTTCAAACGAGACTACAGTAGTGTGTGATGCATCTAAGTTTCTAACCTTTCCCCAACACCCAAAATCGTCACCATGGAACCAGCAAACGGAAACACACGACATTAACTTCAACGACAGGGTGTCTAAAATCCGGTCCGAAGAATGGCAAGCATGCACGAGTCGAGGAAGTTACCAGTATTGCTGCTGCCTCAAACATTGCCGTCCAAATCTACGACTAATGGGGCACTAAATCAACCGTCCGAGCGCGCCATCTTCTCTAAAATTTGGTCTCATTTCGGGATCTCAGTTCCTTGCCACCCTCGACAGCCAACCACGCGAAGCCAATGGCGATCGTGTTCTCTCAGCTAGCGACTTCGACCGCTTCCGCCTTCTCAAGCTCAATATTTCCTCAATTTCGATGTTTTCAAAGGCGCTGAAGGGAAGGGGAGCTGGTATTGAGCCAGATAGCGATAATGAGTAGCAACGGGAGGCGGGGAAATAAAATTCGGATTTAAGGTGAATTTTAGCCTATTTTTGAGGTCTCATCCCTGCGTCCGGAGAGAGAAAAAAAAATTGAGGCCCGAGCATTCTGGAGAGTCCGGAGAGAGCTGGGGGGTCACCGACCAAAAGCGTCCGGAGAGAGATCTGAAATCCCGGAATACAGCTCTGGGCTGGTTTTCGGGGGTCCTCCTTCACGCTTCCCTCCAGCTAGAAGCCCTCCAAAGGTGTCTTAGTTTTCGGGATATAAAAGACACGTTATCCCGCTTTCCCGACAGACTCGAGGACGTGTATCAGCAAACGTGGTCACGAATCAGCAGTCAAGACCTAGAGCATGCTCGCCTCGCAAAGCATCTCTTGCTCTGGGTCTTGTACGCGAAACACCCTGTAACCCTCAACCTCCTGCAGTATGCTCTCGCCATATGCCCAAAGACCAATGTCTTCCAGGCCGATCGCTTAGTTGCCCCATCTTCCCTCGTGTCTCTTTGTCAAGGTCTTGTCACAATTGACGAAGAGAGAAATACGGTTCAGCTCGTTCGTAAGTCACAAGCATAATCTTCTATACACCAAGACCTCTGAATTGAGCTACGGATGGCAGACTACACGGCAAGGACGATGATCGAGAGCTTGATCCTCGGGATATTTTCCCGTCCGCAGGCCACCCTTGCGTCGGTGTGTATGGTGCACATCGCCAATCGGGGACTTCTAAACTCGCCAGTAGACTTCGAAGGAGACGTGGAACACACGCTTCGGAGTGACCCTCTACTATGGTATTCCTATCGGGCATGGTTTCTTCATGCCCGTGAATCTCTCGACATCGAATCCACAGCTCGTCAAACCCGGCTCTACTTGGCCCAGTGCCTCAGCTTCCCCATCTTTTCTTCTCGTCCTGGGTTTAAGGTCGATTTCTTGGGCCCGCTCCACGTCCTCGTTTTCGCCGAGCTCCCCTTTCAGTTGCTGGAAACCGGGAAGATTCTCCTCTCTCTCAACTCCCCTTCCAAGAAGTTGAAGCTAACGCCCTTGGGGCTCGCGGTCACATTGGAGAACTATTACATGGTTCGGGATCTCCTCCAATTCCCAGGCATACTCCCGAATATTGCAGACGTGTACGGGGTAACGCCTCTGATGCACGCATGCATATTGGGCAATTTCGATCTTGTCGAGCTCCTCCTGGCTCAACCTACTATCGATGTCAATCAAGTGGATGGCCAACAGAAAACGGCTCTGGACCATTCGCTGGAAAAAGGGCATCTTCCCATCACCCAACTACTTCTCAGCCACCTGGATCCCAGCGTCCCAGATCGCCATGGCTGCCCAGCTTTAATCAGAGCATCCCAGTCCGGTGACGATGCTATGGTCAAGCTTCTCCTCCATGACCCCCGTGTCGACGTGAATCTGGTGGACACTTTCTTTGGGCAGACAGCATTGATGCATGCTTGCCGTGCGGGCTACGAGGGGGTTGTCAAGCTTCTGCTGTCCACCAAAGGCACCATCACCAAAAGGCGGGCAACATTTTAGTGCATTTTGGCACATTGCAAGGGCATGTTTGCATTGTCAGGTAGAGGCTAAATTAAAATGTCGATTTTACGTCTACAATACCCATCGGTGCCTAGAAATGCGGCATCGGGATGACGCGCGACATCGGTGATGCGCGTCCTCCCCGAGGCTTCTCTCGTGCCTGTCGCCTCGTCGATCGCCGTGTAACATGTATTGTGATGATGCTAGAAAGCCTTATATGCGTTGTAGAAAATCCGAACCCTCATATAGCAAGGCAGGGATGGTGAGAGATATGGGACCGTACAGGCTTGACGATATTTTAGTGCATTTTCGCACTTCGCAATGCGCCAAGCGACTTCTAAATGCGGGCTCCGCATTTTGATCCGCAGTGCAGCCTTCCAATGATACGCTTGTATGACAATGCGGCGAGAAGCTCACAATGTGCCAAAATGCACGAAAATGTTTCCCGCCTTTTGGTGATGACCGATGTCAACAAGGTCGATAAGGAGGGGTGGACCGCTTTAATATGGGCGTCCACCAGCTGGTGTGATGCCATCGTTGACCTGCTCCTTGCCCATCCCGACATTGAAGTCAACTTGGCGGACAGGATTTACTGCCGTTCAGCACTTATGTGGGCCTCTGCAATGGGACGTACCAAGTCTGTTGAGCGCCTGCTTCAGTCTCCCCTTGTCGAGGTGAATCTGACAAGCGTCGGTCGCGAAGGGTGGTCGGCATTGATGTGGGCGGTAAACGGAGGTTGCCTCGACATCGTCGAGCTACTCCTCTTGCATCCAAGCATCGACGTCAATATGACGGATGCTGCTGGAAACACTGCAATCAAGTTAGCTGCTCGCGAAGGACACGAGAGCATCGCTCGTCTATTGATTTATTCTCCTGGAATCGAGATAACAGCGCCAGGCGGGCATTACAGTGATGAAGACTCTGTTCTGTCCGTGGCTTGGCGAAGACGACACTTTGGGATAGTTAGGCTGCTTCAGGAAGTGCGCTTGGCAGACAGAGCACGCCTGTCGATAATCGATTGATCAGCATCTAAAAGTGCTCGAGAACTCAACGAACTCGATACCATGATATATCGTAAAAGTCTCTTTCGAGGAGTATGTCCTACACCCAAACGTTAGCTTTTTGCCCTCTTTCGCTTCTCATTTCATACCTCTTTTCGATGCAAATACCATGCCCTAGAGCTAGCGTGTCACTAATCTGAAAGGCCAGCTCATTTACTTTTACATCACAAATAATGATGCTCAAACATGTCGTTTCACCCATCGTCGTCGGTCGATATGGCCATTAATAAATCGTCTAATAGAGCTGGGCGTGTAGAAAAAATGCGTCCCTCTATATATACAGGCGATCTCCAAACCGTAGGGAGTAAGTCTAAACCGGACATTATTCCAGCTACCCTAACGAGCACTCCTGGGCCTTAGTGATGAGGCTGTAATTCTGACAGTTTAGCGCTGTCAATGATTCAATTCAGTTATTGTTATATGGTGAGATGGCCGAGCGGTCTAAGGCGCCAGACTAAGGATCAGGACATTCAGTGTCCAACCAACCACGCAAGTGGTATCTGGTCCGAAAGGGCGTGGGTTCGAATCCCACTCTCATCACACTTTTTGCTCCTTTCCCTCACCTCCTTTCCCATACAGACTTGACGCGCTCCGGTTTGAAGAAAGTTTACCATTGACACAGAGGGTTTCCCATGGCTACATTCCATAGCCTAGTATCTCCGGAACTGGTTCATCTGGTGTTATCTAGGAGGTCGGAAGACGAGGAAACCTGGTGCGAAAGGTTCTCGACCCTTACAACCCTTTGTTTGTCTCACCCGCCAACAGTGGAAGCCCTGCATTCATGCTGAGCCCCGGTTTTGGGCCTCCTGCTGGTGCTCTATCTTCGCATCTCGCAACTTAAAGATCCTGACCTTCAACCTTGAGAGATTTTTCGTGCGCGCTCGCCGCTCGGGGGGCATACCTCTCTCTATCACCCTCAATCTCGTTGGGGTATGGACCATTGGCCTGGCCCTTGACAACCTCTGTCTATGGAGGTACATATCCCTCTTCGAAGCTTCTCCGGAGTGCATACTGTATCATTTCGAACAGTTGGGCACGTAACGCGTCACACTCGACCCAAAATGCCGGATTTTGGTCAGTGTCACAGGTCACAGCAGCCTCTGCCGGATCCGTTGGGTGAGTAGGGCGTCGAATTTCCCAAAATTTGGCGCGCCTGCGGCGCACATGGCCGAACTTCGACCTGTGTCACAACCCACAGGACCTTTTGCCAAAACCAAAAGTTCGTACAGCGTGTCACACGTCACACTGGGTGCCCAACTGTTCGAAATGATACAGTAGTCGAACTCTTCAATGATACCCTTATGGATAAAGAGGCCCAGGGAACGAACTGTTTCGCAAGTGTTCAATAACTCGTCGTCAGGATGGACAGCCTCGTCAATGGGCCAGATTTTGAAGACAGCGTCCAACTGGCCGATCCTTTCCCCCTATCGCTCGTAACAAAACTCTCTTCCTTAACACTGACGTCCTCGCGAATTTGCACCCTCTCCGAAAGCCCGAAAGCCCGGAGGCCCAAACCACAAGGCCCATCATTCACATTGTTTTGGCCAACGCACCCACGCTGGAACGAGTAGAGGTCGACATCATGATCGCTGGAAACGAGCTCGAGCTGTCCGAGTCGCAACCGCTTGTCCATCGTGCTCTCAATGTGCTGAAAGTAGGGGATATACCGATGGTCATCGAAGCGCTAGCTTCATTGCAGTGCCCCTCGCTGGAAGAGCTGATTATAAGACATCGCAGGGGCCAGGGCCGGCAAGACTCAGCTGGTCAAGCTATAGTCGAGCTTGAAATCGTGTTCGGTGTGGCATTGTTCTTCCAACGCTCCGGCTGTGACCTGGCCACCCTCGAGCTTGACGCCACACCCATGGGCGACGATTCTTTGTATTCTCTCCTTCATTCCACGCCTCACCCCGATCCCTTGCCGTTCTGGCAGTGCCATATCCCAACACTCCCTTTTGCAAAGTAGCCTTTTTAAGGTCCCTTGCGGCAACAACAGACAACGTCCCTCTTCCCTACCTGGAGGAGCTCGTCATGAAAGTCAACGGACCCGACTACGACGCAGAATTCCATCGACAGAGCGGGCAAGAGTTGTACGAAGCATTTGCGCTCTTTGTCAAGAGCCGTAGAAGGCCGCAATCCTATATGCATGTCCCTTCAATTACGCGGAACTGCAAGTCGGATATCGTTCGGGTGAGGGGTCGGAAGAGAGTCAGCTGAATCTTTGCAGCGAGTCAGACGGGAGGGTGTTGTACTTGCGCACCAAGTCAGGGCTGTTAGTTTCATCTGCGGGGACCGTGCAGAATGATCTCAAGTGGTGAGGCCCCTATTCTGGGTGCGGACTCTCAGTGGAGCAGTTGCATTAGGATAACGACTCGTGATAGTGGACACATTGTTCAGACTCTACCGCTACTAATCTCGCTGCCTTCATTCTCCCCATCCCGGGCAAATTGAATTGGATGGGAGATATTGGTCCCTCCATTCCCACTGTCGGTGGCGTCCGTCCACGACCGACCAGTCGCGACGCGGTATATGATCATCTGTGGTGACAAGAACTGGTGTAACGGGTTTCTATCAGCGCAGAAGACTCGGGGCGCGTGAGATTGTAGGCTACTTACGCAGAAGGCATAGTACAGCCACCCTAAGATTTCATATAGCACCAAGTTCCTCCCTTCCAAAAAGAGTCGGTGGGGGCGATACCATACACTAATCACGGTCATGACAATGAAGCATATTCCAAAGACTGCAAGGGGCGTTGCAGCCTCTATGAGGACTCCTGCAACATCCAGGTACATACGAGGGGTACTGCGGTTAGGGAATGCCCTCGAAGTGTGCGCCCAAGTCATTCTCAGCCGCAACAGGATTAGAAGAGTGACCATTACGTTCGTGGCAACACTCAGCGATGATGCGGCTATGGTTACTGTTGAGAGATTGGGGAGTCCGTTAAAGAACGTCATAATGAAGGACACTACCCAGGATTGAGTCAATAAGGTTTGCAATTGATTCTGGACCTACCGAGCGCCCCGATGCAGGTTAGGCAGGGAAGAAGGACAACCCATTTCTTGTGATTCCATAGGATGAAGCAGCGCCATATCTGATGAGGTGTCAACTTTAAGTTGCTCACCGTCAAGCAAGCGCAAGAAACCTACCAGAAGGGCGTCCCCCACAGCAACACTAACACCAATCATAGCATCGCCAGCGGGTATGAGCGCGCCGCTCTTCTCCGGATCCTCGATAAAGGCATTAATGTATGAGCGCGGCTCGGGCCCTTCGGTGAACAGGAAACGAAACGTCCTCAACACCATCAGCGCTAGTTGGACCGTGAACGCCATGAGGATCACACAGCTGATCACAATGTAGCGAACGTGACCTTGGCGAGCCTCCTTTGTCCTCCTGAGGAATGCTGACAGACTGGAGAGAGCCATGAAGAATTGGATACCTACTTGTCGAAGGCAAGTAGTAAGTAGGTGGTATTAGCTCCAGGATGGACTTTCCCATTCTCACCGTACAGAGCGCTGGTGAGAATCACGCCTCCAAATTGCGCTGCTGCGAGCATGGTACCAATGGCGTCGAGCTCAGCGATATAAGCTTTGTCTTCTGTCATTTTAAGAGAGGTTACTTAGAAGAGGGCTTGCGATGGGTTTTGTAGGGCTGAAGGATTGCGACTTGCTGAACTTGCAGAGGCTTTATGGAGAACGGCTTGGCTGGTTAACGACACTCAGTGTGTCACAGAAACTTTGATTTTGTGATCGTTTTAAACCTCAACAGGGTGACCTAATGAAAATCGAGCGCCTGTGGCCGATGTTCCCGACGGGACAAGGTGAGGTGAGGTCGAAAGGGTTCATTTTGGATGGGATACCCCATATAACACACTTTCAGACCATACCTGAGCCACCGAGTTCCTCGACAGTGCTCTTGGGTGAGTGGAACCAAGCTGGTCTTCTCCATGTGTACATAAAGTGGTTGGGGGGGGGGGGGGGGGGGGGGGGGGGGGGGGACCTCCGCCTGCCAGTGTGAGCATTATGAATATACTCCTGTCAGACGCAAATTAATGGTCGCCACGGCCCCATAGCCGGTCATTCAGTCGAAGACACCGTAGAGGATATCTGGGGTTGATTAGGCCTCATTAAAAATTGAAATGGGACATACAGAGATGGGAGCTCGTTGGTGATTGCAAGGGGCGCCTGGGCCATGTATTCTATTCATCGTCCGTAAACAGTTTCAGAGGCACGACCTGAGACGCGTTTGGTGTCGTAAGCCATTTGACCTTCTCACCATAGAGAGCACTGACAACAATTGAGCATCCAGTTAGCGAAACTACAAGCATGGTAGCAGATGTACCCTTCTCGGCGCAAGAGGGTTCGTACTGGGCCATGTTCAGAGACCACAAGAGGATCGCTTGAGATCAGCGTTGAGGGGGACGAAGTGTGAGGCAGGATGGAAGTCGTTCTGCTAACCTTGGCGCGGATTTTTCTAGAGTGAGACGATTTTGTTTCCATAGTTGACATGCTTCCGAAGAGTGTAGTGTGAGATCACCGCGCGTGGCGCCCACGTTATCATCCGCAACTCTCCATCCTGGGTGCAGAATCAGATGCACAATCATCTTGTTCATAGCCTCGTATACAGTTAAAGAAGGGCTCAGGAACTAACTAAGTTCCGTCTTGATTTTGATGATGAGAGCGGTGATTACACCACTCCAGCCGAGGGGGGTCGATGGTCTCATTTCAACGTGTAGCGCGTAATGGCTTGTCTGTAATGTATGATACTCTGAAGTCTGCAGAGATCAGCCAAATTATGGGAGAAAAAGACTACAGCCACGCACCCCGGTTTCTTTCGGTTTCTCTGAACGAAAGCATTGCCATATCGGTTCAAGATCTTTCTGTTGACATATTCCTCCACTTTCTCTAACGCGATATTCATATGTCCATCTAAGCATAGTAGAGCCACCATTTTCAGAAAATTCACTGGATAAATGGATTCACGGAGATGAGCTACGCGTAGATACTAGGTATATGGACTATATCCATCGACAACTCTCCTCCATGATGCGATGGAAACACATATCCCTCATCGACGCCTCTCCAGGGTCCTTATTCGAGCACCTCGGTGTCACCCTCATGGATAGAAAAGCCAAGGGCGGAAGCTAGTTTGGGAGGGGTCAAGAGCACTTAGAGGAGCTTGTCATGAAAGTCAACAGGCGCAAATTCCGATCGACAGAGCGAGCAAGACTTGTACGATGCGTTTGCGCTCTTGGTCGAGAACGCTGCCACAAGCCTTGATCAAGGGCAACTATGTACTGTGCCACTCAAGAACGCGGATCTGCGGGTTGGATATCGATGGGGCGAGGGCTTGGAAGAACACCAGTGGGATATCAGGAGGGAAGGTGTTGTACTTGGGCACCGAGTCGGGTCTGATGTCTTCATCTGCAGGGATTTATGCCATTGTGATTATGGAGAACTGATCTCAAGTGGTGAGGCCCCTATTCTGGGCGCGGAGTCGTTGACTCTCGGACGACGGAGCAGTTGCATTAGTATAACTACTCGTGATAGTAGACACATTTTTCAGACTCTACCACTACTAATATCGCTGCCTTCATTCTCCTCATCCCGGGCAAATTGAATTGGATGGGTGATATTGGTCCCTCCATTCCGACTTTCTGTGGCGTCCTTCCACGACCGGCCAGTCGCGACGCGGTATATGATCATTTGTGGTGATAAGAACTGGTGTAACCGGTTTCTATCAGCACAGGAGACCACGGGGCGCGCGAGATCGTAGGTTACTTACACAGAAGGTGTAGTACAGCCGCCCTAAGATTTCAAATAGCACGAAGTTCCTCCCTTTCGAAAGGGATCCCTTGGGCCGATACCAAGCACTAAGCACTGTCATGGCAATGAAACATATCCCGAAAGCTGAAAGGGGCACTGCTGCCTCTACGAGGGCTCCTGCAACATCCAAGTACATGCGAGGGGTCCTGCGGTTAGGAAATGCCTTCGAAGTGGCCGCCCAAGTGATTCTCAGCCGCAGCAGGATCAAAAGAGTGACCATTACGTTCGTGGAAACGCTCAGGGATAATGCAGCCACGGTTAATTCGGAAATGGGGAGACCGTTAATGAAGGACATGATGAAGGACACTACCCAGGATTGAGTCAATAAGGTTTGCAATTGTTTCTGGACGTACCAAGCGCCCCAATGCAAGTTATGCAGGGAAGAAGGACAACCCATTTCTTGTGATTCCATAGGATGAAGCAGCGCCATATCTGATGAGGTGTCAACTTTAAGTTGTTCATCGTCAAGCAAGCACAAGCAACCTACCAGAAGCGCGTCCCCCACAGCAACGCTAACACCAATCATAGCATCGCCAGCAATTATGAGCGCGCCGCTCTTCTTTGCATCCTTGAGAAAGGCATCGATGTATGAACGTGGCTCGGGCCCTTCGGTAAACAGGAAAAAAAACGTCCTCGACACTATAAGCGCTAATTCGGCCGTAAACGCCACGAGGATCACACAGCTAATCACAATGTAGCGAACGTGACCTTGGCGAGCCTCCTTTGTCCCCCTGAGGAATGCTGATAGACTGGAGAGAGCCATGAAGAATTGGATACCTACTTGTCGAAGGCAAGTAGTAAGTAGGTGGTATTAGCTCCAGACTGGAATTTCTCATTCTTACCATACAGAGCGCTGCCGAGAATCACGCCTCCAAATTGCGCTGCTGCGAGCATGGTCCCAATAGCGTCGAGGTCAGCGATAGAAGCCTTGTCTTCTGTCATTTCAGAGTGAGTTTTCAGAAGAGGGCTTGCGATGGGTTTTGTAGAGTCGAAGGACAACGATGAGTAGGACGGTTTGCTGAACTTTGCAGAGGTTTTATATAGGACGGCTTGGCTGCTACCGGTACTCAATGTGTCTCAGAAACTTTGATTCTGTGATCGTTTTACACCTCAAGCGGGTGATCTGATAAAGGTCGAGCGCCTGTGGCCAATGTTTCTTACAGGACAAGGTGGGGGGGGGGGGGGGGGGGGGGGGGGGGGGGGGGGGGGGAGGTAGAGAGCATTCATTTTGGATGCGATACCCCATAAAACACGCTTTTAGACCATACTCGAACCACCCAGTTTCTCGACAGTGCTCTTGGGTGAGTGGAACCAAGCTGGTCTTCTCCATGTTTCCGTAAAGCGAGTGGGTGGCGACCTCCGCCCTCCGGTGTGAGCGCTATGAATATGCTCCTGTCAGACGCAAATTGGTGGTGGCCACGGCCCCATAGCCGGTCATTGAGTCAAAGGCACCGTAGAGGGAATCTAGAGTTGATCAGGCGTCATTAAAGATTGAAACAGGGCGTACAGGGATCGGAAATCGCTGGTGATTGGGAGGGGCACCTGGGCTATGTATTCTATCCATCGTTCGTCAAACAGTTTCAGAGGCACGACCTGAGACGTGTTTGGCGTCGTAAGCTATTTGACTTTCTCACCATAGAGAGCACTAACGACAACCGAGAGAAGCTACAAGCATGGTACTGGGGGTGTCCTTCTCAGCGCAAGAGGGTTCAATTGGGCCATGTTCAGAGACCACGAGAGGATCACTTGTGATCAGCACTGAACGGGACGAAGTGTAAGGCAGGATGGAACTTGGCCGCAGATTTTTCGAGAGTGAGATGTTTTTGCTTCCATAATTGACATGCCTCTGAAGAGTGTACCATGAGGTCTAGCGCGTGTAGCTTTTGGACGAAAGACCCAATTTTAGTGGTGCCCACGTTATCATCCGCAACTCTCCACTGCCCTGTGGAGGGAGATCGACTTCGGAATGCCTAATTTGTATACTGAGAGCAGAATCAGATGCACTATCATCTTTTTCATAGCCTCGTATACAGTGGTTCAGGAAGATCAGGAGCTAGCCAAGTTCCATCTTGATTTTGATGATGAGAGCGGTGAATGCACCAATCCAGAAGCGAGGAGCCGAGGGGGTCGATGGTCTCATTTCAACATGTATGCAGTTTGTGGTGGTTTATCTGTAACGTATGATACTCTGGAGATATCAACCAAAGGAAGGGAGAAAAAGACCACAGCGACCCACCTTGGTTTCTTTGAAGGAAATCATCGACATATCCGTTCACGTACTCCTCCGTTTCTCTAATGCGATATAGATAAGTACATGTAAGCACGGCGGAGCCCTTGATGAAACCAGTGTCAGAAAACTCACCCGATAAATGGATTCACTGAGAAGAGCTTCGCGTAGATACTAGGTATATGGACTATATCCATCGACAACTCCTGTCTATCCAGATGGATCTTCTCCACGAGGCGATGAAGCCCCTCATCGAAGCCTCTCCAGGGTGCTTATTCGAGTTCTTCAGTGTCGCCTTCATAAATAGAAAAGCCAATGGCAGAAGCCGCTTCGCGAGTGTTCAAGAACTCGTCGTCACCGCGGAAAACCATATCAGTCTGAATCAAGCCTTTGACGACGATCTCCGACTAGCTGACCTCTTCCCTGCGGCAGAGAGACCATCGAATTCACGTCGATATGGAGTTTGTGGAGAGATGCGTGATAGCTGATCGTCGAAGTTACCATGTGCAAATCAGTCAAGAACATTATCAAAACTTCACACGAGTTGATTATTCTGGTCCATAATGCTCTACTTAGCCGAGTGGTATAGTACATCGATAGAATCAAGGGTGAATCTTGTCAAATCAGTTAATCTCGGGCCAGAATTCGTTTGTAAGTATTGATATCTGTAAATAGATGAATGGTAGGGTAAAAGGGGAAGGAGAATGGATGGATTCCTACTCCGCAGAGGGAAGTTTCCGCATGCTCTCCTTCCCTAGCCATGGCCGGGAGGTGGCAGTTGTCTGCACACCAACCGCTATATTGACCAGGCTTCAACGGAAAGTGTAGGTGAAGGATAAAGTTGAAGAATGGGACGAAGGAAGAAAAGGGCTATGTTCGATGAGAGAAGGAAAAAAGAAAAAAGAACCCGATGATGGGTCAGCGGCAGAGAGAACCACTTCGTCCGTTCGCAGACAGCGTTCAAGCCATTCGACCAGGTTAGGTGTACGGGAGCCAAAGGCGCGAAGGTCAGTCGTGATGGGATGGTGTGTTGAGCGGGACATGAGACATGGTTGGAGGCTGGAGGTTGTTGGTAAGGCTGCCGGCGATACGGTTCCGCTGAACCGACGAGTTGAAATCAGATTATGGTGCAGAGTGAGTAACGAAGGTGGCTCACCGAACGTGGACTATGCCCGTCCGCCTTCAATAGGACGATGAAGAGGGAAGAGGTGTGGCGGTGGCATGTCGTCGTCGCTGTCGTCGAACTCGGTTAGAGAATACCCAAGAACGACCGTCAGTAATGGGCTCACAAGGCATGATACATTGCATCTTCTTGAGTTCATGGCGTAAAGTGTCCGCCGCGGCGCATCTCTACAGGACGAAAATACATGATGAGCCTTAGGGCGCTTCAACAACAGCCAGCAATACTCACAAGAATTTGTGTTGAAGGTGAGAGCCCTGCTTTGCATTGCGTGCATTAGGAGCCCAAGGAAACTTGCTTATGAGAAGGCCCGTGTTGCCGAAGAGAAGGTTGCTGACAAGAAGCAAGCCACACAAGGTTAGGGCGAGACAACGCAATGAGCAAGATGTAGGACACTCACAAGTGATGGCGTGTAAGCGAGTCAAAAGAGACCCATGCTACATCGAAGGCGGAGGCAGATCGCTATTTACCAAGACAGCAGATGAACGTGAGGTTGATAGGTGAATCGGCAAAGCGAGAGGGAAGATACGCACTAGTGATGAGTGGGTGAGCTATCAACGAAGATGCTGGGGCACGGAAGAAAACGTGCTGAACGTCGTTCATAGCAGTGGAGTAGCACTGTGTAGAGGTCGCGTCAGTTCTCGCTACGAGGGAGGTTGATGAAGGTCTTACTTACCGGATACCGCAGAGAACCAACGTTAGACACGAGTGAAGTTGATCTCAGAATGAAGAGATGGCCGGAAGTGCTGAACGTCCAGCTTTGGAAGGGGAGGGGATTTTATAGGCGCAGGAAAGGAGGCGACCCTTGAGTCGGACTGAAACCAGTGGCTGACACAGACACCCAATCTAGACCAGGCTCGATGGCCACAAAGCAGGGGCCTGACGATCGCCCTCATCAGCCAGCAGGATGCATGCTGCAGTGAACACTAAAGAGAAAGATCAAGATCACCTGAGAGGCGACTCAGCCGCTTCGTCTTACAATGCGAACAGATTTGACGTACATGGTTTTTTGAGAACACTCCTTTTTGCAGCGCGACACTTTTCTCTGTATTTGGGGACCCCAGCCACCCGCTTTCACGAAAGATCCTGAATGTCTCCCAGCCGCCGAGTCGCGAATACTGACTGAAATACGGTGCTCATCCACGTCATCCCGACCAGGCTCAGATGTTGCCTCTCATCTGTTTTTCAACCGATTGTCCCTTGAAACTGCAAGAGGTACTCGTTGTCACGCCAGGAGTTCAGCGCAAAGGACACTCCTGGTGTCAGTGAGGAGCACTGAACAGACGCCAGAGATGTGATGGTGGCAGTGGGGAGGGAGGGATATAAAGGCTGAGGTGCGGACATAGTCATGACCCAACAACGCCAATGCATGGTGAGATGGCCCGAGCGGTCTAAGGCGCCAGACTAAGGATCAAGGCGCTAGGCGTCTATTCAATTTCTCATCTTCCCTATTCGTAGGGATGAAGTAGATTATCTGGTCCGAAAGGGCGTGGGTTCGAATCCCACTCTCATCACACTTTTTGCATTTTGTATGTTCTTCTACCTAAAATATTCTACCTTTCGCTTGGTTTCCTATGCTGGAGGGTGAGGGAGTTAATAGGCCGGTAGTTTGTGGGTATGCTTTACCATTGCTCGAAGCAAGGAAATGTCCTCTAGATTCGTTATCACTGCCGGTCTCTTGCCGAGGTTTGGCATGTTAGTGTATGAGCTTAAAGAGATCCTCTGCGCACTAAGCTTTTGGGCTTTCAGTCCAGGCCAGCGGCAGGCAGTGCACTTGCACTTCATTTTGCGCACCAAAGTGGGCGCTAAAATTCGATCAGTATTTGCAGTTGCTTGACACCCAAGCCATCAGCGTGCCAGCAGCCCAGTATTCCGATCAATTTCGAGGTTTACAACACCAGCCAGCGTCAATTGGGACCTCGAAATGCTGGGGGCAAGTTTAAGACAGAGTGAGTCCTTGCGTCTATCCCATATGTCAAAAACATAACCAGAAACCCTCCAGCATTCCAGGCCGTCGCGTCATCGTCGACACGGGTACCTACACACGTCCCCCGTCACACAGGCAGCAAAGCAAGCTTCCAGTGTCGTCCGCAAACAAAACATCCTCCAGCAGGCCAAACGCGCAAAGGAAGCCCTCTCAGACCGACCATCTGTCGTACTGGGCACCCGGCCCTCGGAAGAAGCCTCCAAATGGCCCACATGCAAATTGGCCAAGGTGTTGGTGGACGAAGAGGCACTGGCGCGTGGTGAACATATCCAGCCTGTGCAACTGCCCATCCATTCCGAACCTCTAGCAATGCCTACGCAGCTCGCGTTTGGTGTGGGAGCCGCCGAGAAGGACTTGCTGTTCAACAAACTGCCGGAAGTCAGCGCGGAAGTGAACGTGTCATCGGCAGAGTCCATTGGATCTGCGACGAAGAAGGGAGGTGTGGTGGAGCATACCAGGAGAGCAGAGCTGGCTTCGCAAATCGAGGCTATGAAAGCGTTCAACTTTTCCAGAGTTATCGACTTGAGGAATACGAACGCGGGGGGGTATCGCGTTTGAGAATAGGCGGAGGATTGTGCTCGCGTTCTCGACGCCGGAAAACCCTTATGACACCGGACGCGCTGAAGTGCAAGGTACGTTTCCTTATATTCCGTCTGGTTTCCCCTGCTTATACAACTCGGATAGCTGCCCTCAAAACCTATGAGATTCGCAAACTCTGGAAGCATCTCACCACCTTTAAACGAGACGTCGGGAACCGTCTCGGACTGCGCAAACTCGTTCACCAACGTGCAAAGATCCTTCGATACCTGCGAAACAAGAATCGCAACCGCTACGAAACCTTGTTGGAGCAGCTGGCGTTGGAGCCAGAGGCGGTTGAGGGAGAGTTGGTTGTTTAATTTTGCACCCCGTACGCACTTGGCTTTGCCTTGCCTTTTGTGACACCCTTGCTGGGATATAGATTTGGATACACTTCTCATAATATACTAATTCTCAGTCTATTTCTTAGTGACGGGCATTGCAGTTGGTCCAGAGCTTCTCTAGCCGTCGTGAATACGAGCACGATCATTGCCCGTCCCAGGACCCCCGAATGTCCTTGTCGAGCTGAGGACGCTTGGGAGATGAAACGTCCGCCTCAGCTGGACGGACGGATGAACGATTGGGCTACGCAAGTGCAGAGTGCACTTACACAGGGAAGGTAGTCCAATCGCATTTAAGCGCCCGTCGCGACCTCCCAACGATCATGGCTATGGTTGTTCACTAAACACCGTGATTTTCAGGAGAGAGACAATCCCTGCCCTTACCACCAATGGAAGAGTCCCAAAACGATCGGCTGCCACAAAGAATGCCACTACCACCATAAAATTGAGTACATCCGGGTAAACGGTAAGTCGGACACCTCTGGTCAGTCTTGGCGGCATTTTTAAGCGCCCAACATGACTATAGCCCCTAGTCCCGTGATCCTTGCAAGCCTTTTATAGGTGCCCCATATGCAGGTCGCAACATGGGATCAATGACTCGGGAGGCAAACTTTGGGTAACAAAGCGAGCTCGTCTGCGCAGTACATTCTTTTACCTTGCTTGCAACCACCTCGAACCTACCTTTACCCTTCACCGCATGGGCTCGCCTCAAGGGGCCGCGGCTGATTGGGATGCTCATAGCCATCCAGGGTGTCCTTCACCGCCACTACGTGAGTGACCTAGACACCAACAGTCAGACCTTGAGCTCTGAACAGCATGGGACACAGGACAGGCAACATGGAATGCGATTTTTTCTGGCGTCGAAACTGTGACCGTCAACAACAGCCAGTTCAGTCAAACGATTATCAACCACTACGAGCGTCATATGCATTTCCATTACCATTACCACTACCATTACCACTACCACTGCGATCGCCATGGCACCCACAACGAGGTAGCAATCCTTGAGCGTCTGGTAAGCCCCCATCCTCGGATCTACCTGCAAAACTGCTTTTCTACTAACCTAGGTGATCGCAACTCTAGATAGTAGCATCCACAGCCGTTGTCATGCGCCTTTTTAATAACCCGCAAAGCAGAGAGCTGTTAAGATACTGTGGCGTCATTCCATAGCACTATCAATGACGTCAGCCCATCCCATTACGCTTCATCACTGCGTAAGCATTGGTTTACCATCTCTCTGCGCTGGGACGAGGCCGACCTCACTATCCTTAGAGGAGACTAATAACTAGTCTCTTGCCTCGGCTATTTAGAAAGGGCTTTCGTTCGCGTCGAGTTGAGCTCGGAAATAACATACCAATCCACAAATATTAGAGCTTGGATTTGACGAGATGTGGGAGAGATGGACGTTTAATGTTATACCACGTATAAGTACACTTGGCTTTGCCTTGCCTTTTGTAACACCCTTTCTGGGATATAGCTTTGGATACGCTTTTCATGATAATACACTCATTCTCTGTCTGTCTTTCAGTGCCAGGCCTTTTAGTTTTGCCCAGAGCTTTGGCAGTTAAAGCTGGGAAAACGATGCATTCGTCGAGCAGCACTGTTGGCTCAGGCCTCAGCCAACAGATCGAAAGCCGCGGAGTGAGGGCATTCGCCACTGAATATTCAATCACGATCGGCTGATGGCGCCTCTTCAAGTTGAGAACAGCATTAGTAATGGCATTAGTACCTCTACCTACACTAGCCCACCGATGTCTTGTTTCTCAGCCCGTAGCTCTCTTCATTAGGAACAGCTTGTACACTATTTCTATTCAAAGCCACCGTCTTTGCATCCACTGGTCGTTACAAGATTTGCCCAGCGCTCGACGTTCAGGAGAGAACACTCCGTCGCAGGGTGGACCATGCAACCCATCGTAAACACTCAGAGAACGAGGATGACTGCAGGTGCGGGTGGAGAATCAATTTGGATTGTATTGAACTAATATCACATTGGATTGAGATTGAGGTAAAAGAAAACAAAAGTTGAAAGCCAGGTCACAAATAAAATGTATGAGGTCCAAAAGGTATGCATGTCTTGTCATAAGGGCTCCATCCTGGGGGGTATGAACTATACCAATGGTCGGCCTCAGTCTAGGTAGGCCGACATGCTCGACACGGAGGGCATCAAGGTTAAGAGGAGAAATGCTACCAAATGGTAAAAGAAAGAAAGCGATAACACTGCGATGCGAAAAAACAGATGCCAAAGAGATGCGATGCGTACAAAAGATGGGCCTAGCAAAGTCTCCAATGAAAGTGATGGCACCGACGAGGGAGGGAGGGGGATATCCGGGCGGGCAATTAGTAAAAAGGAAAACGGGTGCCAAATAACTAACTAGTGTACAGTGACCAAACGAAGGACCAAAGCCCCCGCCAGCCATCAACGACGCTCCTGCTTGACAAAGGACTCATGATCACCCTCCAGGAAGGCTGCCTCGCTATCAGCGCAGTGGGCCTCCTCCGCTTCACGGTCGAGCTTGATCAGTGCCTTGAGACGAGGAAGCTCTCTTGCAAGGTCGACCTGGGTATCTTCTTCCCATCGAGCGAGTGCCCATTTTCGCATGAAGACGCTTGCCTAAAGGTATCGGGTGAGTGGCTGTCAAATAACACGAGATAGGGAGTAACGTACCTTGGTGTACCTCTTGCCAGCATACTTCTTGAAGAACGCCTCATGCCTGGTGGGCTTGAGAATATAGTTCAGCATTAGGTTGGCGGTGGGGAGCAACTGCGACTCTCGGTAGCTCGAGTAGTGAGCAAGGTTAGGAGTCTTCAGCTTCATTAGCACAAGCACGTCGGAGGGTTGAGTGAACAAGACCCACCCAGTCCTCGTAGCCCATGGCGAGCCTCGCAAGCCAGATGGAGGCAGCAGCCATCAACGATGGGGGAGCCGCGATGAGACGCCACTCGAGGCATCCAATTTCGATGAGGTACTTTCCAAGAGTCCTCACGGCGACGTTGTAGTCGTCAGCCTTGCTCACCCTGCGCAGGAAATGTACTGGGTTGGGATAGCTCAGGTTCCAGTCGAGGGTCTTGAGGACGTATCGCTCAGCCTGGAGGATCTCTGCCTCGGTGTAGGACGAGTCCGCGACAGACAAAAAGTGGCTCACGCCTGGCGAGACAATCTCCTCAAACTTGGAGGCGATAAAGAGGCAGGTGATTCCGACAAGCTGGAGCTTGGCAAGGGAGACGACGCGTGAGGAGAGGAAGCGGTCGATGATGTTTACGCAAAGGAAGAGGGTCTCGGGGAGGAGGCGGAAACGGACGTGGACTTGAACTAGCCAGTCGGTAAGGATGCCACGCATCTTCCAGGCGAGCTCTTTTTGACTTTCCATGTAGTTGGGGTTGGGCATTGTTGCGAGCTGGAGAACGGGTAAGCTTGGAGAAGAAAACACGGCGAGAAGGTAAGCTTACCTCGAGCTCCTTCATGTAAGTAAAGATCTCGCCGACATATTCGCTGACCATGAGAGGGTCGTCGCCGTCATCTGCGTCGAGGTCATCCCAAGCCGAGTCTTCGGGATCAGCCTCGGGCTCGTTGGCGAACGCCTCCATCTCAGCCTCGAGACGCGCCCTGAGTATGGCGTCTGGGTCATCTTCTAGTAGCTCCTCCGCCTTAGACTCTGCCTCTGGAGCCTCAGATGATGTTCTTCTCTTCTTGTGGGCCCGTTCTTCTTCCTCGGCATCCTCCTCGATAACTTCAATCTCGCGCTTGACTTGGATGGTCTTCTTGACCTGACGTTTGGCGCCGATGACCTGGGTTTCTTTCGTGACAGCTGCTCGACGAACGACGACGGCGGGCATCTGGGGAGCGTCGCTGGGCGCATCAATGGCCATTGCAGCGTCGGATGTTGGCGCGACCTCTTTGCGTCTTGATGACGGCTTCTCCGACTTGACTTTCGATGACGCAGGCTTGACCGACGAGGCTCCCGTCGTCGAGGTTGTTCGAGTTGGCACTGGTCTCAATGGCTGCCTCACCGCCGACGACTTTTGCTTGATGACGACACCTTCAAAGCGCTCCGACTTGACTGTCTCCTCCTTCTGCTTGCCCTTGCCAGCGACTGGAGCCGGTCGTGGCTTGTTCCCTCCCACTGGTACCTCTCCCAAGGCCGCCCTCTTGCGCTTGATAGGTGCTGCGTTCTCTTCCTTGCCTTCTGCCATTGCTGTTTTTGCTCGCGAGGCTGCCGTGGTCTTGCCCAAGCCTGTGCCACTGGTCCCGCCGAGCACGTTGGTTGTAAGCGCTGCTCCCTTTGAGCGTGTTGTCACCCTCGATGGGCGAGCTATCGCATTCTCGTTTTCCTTGACTGCTGCTCCTGTGCGTGTAGGCCGTGCGAGACGGCGTGCCTGAACAGAATAGAATCAATACGATTTCAATAGGAATGATGAAAGGAACTTACAGGAACGTTGGTGGCCATTATGTAGGGGGGTTTCTCAGAGTTTGGCCAGTGGATGTTGTGGTGGTGGAGAAAACAAGAATGATGATGGCAGAGAGCTGAGTGGCGACGATGAGCGCAGGGTTCATACCTCAACAGCACGTGAGGCCAAACACGGACATCCAAACGCGTCGCCAATGACACACGTGATGGCGTCGCGTCTTTCGCACACTCTTTCGACTCGTCTGGGGGCTCTCATTGGTATGTGCGTCAACGCTGCCTACAATGTGCTGGACTATCCTCAGGACGGCTACAAATTGAGCGCAACAGGGACCCTTTTCGCCAATGCGTCCGCCGCAAGGCACATCACTTTGATGGCGCGCCAACAAATGGCCAGAAGACAGGGGCTGCGGCAGCGTGTCACTACAGCCCGCCTATTACGCAGAGTCATTTTTCCAGTACGGTAAATAAACGTTCTTGCATGGGCCATGCTCAGGGCCTTAGATTTTCATGGCCCTCGATATGGAAGCTCTTCAACCAAATCAAGAGACAGCGGTCACTCGGCCCGATACCGGGTAGACTCGCCCATCACTTCCTCCCATTCCTTATCTCCTTTACACCTTTCGCAGTCGATATGAGCTCCAAGTAAGCCTGAGTCACTAGGATTAAACCTTTTCCCCATGCATAGCCTTTACAGGCAGAAGATAGTGGTGACCCGCAGCCTCGGTCCAGACGTCATGCCCATCCTGCAAGATCGGCAGGACATCGAGGTACGTATTCTCAGGTTCCCCTTCATACAAACTAACCAGCTTAAAGCTAGTTGTATGGCCTGAAGATCGCGCATGCGATCGAGCTTGGCTGCTATCTAATGTTAAAGGAGCGACTGCCCTCGTGGTGATGGTATCCGACAAGGTGAGCATAAAGCCCGTATCACAGCATGCCTTAGATTGTGTGCATTGACAGAGGAAAAGGTCGATGCAGAAGTCCTAGAGTCAGGTAGGTTTTATCATCCCATCTCAAAAACCTCGGCCCTCAAGGGTTGATTCAGCTGGAAACACCCTGAAAGCCGTTTCAACGATGTCGGTCGGCTATGGTAAGCCTTTCAGTTGGTCAAATGGCTACACCAACTTGATTTTTCTTAGAGCACGTCGATGTCAAAGAGCTCGCCAAGCGTGATATACTGCTCGGCTACACGCCTGACGTCCTGACTGAAGCTGGTACGCTCCTAGACCTCATCGTCGGCCTTCTCCAGTAACCTGATAGCTCACGCAGTCGCCGACGTATGTATCATGCTGGCCTTGATGGCAGGGCGCAATGCCCCCCAGATCACAGGGGTTGTTAATCAAGGACAGGTAAGCGCACCACCACTCAAAAGGCGTCGCTCTCAACTGCGTCAGTGGCCTCAATACAGCTGGTCGCCATTCCTCTTCTGTGGACGCCAACTAAGCGCACCAAACCCATCCGTCTCTCGCACAGCCGGATTTATAGGATTTGGTAGGATTGCCAAGTCCACTTTATCCCGCCTCATCCCTTTTGGGTTCACTTCTTGTTTGTACTACGGTCGTCCCGGTTCAACACCCACACCCTCTGAGGACGAACAACTGGCATCCAAGCTCCGTCTTACTTCTGTCAAGAGAGTAGCTTTAGGCGAGTTGGCAGAGAAGAGCGATGTGGTCTTCATCCTCGCACCAGGCGGAGAATCGACATATCATATCGTCGACGAGGCGTTCTTGAGGAAGATGAAGAGCACGAGCGTCCTTGTGAATGCAAGTCGGGGGTCACTGGTTGACTCCGATGCTCTAGCCAAAGTATTGGCAGAAGGCGGAATATGGGGAGCAGGGCTTGATGTGGTCGAAGGCGAGCCAAACATTACGCAGGATCATCCTCTCGTGAAGGAGCCCAGGTGCGTTGACATCGCTGTCGACTGACAGACGAGAACTTACCAATTGCGCAAGATGTGCGATACTACCTCATATTGGTAGTGCAACATACGAGACGAGGGTGGACATGGCAAAGCTGGCTGCGGAGAATGCACTCGCTGCGGTCTTGGGAGAACCAATGCCATGTGCTCTTCCATTGAAGTAGTCTTACTATGTAGAACCCGCAAAGAGCTATTGAGTGCGACAGCATCATCTTGATCAAGGCCAGATGCGGTCAAGTCACCAAAGTGCACACAAATCGCGCTCTTTATACCCTATACTTTGGCGCCTATATAAATTTACTCAACTAGGCACCGAAGATCATGATGACGCTTTTCAAAGGACCACAAGCGCCCATAAAGCCAAGCCCACCCAAATAGGTCTCACGTGGCTTGGCAAGATTGATCGGTGCACAGACCGTTCCTTTGTCCTTCCCCTTCATCACCCTCCACGACGAGCAGACCTCTTACCCGCTGCCATGGACGTCGACCAGCCACCTCTGGCACCGCCAAACCCAGAAAAGCCCTCGACGCCTGCTCCTAGACTGTCGAATCCACCGTCACCAGTGCCACGGAGCAAGGAGCCAGAGGCGTCCCCAAAGCCTGGTGTAGAGCCTGTAGAGCCTACCGCTCAGGAAGAGCCTGCTGCTCAGACTGTGGATATACCCTCCATATCTTTGCCGGAACCACCCAGTGAAGATGTCAAGCCCCAGGCTTCTCGGAACCCGTCACCAGCACCAGCGGCGGTTGACGAACCTCCGATAGAGAAAGCCTCGCTGGAAGCAGAAGAAGACGCACAAAGCTCTGAGCGAGCCCTCAACGTTACAGACGCTCTGAGCTACCTTGATCAGGTCAAACTCCAATTCCAGGACCAGCCAGACGTTTACAACCATTTCCTTGACATCATGAAGGAATTCAAGAATGAACAGTGAGCAGCACTGTTCTATACGGCGAGGGGGCCAACTTGACTTTTTTCACTTGTAGAATTGACACCCCAGGCGTTATTACCCGCGTGTCGAATCTATTCGATGGGCACCCATCTCTCATCCAAGGTTTCAACACCTTCCTCCCCCAAGGCTACCGCATCGAATGCGGGGCAGACGCACTCGAAACCCGCATGATCACCGTCACCACACCCTCCGGCACCATCATGCAAGCCACCAACGGCCGCGCAGGCTGGCTAACGACCCGCGACGCAGCACCCACTCCACCTGTAGAACCCATCGCCATCGAGCCCGCCGTACAATACGTCCAGAAGATTAAACAAAGCTGCGACGCCGAGACGTATCGCCAATTTTTAGACATCCTCTCGCGGTATCACCATACCACCAGCGAAGGGATCGACGAGGTACAATCTTATCCCGCTTCCGCCAACCCACGGGGTAACCAAAACTTCACATTACAGGCGGAGGTCTCCCGACAGATAGCCACTCTCTTCAAGGACGCGCCAGAGCTGGCAAACGACTTTCGTGTTTTCATGCCGGGTCGTGATCAGCATCTGCTGGAGGGCCCTCCCATGCCGTTGCAAGGGCTGGACTCGAAGGGACGGAGAAAGCTGGATGTAGTTGCAGAATCTCTGAGCCATTCCAACTCTTCCGGTCTCCCCCAGAAGCGGAAACGAAAGGCAGGTGACAAGGACAGAGAGAGGGAGAAGGACGCAATGCCTCTTCGATCAAGTGGCACGAGTGGGCCTGCTAGCAAGGTATGCTCGTTACTGTTTTATTCATTATCCAAGTTTCACATTAGGCGTAGAAACTCAAGCACGGCAATCATGATGTCGTTGGTTACAACCCGAAGCACATCGTCGCCCAAACGTCTTCGCCACGACCGGGTGCATCGTCACTGGCTCAACCAACCATGATCCGTGCCCCCGTAATCCCAGAAGAGACCAGCTTCTTTGACAAGGTCAAGCGTGCAATCGACAACCGCGAGGTGTACAACGAATTTCTCAAAGTGGTCAATCTTTTTACCCAAGACTATATCGACATGGCACGACTCGTTCAAGAGAGTCGCCGCTACCTTAGTGAAGACCTGCATCGCCAGTTCAAGGAGATCCTTGGCTGGGATAATCGCAAGGAAAGCGACTACATTGCCTCCGAGCGCTACTCTGCTATCACCAACTTCCACAAACCATCCACGACCAACGTCATCGAACAGCAGGTACCCGTCGAGTCGAACGAACGTTACTCCAGCTACCGCCCGGTGTCTGCGCAAGAGGCCAACGTTCCCTGTTCCGGTCGTGACGAGATGTGCAGGCTCGTCCTCAACGACGAATGGGTTTCGCATCCCGCATGGTCCAGTGAGGACAGCGGGTTCATCGCTCACAAGAAGAACATTTACGAAGAAGCTCTGCACCGGAGTGAAGAGGAGCGTCACGAATACGATTTCCACCTGGAAGCTATCACACGCACCATTGCCATGCTCGAACCGATCAACAACAAGATCATGGCGATGTCTCCAGAGGAGAAGGGTGGTTTCAAGATCAAGCCCAACCTCGGCGGGAACTGGAAGGCCATTCACACTCGGGTGGTGAAAAAGATCTATGGACGGGACCAAGGGATGGACGTCATTGCATCTATGCAAGACTCTCCTGCTCTTGCCGTTCCTGTTGTCCTCCAGCGACTCAAGCAAAAGGAAGAGGAGTGGAAGCGGGCCCAGCGAGAATGGAACAAAGTCTGGCGAGAGGTGGACGCACGGAATTACGCAAAGAGCCTGGACCACCAAGCAATCACCTTCAAAGCAGCTGACAAGAAGGCAATTACCACGAAAGCCTTTGTGAGCCAAATCGAAGCAGCCCGCGAGGAGCAGATGGCGGCACGTGCCTCACTTATCGACCCTCTGTTCGCCCGCACAAGACCACGGCATCAACTCGATTTTGTGTTAGAAGACGTCCCCATCCTCCAAGACGCATTGAAGCTGACCTTTTCATTCTTGGACCGCACCCAAGCTCAGGTGAATTTCGTGGAGCGGAGAAGAATCGAAAACTTCCTGCGATCGTTTGTTCCCCTCTTTTTTGCACTCGAACCTGTGGCTTTCAACGCTGCATTCGTTGCCGTCGGAGAGACAGCCATCGATAGCGAAGGAAGCGAAGGAGATGCTGCGAGCCATCTGGAGGAGGTCGACCTCATGAGCATCGGTGCAGGCCCGTCACGCGGAGGAAGAGGAGGTGGAAGCCACCGCAAAGGCGGACTAGCTGCAAGTGGTGGCGACCTTCGAAAGAAGCTCCTCAAGAGTGAACAAGCCAAGTCGAGCCGAAAGACAAGAGCGAATGACGCCTCGCCGGCTGGTACAACGGCCTGCCTCTCCTTCGCTATTAGATGATGATTTCCGTATGACGTCTTTGGCGATCACTCAGAATGGTCGAAAGCTTCCTCGAAGACACATCTTCTTCACCAACACTATCTTTTACGTGCTCATCAGGCTTATTCAGGTAGGCTTTCTCAACCCGTCTCCCCGCCTCCGATGCGGCATCTGACGTGTTCTTTGTTTAGGTCTTGGTTGCTCGCCTCACGTTGTTCAAAGAGCTGAGCGCAGAGATTGCCGAAGGTCAAACCACAACAGTGAACAACCCTATGGGGCTCCCTGTGTCCAAGGAATATTATTATGAGGTGTTATTGGACAGTTGTGAACGGCTGTTCGACAATGAGCTCGAGACACCTGCATTCGAAGAACAAATGCGGGCGGCCTTTGGCATCAAGGTTAGCTTCCCGCTGTTTATCCGTCTATTAGTCTTCTGATCGTTGTCGGAAAGAATGCGTACAAGATTTTCACGATCGACAAGGTCATCAGCGCGCTCATTAAGCAAGTTCAATCCGTCTTTGCGGATTCGAAGAGTCAAGACCTTCTGGAACTTCTAAAGAGGGAGCGGTCTCTGAACGCACCGACGACACAGGATCAGATAAACAGTCGTCGAAGTACAGAGAAGGTTCTGGGGCCGGACGAGAACCTGTTCAGGGTTGACTGGGTACGTGCCGCGTTGTGCTTCTAGACTAGAAATATGCTGAATGGTGCTTCTTAGCTATCGGACTCAAAAACAATCACCATCCAGCTTATCGGAAAAGACGACTCGAGCTTCGACGACTCGGAGGTCCTCACCGGTAGATGGCAATCCTATATTGACTCCTATGTTTCCGTGAGTGCACTTCTTTGCTTTACGTACCGACCTTTGACAGTTTTTTTGCAGGCCGATGCGACATCGGGCGTGTCCCAGTCGAAAATGAAGTCTCCGTTCCTTCGCAGGTGTGTGGAGCTGCACGTCCATCTGCGCAGCGAGACTAACGGCTATCTAGAAATATCCCGGCTTCGCTTCGTGAATCGCAGCCGTCCGTCGCGTCGGTGGACAACCTCGAAATCAAGGTCTGCATTCGAACCTACCGGCTATTTTACGTTTCCAAGTCGGAAGATTTCCTCTGGAAGTATCGAAGTAAGGACGAGATGGAGGCGTGTGCGGTGAAACTAAAGGCGAGCAATGCCTTGCGGAGGCAGTGGATAGAAAAGTCAGGGTCGTCATAGTTGTTATGTATTTTCGTGTGTATCTTAAGTTAAATATGGTGTATTGGCTCCGGTTATGTAGCGGTCCTGTGTGCGAAATGGACTTGGTGTGTTGGTCTCTCATCAACTGTGGCGCTGAGTGATGGCTTTAAAAGTTCGGAGCACATCCCGCCATCGTACCCTTCAACTTTTGCGGTCGTTATGATGGAACCGAAGGGCGCGCGGCATTTCAGATCAACGCGAGCTGTCAAACCATGTGGAAATAAAATAAACAGAGGAAGGCCTGTTTATTGTCAGTGGGCCTTTTGAAGGAGGGCGTACTTGGCCCGGACAGCACTAGGCTTCCTGTCATAAGGGCCGACAGACTGACGACTGTCCGAATGAGATTATTTATCTTACTCGGTGAGATAGATCAGCCAGTTGCCTTGAATATCTAGGGCAACTGATTAACCAGATAACGACTTGCTTGATTTCTCTCATCGCACGAACGAGGGCATGAAGAAGGTTCCATTGTGCTAGTGGTATACATATCAGACTTGTAGAGAAGTAGAGCATCAAAAATAGAAAGAGGACTGAAAGACAGGACAGCCAGCGGTGGAGGGTTACCTTGGATGCACGACCGTGGATGGCACTGGGTTTAAGCATTGAGAGTCTCCTGTCCAGGGAATAGCTCTCCCTTCAATTTGGCGGCAGCATGGCCGCGAGCGAGATATCCGTAGCTGGGCAGGTATCTGGATCTCAGATGAGTACACCTGAGAGGAAGAGAAGAGAGATAATAGAGCTCACCTGTCGAGGAAAGGCAAAACCTCGACAGCACCGGGAGTGTTCCTCCAGTCCCGCATCAACTCACAAACTACAGAGAAGAAGGAGAGAACTTGGACTCCCGCTGAGCGCATACGGTTGTTGGCATCCTCGGCGATGGCCTTGTTGAAGGTGCCAGAGGCATCAGCGTTGGCGAAAACCTCATAGCCTTCAGCGGCGAGCGAGAGGGCGAGGAAGGTGGTGCAGACCTGAGGAGGGATGTGCGTCAGTAAAGTGACTTGGCTGAACGCCCAGATAGTCGGCAAACATGCCAGGATGATATAAAAAGAATATTACGGTGGACCTACATCAGTAGTGATACCAGCAAGGATAATTTGGGTTTTTCCAGTGGCTTTTACCGCGTTGCGGAATTCTTCGTTGCTCCAGGCGTCGACCTCTCCGTTGCGTCGCACGTAGGTGGCTTTGGGGTGCAATTGCGTGATTTCCTTGGGGAGAGGTCCGTTAGGGCCTAAGGACAGCAAATATTCAGCAAAGAACGTTGAGAGAGGAATGCGAATCGCAGATGAAACTTGAACGTTGGAGAGACATGACGCTCACCGTTCTCAGCACTTGTGGTCAAGATGGTGGGGAGATCGAAAAGGACACCAAGCTCGGCGTGTGCAACGATGTTGTTCCTGTACTCGGTGGGGTTTATGTCTTTTACAAGCTCGAAGAGACCAACTTGATGGTCAACGACAAGGAGGGCGGCCTTGGACTTATCTAGACGAGGAACCATGGTGAAGATTTGGTGAGGAAAAAGGAGATTGGAAAGAGAGGGAATGAGTTTGCTATCTAATTTACTCGCTAGATGGCTACCTTAAATACTGTCCCTCCACCCTCGAAATTAGGTTTCGGCGTGAGCAGGCCACATGCACCGTTTGCAATCCACAAGGAATTCCCTGCTTCTTACCCCAATGGCATGTTGCATGCCATCTCAATGTGACAAGACCCTGATAATAGTAACTCTCGATAAAAAGGAGGAATCCAGGATTTTACTGAGACAAAGAGTTGCTGTACCGTATGTGGAAGGGACCGTGGGTTTACGTGGGACGACATGGCAAGCCTGTTCCCTGAAAAGGAAAGCGCCCATACCGGACATGTATCTCCGTACGGTAAGTTGCCCCACTCTTGTCGATTCGAGAACGCCGAGCTATAGCGTACAATTGGCGGACGCCGAGGCGCTTTGTGGGTACAAGGGCGCTCGGGCTATTCTGCGAGGATTTCCCTTCAGATTCAATCAATGGCATCACTTCTCGGGATCGTAACTTTGTCTCTCGTAGCAGAAGGGTTCAGTAGGGTTTTCGAGGGGTGAGGCAAAGGATCACGCTTTCCAAATTGATCAGGGCCATCCGGAGGGACCACCACCGGCTGCCCCAGGTGTCTTGCTAGTCTGAATTGATGCATATCCTCGTAGCCATTGGCTAGGGGGCTCTTCGTTGCATGAGGTTTGAGCAAGAGTGGCCGATCGGATTTCAAGGGTATTCTGGATCTGCCTCGCGCATGTTGAAGATTCCAACTGGATTGGCTTTGGCTATGTAGCGGACCTGTGTGTGAAATGGACTTGGTCTCTCTATCAATTGTGGCGCTGGATGATCTGAAGGTAGGGCCATTTAGATATAGTATAGCTAACTGCTTGTATCTTCACGGGCACATGGTGTAGTTGGTTATCACGCTCGCTTAGCAACCCATTGGGATTTGAACCCAACGGATTCCGGTGCGAGAGGTGTTGGGTTCAATTCCCAATGTGTCCAATCTTTTTTCCCTTTTTGTTTTGACCCTATCGAAGACAGAATGCGAGGTGAAAAGACAGTGAGAAGTGCTGAGCAGTGAGAAGTGCTGAGCAGTGAGAAGTGCTGAGCAGTGAGAAGTGCTGAGCAGTGAGAAGTGCTGAGCAGTGAGAAGTGCTGAGCAGTGAGAAGTGCTGAGCAGTGAGAAGTGCTGAGCAGTGAGAAGTGCTGAGCAGTGAGAAGTGCTGAGCAGTGAGAAGTGCTGAGCAGTGAGAAGTGCTGAGCAGTGAGAAGTGCTGAGCAGTGAGAAGTGCTGAGCAGTGAGAAGTGCTGAGCAGTGAGAAGTGCTGAGCGCCATTGGTTTGACGCCCGCTTCCGGGCTGATGAATAGAATAATAATACTCACCTTGTCATACCTCCAAGTCGTCGCTTTTGGTCGCAAAAGAACTTTCGACGCTCGAGCAAGCGACGCTCACCGCGGTTGGCAAACCGATTAAAAACAGGGTATATTTCTAGGCACTACGTGTTTAGATCCATTCAAACGTCTCCGAGTCTTGAATCGTTGATTACGACAAGCGTTGTCGTTTCAAACCACTTGTCAATGCCCGCGATTGTTTCCAAAACATAGATTAGTGAATGGATGATTATACTGGATTCATAAACTAAACTACATACGGCATAAACTTATATATCATAATCATGTCCTTTTTACAAGAGGCAAGACAGATACCGGGTTTGTTAGAAATTGCATGGCCAAGTTCCGCGAATCGTCCAACTCACGCAGCTCCTCCGTCAGCTGATACAGGTCTTGTCTGACCTTGCTGAACATCCTGGCCGACTCTGCGTTTACTGAAGCCTCGTCTATCACCACGTCTCGCTGCCTCCCATAATCCACAACGTATGATATTGACTCGTCCGCCGTTCTTGATGCTTCGCGTGTCTGCTGCAGTTCCTCCAAGCACGAACGACATTGCTCCAAGCACTTCCCAAGGAGATATTCGAGAATCACTTGCTGACAGTCCAAAACCCTCTTCCCATAGATCGCGCCCTTGTATTCCATCATGACCCCTTCTGCGACACCGCGTCTGTCCGTTGGAGCGGAGGGCCCCTGAAGGGAGAAGTGCTGGTTAGTCCGTGATCGTGAAGCCAATGTGAGAAATGGAACGTACCAAAGGCCGCTCGACAGGGTCTGGGAACTTTGACGTGAGGTATTCCCTCATATGGGCCACGTCGCCCACCATTTGGTCGACTTGAGAAAATGCAAAGGTTTCCAGAAGTTGCCTCGAAATACCAGTTACTGAGGTGGCGAGTTCATTCTCGGTTGTTGAGCGCGGTGAAGCAGGATGTGAGGCAGGATATGAGCTGCTGGCGTCGCATGTTGAATGTCTTTGTTGGAGCATCATGGTAAGGCCACCGGATGTTGGATAAGATAAAGGCGGGCACAGAAGGCAAAGTGCAGTCGACCCCCGTCAGAGGTGGGGATGAGAGGCTTCGGTGGTTGGTGAGGAGAGATATGTTGAACCTTCCCTTTCTCTCTGACAATTATATAGGAAGGATCCGTATTCCATCCGCCGTTCCCGTGTTCATCCCTTGGCGACCACGCCACTCGCCGACTCGGGGAAGTTGGTGCACCCAACATGCGCGGTTTCAAAGGAGGCTCGTCCATTTCGGGCAGTTTAATGAAGTCATTGACGTGCAATGAGGCACTTCCCTTTACGAGAAACACTTCGCGCCCAGAAGGATGCACGAAGGGCCGAGGGGTTGCGGTGGTAGAGGGAGCTGCGTCGTACATTGCTCGAGGTCGATACGACTCCGGTACCGAATCCTTTGACACAAGTCGAGATTAAGTTGAAAAGAAGACGATTACAACTGCAAGCGAGCTCTCAAACAAGGACGATTCGGAATTCAATATGCCCCCATAACGCCGCCGTCGCCTTTTTTGCGCCGACCTCTGCCCAATCGCGTTGCTGCACCGTTCCGAGTCGGGACGAGGGAAATTTAGTTGTCCGTTCGTCCGGATTTGCTGAGAGAGAAAATCAGATAACGGAGAAGCACCCTCCCCTGTCTCCCGAGGAGCCGGTGTATAATCTAGAAGAGACCCCAATCCCGAATCGGGTGAATACATGAATTCGTCCCTATAAGCGCGACGGTCAGAACGACTGACTACACAGGAATAGACGCAATCGATATCGTAACGACGGAGCGAGCGAGTACAATCCAGGCTCAGAGGTCCATCGAAACGTCCCCCGTTGATTCGGACGTTTGCATTCGTGCACGGTTTAATCGCCGTTTGACCAGCCTACGGAATAGAGCGCGATGAGAAATGTGTCACGTTTTGCCTGGTGCATAGAACTCACCTGTGGAAGAGTTCCAATGGTCCTTCGTCCAGCTGACCAGAGGAGTGGGTTGGTTCTGTTTCTTGGTTGCCTCCGAGGGAAAGAGGGACCCAGCTGCTCAGTGGACTGGTTCCAGGCTCATAGCTTGACTCCGAAACATAGAGAAGCAAGCCATCGGACTGTACGATTGCAGAAGTCGGCGATAGACTGACTGAAGGTGGAGATGACGAAGCAAAGACGAATGGCGACGAGGAAGATCCGGCAGGCTTCAACGGCATTTCAACCTCCATGCTGAAGCTGAAGACTTCTTCTTGACCTATTTCCGGGGCGGAGGGAATAGTGGATGGCATCCCCACTGTAATCGACCGAACTGAGCGGGCGGCAGGAATGACATCCCTGTCCAGAGATGTCAGTGAGGTATCCGCGTGATAGGGTATGGGCATGAAGTAAGTTGGGTATGGGAACTGCAGGTGATCCCCTTGCTTCGCTTTTCGAAAATTAATGTTTGGAGGAAGCGACTGGGATACTTCGCTTAGCCTCGTGTCTCTCCACCAGAACCTTGGAGAAGTGCTATCAGGAACGGTATGAGCGCTCAGGTTCGGACAAGGCTCACCGAAAGGGTGCTTCACAATCACCGACATCTTGGCCTTTCCATCGAATGACATCCAGAACATGAATGATCCCGTTGTCCCTCCAGTTGGCGTCCAAGATACAGTCGAGAACGGTCAACGCAGGTAAAGGGGATGGAAAACGCGGAATCAAGGCCTTCCCAAGAAGGCGTGAACGAAGCGTTGTATTAGGAACTGGAGTGAAGCATCAGATCCATCCCGGAAGCCGGAAAATGTATAGACCAACCTCCTCCCAGTCCCGGAGACTGATGTGTGACCACAAGACAACGTTTACCCACCGGTATAGGAGCGACAGCGACCCAGCTGGTTTCAAGGTCACTCGGAAGTGTGTCGTCGTCAGACTCCCATAGGTTATCATCTGCCGTCATCTCAAGCAGCTCAGCGTACATGCACTGGTCTGCCCATTTGGATGGCTTGTTGTAGTTGCTATTCTTCTTCTTTCCCTTTTTCCGGCGCTTCCTCTTGCCTGGAGCAATCTCCGACGGGACGGAACCACTAGGAGCATCCTCCACTCCGTCATCATGGATCTCCGTGTCGTTCACAACAGCATCGGGAGCACCAGAGGCCTTCAGCATAGAGACGTATGGTCCTACGGCTGATGGTGCAGCATGAGAAACCTGCTCATCGTCCTCTGCAATGTCATCATCCTCAGAATCATCGTTCAGATTCAGACTCGCAAACACGTCTAGTTGTCGAGTAGCATCGAACTTTTGCGCTCTCCTCTGCGCAATGGCTCAGTATCCTCACAGTGGGAGGTAAAGAGGAGCATACACGCTTCTGATCTTCCAAAGCCTGGTCGTACAGTAAGCCAATAGAGTCTGCGAGTTGCTCTCGTGTGCGCACCTTGCTCCTCCTGGTCTCCTGGGTTTCTTTTGCAGAAGAGCTGGGAGGCAGTTTATAAGAAAGCTTTCTGTCATTGTTGTTCAACATCGACCGGGCTCCGGAGGTCAATGTGGTATTGGTCAGAGAGCCCGTGGAAGCGAAAGAGCTCATATGAAAAGACGCGACGATTACCTTGGCGATATAACTAACAATAATCAGCCTGTTCACATGGTGAGATGGCCGAGCGGTCTAAGGCGCCAGACTAAGGATCAGGGCATTCAATGTCCAACCAATCACGAAAGTGGTATCTGGTCCGAAAGGGCGTGGGTTCGAATCCCACTCTCATCACATTTTTTGTTTGGTTTCTTCTCGCATTGAATTTGGAAATATCGGAAAGAGCAACAGTCCGAAGGCCTATCTATGTACGTTCAAGTGCCGAATCAATCCTCTACATGATCCTCTACATGTCTCAGTGTATATTACTCGCAGCTACACATATTCGGTTGACTGAGATTCAAATAGTCTAGGCTGCGACAACGTTCCATACTCTGATTGAGCCATCATCGCCTGCAGTCGCCAGCAATGATTCAAACCCTTTCCTAGGGCACCAGGATATTGAGTTCACATCGTGCACACCATGAGCATCAGTATATGTAGCGATGAGGTCGTGAGTGAGAGGAAGTGGTGATGATTCCCCCTCCTAGATTTCATTAGGGCACTGGACCAGGGAGAGAAACGCAGTGACTTACTTTCATATCCCATACGCGAATGACACCATCACCTCCTGCTGCAGCCAGCCATCCTAAGCCACCTTTTCCGTCCTTTTCTCCTGGCTTGGATGTCCAGCTGATAGAGTAGACACTTCGCTCTCCTGCTTCAATTACAGCCACCGGGATCCACCTCCCTTCTCCCTGACTACTTGCAAGGACAGAGGGTGGCTTCACTTGGAGAGCGCGCTTTCCACCTTCACCGACCGGAGCAGATGTAGCATCAACATAGGCCCAGATGCGCACTGTTTTATCGTCCGAGCAAGATGCCAGATAGCGTCCACACGGACTCCATGCCAGGCACCAGACCGTTGAGGTGTGCCCTTGAAGAGTGGTAAAGCAGTACCAGTCATCAGACGGGTCGTCAATGTACAACTTGATCGTATCGTCGTAAGATGCGGATGCGAGAATCTAGCCCAGGGGTATCAGCAGACGCGAGGGGTCACTATCAGGTGGTACAGACCTCTTCATGCGGATGCCAACTAACATGCTTGACGTCTTGGGAGTGCTCCAACAAGACGCCCATACACTCAAACTCTGCATCGGGTTGGACTAAAATGTTCGAGTTAGCAAAAGAATCATGTGCAGTACATACGGGCTCACTCACCCTCCCAGATCCAGACAGACTTGTCCCTGCTACAGCTAGCGAGCAGGGTTCCGGTGCAAGAATAAGCCACGGATTTACACTCGGTCTCGTGCCCTTCAAGCGTCCCTATGCACTCCCAATCAGCAGTGGGATTCAGTCGGCCTTCCTGTTCTTCTTCGTCATCGTTGTGCTCCTGCTCCCAGATCCCGACATTCGAGTCGAAGGAAGCTGTTGCCAGAGTCTGACCAGACGGTGACCATGCAACTGCTCGGACAGTCTTGAGATGTTCCGTATGGATCGTGCTGGTAGGTTTGAACGACAATGCTCCAGCATCGCTACCAGAAGAACCATACGAGTACATCCTAACAGTTTTATCTGCGGAGCATGACGCGAGCAATGGATGCTTTGGATTCCACGAGAGGTTCCAAGCACGCTCCGCGTGCCCTAGAAAAGAGAGTTGGTCAACGATTGCAAGTCAGATACAGTAGGAGGAACCTTCTAACTCTGCAACTGGAAGTAGCGTATACGGTTTGTCGACGTCCATGCCTGATGGTGGTGGTACGAGGGAGAGCTGGGATCGCTCTGCATCTAATCTTATCGCCCAATAGCATCACCAGAATTGTGCAAGCTGAACAGTGCAAAAAGTCTGACGAGAGTGGGATTCGAACCCACGCCCTTTCGGACTAGATCCTGATTCTAGCGCCTTAGACCGCTCGGCCATCTCGCCTTGAAAGGCGTTGGACCTCGCAAAACTACAGTCTACTTACCTTCGGAAGGTGAAAGCCCAACCGATGTTCGCCCAAGCCAGTGCTTAAACTTTCTCGCCGGCGGGATCTCTGAGTATCAAGTCACCGAGGCATGAATTCTCCAAAATCATGCTAAGAGCTTCCAACTACCCTGCTCATGACACTCTTCAAGGATGGGCTCAGTGGCTTCAGCCCCTATTCCTTATCTTATCAGCGCGCTTTGGCGCCAATCCGATCCTGACTCCAATTTCTCAGCCAGAGTCATTTGCCGAGTTCTCGTTTCTCCCTGTTCAAATTCTCATCTATCTCATCCCCCCATCTTGTCCTTAGAGCGTCTAAGGTGCTCAGAAAGACCTACCATCGAACCTAGGCACCTCATCGCTTTTGCACCATGACTCACGCCGGTTCAGCATACCCCAAACATTTCAACCTAGAGGCGGCTATTAGGCCCAATATTCTTGCGTTACAGCCATACAGATGCGCTAGGGATGACTACTCAGAGGGAATCCTACTGGATGCCAACGAAAATGCTCTAGGACATGCTATCGTCTCAGAGCCATCCAAGTCGAATGGTTCTGTTGACACGGAGTTTGAGGCCAAGATGGCGGATACCCTCAATCTACCATTGCACCGTTACCCATCACCTACCCATATCCCGGTCAAGTCGAGGCTCGCGGACTTGCGTTCCCTCCCATCGCCAGACTACGTCTTTTTGGGCGTCGGATCTGACGAGGTGCTGGACCTGCTAATCCGGATCTTTGTCAAACCCGGCACTGAAGGTGAGTCATTATCATATCGATACTTGATACAGCTCCTTAAAATGAAGCAGGTGCTAATCTTGAAAAGATCGTGGCTACACCGCCTACCTATGGCATGTACGGTGTGTGTGCCCAGGTGAATGACGTCTCGACTGTCAAGGTGCCCCTCCGCGTGACGCCGCCATCCGCGGCATGGACAGAAGGAGGAAAGACGGGACGCTTCAGCCTCGATGTCGAAGCGGTGAAAAATGCTATTCGTGAAGAACAACAGCAAGGACACATTGTCAAGCTCTTGTTTCTCTGTTCGCCCGGAAACCCTACCGGCACTCTGTTAGACCTGAGCTCTGTAAAGGAGATCCTGGAGTGGGAAGAGTTCAAGGGTGTCGCAGTCCTTGACGAGGCGTACATCGACTTTGTTGGAAGTGAGGATGAGGACGAGAAGAAGATTTTGGACAGGAGCGGAGCCACTCTCGTCGAAAAGTACGCAAACGTCGTCGTCACGCAAACCCTCAGCAAAAGCTTTGGTTTGGCTGGTATCCGGTCCGTCTCCCTCTCTGACGCTCCGTCTAGTGTCGCTAAACCTGCTCTTTAGTCTTGGCGTCGCTTTTGCCCAACCACCTTTGATTCAAATTCTCTCCAACACCAAAGCGCCGTACAATGTCTCAGTCCCTACCGCCCATCTTGCGGAGCAAGCTCTCTCACCCGCTTCCCTCGATCGGTGGAGGCAGAACGTGCGAACGCTCAAACGGAATCGGTCAGCTCTGATCAAGGGTCTTCAGGAACTGTCGTCTGCCACCCTCAAGGAAGGAGGCGCCCTGGGTGTGGGCGAGATCATCGGCGCCAACGACGCAAACTTTGTTTTGGTGAGGATATTGGAACGCCCCTCTCCCAACTCCGCTTCAGGTACTCAGCTCAAGCCTTCGAGCAAACGTGCAAACGTCGTTTACAAGGCCCTTGCGGAGGAGATGGGTGTTGTGGTCAGGTTTAGAGGCAATGAACTTGGTTGTGAGGGTGTTCTCAGGATCACGGTCGGTACAGAAGAAGAAAACGCAGAGGTGTTGAAGAAATTAGAAGAGGCACTTCAAAGGCTGTAGAGTGGCACTACTAGCAAGTGACAAATTACAGCAATTCGCGGAACATAGGGCGCGGCGCGGATTTTGCGATTTTTGGACACGCGACCACCCCTAAAATGAATCCCTTCGTATCTCGCTCATTTTTGAACGGATTGCCGATTTCTTGCTCTATTATATACAGTTTGAAATTGTGAATCCTTGGGTACCAAATTTATAAAGGAATTGAGAACTTTCGATAGCATCTCCTCGCCTCGGCCTTTTACCTGCTGCGTTGGGACTGTGATCAAATCTCTTGTAGTTATCTTGCGTCTGGCTGCGAATTAACCCTTTGAATGTGTGATACAAGTACTTTGTAAGACGTATCGGCAGTACCAACATGCATGGAGGGCTTTATTCGGATAAAATCTGGGAGACAGCTTACCCTCTGCGGCTGGCTGACCACCTTTGTAAATCAGAAATTCTTTTGAAAGCTCTGAGCCGAGATGGACCTTTAGAATAGTTCTAGCATGCGTTAGATGAGCTTTGGGCATTATATATTTGGGACTTTTGCTTTTGGCCAAAACCTACGAGCCTAGAATGTTGCCAGCAAAGCACTTCTAGCAGCTTCCGTAGCTGCATGCACATGAGCCCTGTTGGAGGATTGAGTTGCTGATAGCAACTATAGACCTTCCACAAAATCTATTGATGCATTTTTTGAAGGCCGCTGCCCTTGTATGATGCTCAAAGCGACGGGAAGGCAATCGGGGGTACGACCAGGAACCGGGGTATGTCGCAAGGCACATGACTGGGCACTATCCTCCCCATACGTGCCTTCAGGGATTTAATGCTCGTTTGGTATATCTAAAGTATTCTTTTTATCTCCATCAAGGCTATACTCTGCGCTTGCATTCGCATATTTTAGTCACCCCGTTGCACGCGTGACGCAAAGTGCTCTGAACGAGAAATCGATCTGTTTTGAGGGAGAAATCTTTATCATTACAATGCCCTACATAATGCGAGTAGAATACAGCCAGAATCGTAGCAAACCGAAGGTATTTGAGTGAGCTACGAAGGAATTTGTCTGAGGCGCGATCGGGTGTCAAAAACGCGCGAAATCCGCGCCGCGCCCTATGTTCCGCGAATTGCTGTAAATGGTGAATTCTCGGTGTCAGCCTCAAGGGGCATGACTTCCTGTGCAACGAGTGAATAGTAACGTTAGGGCCATCATCTTCTACATGGACCCACACCACAGCAGTTCCGCACCACATCTGACATTCGATGGGCTTCGAGAAGCCTCTGAATGACAGATAAGCTTGAGGGCGCCGCATCGCGAGGCTGCGTTGGCCGTGCAATCGTTGGCACAGGTCACATTCTAAACCCTTCGGAGAAGTTCCTTCACTAGTTGCGAGATCTTAAATGTAAGTCAATGACATTGTAGCCTGCTCCTCTAGGCTTCCCTACACCCCTGTTGATAGTGCCTGTTTCAAGCACTCGTCCATACCATCATACGACATCATCTTATCTGAGCGACGGGATGCCCTACAGGGCAGGTAAGGGAGGCGCTCCCCGCTCGAATGGTAAGTATCGCAACCCGATCCAGCGAATGAATATCTAAAATTCATGATCTACCAGGTCGCAACAGTCAAGCTTTTGCTCGAGCGCGGGACACCACCACAAACGGAGGTGGCCCTCGTCCGCACCTCCGAGTCTGTTGCCTCCATTGCCACTGCAATACGGAGGTCAAAACCCATAGCCAACACTTGCAAGGCGTCACTAACACTGGAGGAGACATCTCTGTCGCCGGAAGAGACGTCGTTACGCACGTAATCACCAACTACTCCCTCATCGGTCCCATAAGCATACAGGGCGAGGGAATGAATGTACGTATATCTCACTTCGCCATTTGACCAGCTAATAATATCCCTCGCTATCCAGACAACTATCTATTGTTTTTTTGTCGATGCGGGTCACAGTATCCTGACCCTGTCCATTCTCACCAACCCGCGGGGTGCCCTTCCCTTGTTGAGGTGTTACCAGTGTGAAGAATGGATGGTGTTGGATGATTGTGTTGCCTTTGCAGTCCAAAAAAACTGCTCTTTCAATTTTATTTCTATTGTTATGAAAGCCTGGATTACCCCATTGCCTGGAGGAAATCTTGCCACCGGCTGCAGCGTTATGTTCAGCGAAGGGATGCAGCCGGTCGCTTGGTTTATTCCGGATGGTGACAGCGGTGGACGTTTGATGTACAAGGCGAAGGCCGTGGCTGCACCATGCGTCGTAGTTCAATTAGTTTGATCAACGTATTGTGCAGCATCATGATCTTCTGCATTGTTGCTGAGGAGGCGGGCAGGATGCTACACAATACGTCAACCAACTGACTGACCTACGACATATGGTGCAGCCCCAGCCTTCGCCTTGTACATCAAACGTCCACCGTTGCTGGTGGATCAAGGCATAAATTATGAACTGCCTTTTGTACTACCCATTCTTAAAATTTATCTGTTTAACCTAGAGCTGCAACCTTGAACAAAGGACTTTCTTCATAAGCCACAGTAGATTAAGAGTGCCTATTGAGCTACAATGAGCATACACAGCCGATCTAACATTATTTAAAGTTCATGGTTTCTTTGGGTTGGGTTCAGATCCAGCCTCAGTCCGCCCTCTCTTTCTTTCATACTCCAAAGTACATGGGCGTCGCGAGTTCCAGGAATGGCCATTGTGCTGCATTATCTAAAGCGCGCGGGGGGCATCAAATCAGAACGCTACGCCATTCTGAGCCTGCTGGGGCCTGCTGGAGTCAGCACACTGAAAATGAAGTCGGCGAGCCACCCAAATCTAGATACTCGCCCGTGAGTGGACAAACAATTGTACCGTTGAGCAGAGTCTCCGCTGATCAAGGATCTTCAGGAACTGGCATCTGCTCCCTTTACGGAAGGAAGTGCCGTGGCTATACTAGGCGAGATTATTGACTCCAACAACACAAGCTTTGTCCTAGTGAGGATATTTGGACGCCACCCTCCCAAACCTCTTCAGTTACACAGCTCAAGCCTTCGAGTGCACGCGCAAATAGTGTTTGCAAGGCTCTTGTGGAGAAGGTGGGTGTTATTATCAGGTTTGGAGGCAACGAACTTGGATGCGAGGGCGCAATCAGGATTACAGCATCGTAAGAAAGGCGGCTAGTAGAACTGTGCTCAGCTATGTATCGGTACTGGAGAAGCGAATGCGGAGGTGTTGGCGACACTAGATAAGGCGCTTGTAAAATGCTGTAAAGCAGTAGCAGTATGAGAAGGATTGAATCGTGAATCCGATCCTGTAGGCATCTCTATACCGGCTTAAGATCCGAACCATTCCCAACTTGAGATGACACAAATCTCAACTTCGACAGCAACTCAACGAATGATATGAGGATTTGGCTTAACTCTCAATGCTACCCATTGAAAACATCTTAATCGTGCTTATTCTTGGTGTCAATTCAATACCTTTGCGTTCAAATTCAAGGAATTGAATTGAGAAAGGCATAGGATATATACATGCACAAAACACCGCTCTTTACAAGTCTAAATAAATCCCAAGTACGAAGGGGTAAAGTGGCCAACGAAGAGCCTTAGCTACGGAGGGGTACAGCACAGAACAGCTTCATGCGTTTTGCTAATTTGGCGTCAACGAACTGTATGAACGTGGCCTTCTTCAATCAATAGACCCCGATTTGTCCCTTTGCTTCACCAAAGGTCGCGGAATCTTAAGACTACTGAAAGTCGGCAAAAGACTTGTAGTAAATATTTTCGTAACATCTCAAGTCCATTCAAGACCTGCTTCATTCAAACAAGACGATCTCAATAGAGAGGTTGCGCACAGCCACCTGCGAGCCGTTTTGGCGTTGCGCGGTGAGCGCGCGTGGCCCATCAATCGCCCATCGCGTGGCCCGCGGTGGCCTCTCGTCGAGAGAGCACCCAGGGCGCGTGGAGAGAATTCTCGGAGAGAATTGATGGGAGAATTACATCAGCCTCCCTTTTGGTAAGAGGTCCCCTATTGGCACCTTTGCGAGCAAAGAAAATGCTAAAACACTCCTTGAGTGCACTATTCCATAGCGATATTAAACCGGGAATATTAAATCAAACACCAGGATAACCCATATCACTCTGTGCACTCCGCGAAATGGGGTTCGGGACTAGTAGGGAACAGTTTGGGCTATTGCGGTGTTGACTGTCGGCGACTTGGGCGATTTTGTAAGACCTCGCAGGACGCCCTTAACTCTTGAGGCTTTAAAATATTGTCGAAAAGCCGCAAGAAATGCAATTTTTCGTATTCGTCGATTTTCGCGCCAATCTGATGATGCCCCTGAGGAACGTACAGGAGGCGCTTCTGCGATGTTCCTTTTGAAACGAGCAAGCTTCTTTAAGGTGTTTATTCTTTGGACAAACGGTACACCATAGCACGGGGCCAGCTTACACTAGCAGCACGTTAACCATTCCAACATTTAGTCAAGCCTATAGTCCTTACATTGCTGTAAATCGCTCTATTACAGTCCAGTTAGGGGCCATCAAACCTACTAAACGGGATGAGATAGCCGGGATCCGGAGGGCCAAGGATTCTCCTGCGAGAATTCTCGCCCCGCGGCCTGGGACTTCTGCTCGTCGAAAGCTGTTTGAGCACGGGAGCAGTAGAAATGTCTTTATTCAGTCAATAATAGTCGCAATACACCATATATACACTGAGCTCGAGAATTCAGTCTCCCTACCCAGGGCACGCAAAAGCCACGCGCATTGGGTCTGCGCAACGGCTAGGTGGCTCATGCGTGGCTGTGCGCAACCTCTCTAATGTTTGAACATAAGCGCTCGATTGAGATATCTTTAAGCGCCCAATCAAGACGCCCAGCTAAATGTTCGAACTCCGCTCGCGTGTGTGGGATCGATCTTATCTCAACTGGATATGGCCCATGTCTTAAGATAGGCTATATCTTGATTTGTCAATCCCCCGCAGCAGCCTCAAAGAGTTTAGTTCTGTGCTGGAAGGGACGACTCAGGTTAAGGCTTTCCCTTTCTGTAGGGCGGCCGCTTGGCGGCTGCACCCAAGCTGCTCTCTCCTCCACACCACCTGACGTTCGTGGCTTGGGGAAGCCTATCAATGTCATTTAAAATATAGAACCCTGCATCATCGGGCCGAGTTGTCCATGTGGTCCTGATCACAGGCCGCGTATACGGGTACAGCATCTGAGAGATCTTAAGTAGCTCAAAGGTCGTCACCACGGCCTGCGTTCCGACCTCCCCTGGGCACCCTTCGACAGTAACTTTTCTCACTTAATTCATCCATCTATCCATCCATCCGTACACCACGTCATCTTGCCTGAACACCATGATGTCTTACAAGGTAGGTAGCAAGGGACGTGCTCCTCGCTCGCGTGGTAAGCACCGCACACTGATATAGCTAATACGATACACAGTGCTAAACCACTCTAAACGTAGTGTTCTCGAAGGACAAAAGGCCTACCCGGTATTTACAAAACATCACAAACACGAACGGCAACTTCTCCATCACCGGGCGAGATTCATTTAACCACGTAACCAACAACTACTTGGGTCCCATAGTAATCCAGTTAAGTGTGAGTAGCCGCAGCGGGTTCAGGTTCGTTCAAGTACAGGCCCCAGAGTCATTGCTGACTCTCTTCCAACACAGGCAGCAATTGATAATTATTTTGGCGATACGGGTCAAACCATCTTAATCCCGCTTCTTCTCGCCAGCTTTCAGGATGCCCTTTCCTTTTCGAGGTCTCAAGGTGAAGAATGGGTGGTGGTGGATCATCGCGATGTCTTTCCAAGTCCAAATAGCCTCGATGCTGCTGGTCGTAATATCTTGAAATCGCGCTTGAATTTCTCTAAATTTGCTAATTTCTCACTTTCTAAGCTTTTTCACTTTCTTCTTTAGATTGTTGACCCTTCTTTTTCGTCTTTTGTGTCCAGCTTTTTCAGTTGTATGTATGGTGCTACCACGTACTTCCGAGTCGGGCGTTCTGGTCCTTTGAACTTGAATGGCCAACTACTGGTGGTCGATCAAGGCACGAATCGCGCTTTTCGCTCATCCTGTAATCTATTCATTCCATTTACTCGACCTAATGAAATAATTTGTTCGCCAATCGTGGTAGTTTAGGAGCCTTGGCTTACAATTAACGTTTACGGCTCATATGAACTTTACAGGAAGCTTCAGCCCTATTCCCGGGGTTCTGGTAAAGCAAACAGCCAGTTCAAAATCCCAGCCAGCCTCATTCCTCCTTGAGCAAGGAATCTCTCAACCGCCATCTCGTCCCTGATCACCTCAAAGTACTCCGGGGTCGCGAGCTCCCAGAGTGGCCAGTCAGCAGGATTTTCTGCGGCGACGACAGCATCAGGTCAGAACGTCATGGCATGTCAAGGAAGATGGAGGAAACGTACCGGAGGAAAATTCCTCAGGCCACGCAAATCCGCACGCATAGTCATGAATAGGCTTTGCCCAAGCGTTAGGGCAGACGAGCGGACCGTCGGGCAGAATTTCGACCCTCTGATCCTTTCGGTTGTCAGGGCGTTTCTCCAAGGAGGAGAGAACGCCTTGGGCAACTTCCTTGACTTCATCCCATAAGCCAGGCGACTCAGATGTACTCGGGCAAGCGCGCCAAGATGACCATTCCGACTGCCAGCGGCCGTAGACGCCTTCCCACAAAATTCGGCGCACAAATGCTTGATGCGGATTGCCTTCCAGAGCGGCTTCAATGGTGGCGGAATGTGGGATCGTATTGGCAGTGTTCAGGAAGTGGGAGGGCGTATTCCAGGGGGACGAGGCTCATGACCTTTTTGGGTACCGCCTCGTCCCATGCACCATGAAATCCTAACAGCAATCATTCAGTACGCCATCCCTTTGGAGAACAAGGCAGCCTCACTATATATCACCTCTTCAAAGGTGACCTTGATGGCGTTGCCGCCAACATTTCTCCCGGTGAGGTGCAAGGGCTGATGCAGGTCTCCCAAGAAATGGACCAGGAATTTAAACGCCTCCACCTCCTCCAGTCCCGGTGGAGGCAGATGCTTCCACCCCTCCAGGAGCTTGGGGTCCTCTACCTCGGGGTTCAAAGGCAGGTGCTGCATAGAGCGAGCACCATCTATCTCGCTGACACCACTCCAAGTTGCCAAAATTCCCGTCACATTCTTCGTCGCCTCAAGAATGTTCACAGACTCGTCACCAGCCCATCCTTCAGTTCCAGGGAACTGGCATACACGAGGTGGGTAGTCCCCAACAGCACCAACAAAGTGCATATGGGCCGACCCTTCCAAGCCGGTCTTTCTGTGGTCGTCTGCCCAGGTTGCAACAGACGCGAGATGACATTTGGTGCGCATATCTGCGACCCAGGTCTGCTCAGGGACGACCTTGATGCCCAGCAAGGAGCAGATGACTGGAAATGCCGAGGGATGCAAGTAGACTTGCGCAATGGTCGCAACCGTCTCGTGTCCTACGAGTGATGTTTAGTCCTGGATTCCGGAGGTCTTAATAGTAGCCATCCACATACCAGGTTTATCCCAAGCTAGTACGGGCTGCGCGATGGCAGAGAACAGGGAATGCGCCAGCAAAGTCGCTGTGTGGAAACCTGGCATAGTGGTTCAGGTATGATCAGGAAGGGGTTGACGCTGCCTCATATATAGCCGAGCCTCTCAGGGCGAGAAAGAGATACCTGTCATCGAGACTGTCAAAACTCGGATGTCGACTCAGACCGACTGGGAACAAGAACATCAACGTAAAGGTTATACAACTCTACCAAGGGTTTTGCGCAGTTGCTTTAACCTCATCCGGCACTTCTATTGCCCAGTAAGTCCCGAACCATTCCTTGAACGTGTTTCTAAATAAATAGACGCGATAGTCGACGGTTGAATTGGCAAAAGCTGGAGACTCACAATGAGTGACCATGCCAAAGCGGTATGTTCATTCAACGCTGCCTTTTGTTCTGAATGTGGTCAAGGCTCGAGTATGCCTTGAAGATCGTTGAAAGGATGAATGCGGAGATCCCGAGGCTGAAAGAGAGCATCGCGGAGGTCCAAGTTCGTATCTGCTTCTCCTCTTCGCGTATTTCTAGTGCAATTCAGATGCCCTGAAAGTCCGGCCAAGCTGGAAGCTACCAGGACAAATTGGAGAGAGAAGGAGAGGGAGGAGGAGCGATCAAGAGCTGCAACCTCACTCCGAGTCCCACAGGCATCAAAAGAATTGACCCACGTAGCTGAGCATCGCGCGCCTAAGTATATCGCAATGTCCATTTATGATCAGCGCTGATCGATGATCGCCAGCACAAATACTTTGAAGCAGGTTCAATTTTGACTTCCGTTGCAACTGTAGAAATGCTTATACTGAATTAGGTGTGGTCACCGTGTCTTGGAACGACCGCATTCGTTGAATTAAATGAGGGAGAAGACAATCTCACATCCGGTGCAGATCTAAGTTGACAGTGCCTGCTCATGGGATGTGGTTGCGGGAAAGAAGCCTTGAGATGGGTGATAGCTACTGAAGCTTCCCAAACCTGGCATCAAGTTGCTTCATGATCCATACGGTCACCTTGCGACGAGGTCGCCCAGAGGCTAGAAGGGTCATCTGGAGTGCCAGAAGACGATGACCGTTGAGTCTACAAACCTTTATGCGTAATACTAGTCTTCCCGATGGTAATGAAAATTCTGATGTACAAGAAGTTAAGTGATATGATACAACGATCGGAAGGCGCCTATACCGTCTGGTTTATGGGGTATCCATCGAATTGTTGGTCGAGAGCACAGTTACATGCTCGTCCACGACCTGATTCCTGACATCTTGATGCGAATGAGAGTGCCCCAGCCCTACTGCTCTGGTTCCGGTAAAGCAAAAAGCCAATTCAGAATTCCAGCCAGCCTCATTCCGCCCTGGACAAGGAATCTCTCAACCGCCATCTCGTCCTTGATCACCCCAAAGTACTCGGGCGTTGCGAGCTCCAGGAGTGGCCAGTCAGCGGGATTTTCTGAAGCAGGAAGGGCGTCACGTCAGAACGCTCTAACATGTGGAGAGATGGAGAAAACATACTAGAGGTAAATTCTTCCGGCCACGCAAATCCGCACGCATACTCGTGCGTAGGCTTTGCCCAGGCATACGGGCAAACGAGCGGACCATCAGGCAGAATCTCTACCTTCTGTCCCCTACGATAGTGAGGCCGTTTCTCCAGGAAGGAGGAGATAACGCCTTGAGCAATTTCCTTGACTTCGTCCCAAATGCCAGACGAGACACTGGGACAAGCGAGCCAAGATGGCGATTCCGACTTCCAGCGACTATCGACACCTTCCCACAACATTCGGCGCACGAAGGCGTGATACGGGCTGCCTTTCAGAGCGGCTTCGATAGTAGTGGAGGAAGGAATCCTGTCGGTCTGATGCTCGGGAAGTGGGAGGGTGTAGTTCAAAGGGACGAGGCTCATGAGCTTATTGGGTATGGCCTTGTCCCATGCAGCATGGAATCCTAAGGTCAATAGCTCAGTACATTGCCTCTTTGGAGAAGATGGCGAACTCACTATATGGCAGACCTTCAAAGGTGACATTGATGAGGTTACCACCAATGTTCCTCCCGGTGAGGTGCAAAGGCTGATGCAAATCTCCCAGGAAGTGGACGAGGAACCTAAACGCCTCCATTTCCTTCGGTCCTGGCAGGGGTCGATACGTCCACTCCTCCAGGCGTTTGGTGTCCACTGCCTCAGGATTCAAGGGTAGCTGCTGCAGAGAGTGGGCGTCATCCTTCTCGTTAATACCACTCCATGCTGCCAGGATGCCCGTGACATTCTTCGTTGCGTCAAGAATGTTCACGGACTTGACGCCATCCCATCCTTCAGTTCCAGGGAACTGGCACACAGGGCGCGGGTAGTCTCCGACGGCACCAACGTAGTGCATGGCGGCCGACCATTTCATGTTGAGGCGCTCCTTGTCTGCCCAGGTTGCAACAGACGCGAGATGACACTTGGTGCGCATCTCTGTGACTGAGGTCTTCTCTGGGACGACCTCGATGCCCAGCAAGGAGCAGATGACTGGCAATGACGAGGGATGCAAGTAGACTTGCGCAATGGTCGCAACTGTCTCATGTCCTGTAAATGACGTTCAGCTTTGGATCTTGGTCGTCACGGTGGTAAACTTACCAGTGGCATCCCATGCGAGCGCAGGCTGCGCGATGGCGGAGAACAGGGAAAGTGCCAGCAAAGTCGCTGAAGGGAAACCTGGCATGATGGTTCGAGTTGATCGGGAAGGGTTGAACTGATGCTGCCTCATATATCGAGTCTCCTCTGGAGAGCAGGGCGGCTGTCATTGAATCTGTCAAAAACGCGGAGGTCAAGCCAGACCGACCAGGAACAAACGTCGGCATCAATTCACTTTGGCCCACTTGGTTAGCATCCGCGTCGGGCGCCTATGTAAATCGTAATGGCCCTGACGCTCAGCGCTCAGTGCTGAAAGAGGTTCACACTCAGCTCAACGCCTTAGCTAATACAGAGGAGCACTTTTCTCATCTTGTGTAGTACGACTCTGAAAGTTGCTTTCAGCACATCATAAGCCAGATTGAATCCGCTCCGACTCCCTCGTGAAGGCTAAATTCACCTACACCTGAGAACTGTCAGGATCGGAGTGTCCGAAGAGGAAGACGAGCTTGTCGTATGCGCAATTCTAGTCTTCCTGAGCATGACGGAAATCCTGATGTTGGCAAAGCACAAGAAATTGAGTGATATGATACAACGATCTGGAGGCGAATATACTGGTTTATGAGGTATCCATCGAATCGTCGGTCGAGAGCACAGTTACATGCTCGTCCACAACCAGATTCCTGACATCTTCCCTCTTCCATGCTGTCGTACCCCGCCTGAACTTGTAGTCAAGCTCTTTGGCTACACGGACGTTCGGCATAACAACGTTCCTCAGCATCGTTGTTGAGGTTGCGGTGATGATGCATGCATCGACGTTGGAACCTGATCCCAGATCGTTGAAGATACCAGCAGAGATGGCAGCTTTCACAAGATCGAGAGCTTCCTCTTGCTAAATCCCGGTGTGAGTATTGGTTATAACAGTAAGGAAGGACAGACATACCTCCATGTTGGCCTTCCATCCGCTCTCAAACACGGCCATCGCTGCCAAACTACCAGACCCCATAGTCACGTAGGGCAGCTTGTCGGTCGAGCCATGAGGAGCAATCGTGAAAAGATGAGGCCCAGTTGCATCGACGCCACCAAGTACCAGTGCAGCCCCAATGTGGCCTTGGTATCTAGGCCTTTGTTTCAGCAAACGCAAGCCGAATAAAGTTCACGATATGCATACCGGAAGAGCATCTGCTTGAGCATCGTCATGGCTGTTACCACCCGGGGCTTTCGCCCTGACTGCAGAGCATGAAGTTCCATGTTGGAGGAGATGAGATTGGTTGTGAACTCTGTGTCTGCAGCAGTCCCAGCACCGCAGCATCGAATAGATTCAGTGATGTAGTGAATCTAACCAATCCTTAATATCAGAGGGATTGGAGATGCGTTGAGGCGACGCACCTTCTCGCAGTTCTTATCTGCCACAATAGGACCTTCGGTTGCTCGAGTATCGGCTCCTAGCACAATACCATCCTTGAACAAGCATCCCACGATGGTTGTTCCTGTGCTCGTGGCTTTGGGCAACGGCAAGCCTTTATTGACCAAGAATTGGTTCCTGGGGTTGATCTTAACACACGGCCAGTAGATTCAGATAAAACATACCTGATCTCGTTGGAAAAGTCGAATCCACCATTCGAGAATACTGAGGCCATGGCGGTAGATAATGAGCGATCCAGTCGAGAATCATTACGCGTCTATGCACGCCGCGATGCACGTGACCACTTTAGGGCGGCGCGAACGGGATTTCTGCACCCTGAATTCTGACTTCCCTCCTGACCGCCATTCATTGAGCTCGTAAATTGCTGCAGTCACTGCAATCCGTGTCATTATCTGAACGGTAATATCATAAGTGGGTCCTTCGCGAAACTTGACAGACTGACCCTAATCGAGGTCCTTCTTCCTTGTTTCCTGCACAGGTATCTCAGACACGTTCACCAAACAAAGCCTTGGATGTACATTGTACACAGCAAAGTGTCCAATCATATCAATTGTGGACCATTGAATGAATACTCGACCTGCCATTCCAGCTGTCGAATTTCCCCCTGAATATGCTCAATTCAGTTGTTTACGTCCATTCCTCGGCCCATGGAAGCGCTCCTTGACATGTGCCTGAAGGCGTGGTGTTCATCGATTGTTCGAGGATTCAGGTACAAAATGGATGGCAGATTGAGAAATCCATCTCCCATTGTGCTCTGCAATGTCCTCAGATTCTGAACATTTCCCCTTGTCTTCCGATGACAGCGATGTCGAGGACGTTGAGATCGACGAGGTCGACGAGCAAGAAGCAGAGGAAGAGCTTGTTCCAATCGACGCGTCCGAAGTCCCGGCCTTGCTGAAAGGGCTGGAGTCGACTGAGATGGATGTCTTCATCACCGTGCGTTAACGACTCTTTTTTCATGGGAAGCGTCTACTCACCACAGACGTCCAGAGCATCGCGAAATTGAGCCATATACTCAACCACCAAGTTGACCTCTTCCACGAGCTCATCTTGCCCGATGTTCCTAGTCTCTTCAAGCTAGCCAAAGAGAACGACGGCGATGAAGAGCGGCGTCGGCCCCTGGTTGACCTTCTTTCTGAGATCGCGACCACTTCCGAGAAAGGCAGCGCTACCATTCGCGCCGATCTGGAGGCTTTCGTCGCGTTCCTGCTCTACCCGGACCTCATAGATCGTTTCAGCGTCCTCAGAGCGCTGGAGAGGATGCTAGGCGAGGACAGCTCGCTTGAACCCGACCTCATCACTATCTTAAAGAGCCACATTTTGTCTCTTCCCAGCCAGGTCGACGCAGGCGCCTGTGGTCCATATCGCAGTGCCATCGAGTGCTTCCAGCACATAGTCTTGTACCAAGAAGAGAATTTGCGAACTGCGTTCGCTAAAGCAGGTGCTATAGAGTTCATCATCAACACCACCGGCGCCCCAGATCCCGCAACTCGAGAAGTTGCAATTCAAGGCCTAGAAGCTGCCCTCACTGCCAAGGACGAGTTGCAGGAGCACTTTGCCCGCAACAACCCTGACGGCGACTATGACGATCCCATGCACTTCCACGGCATGATTGTCCTTCCTGCCATTGGTCTCCTCCGAGATGAGGATGATCGGGTGGTCAACGCCGCACTCAGTTTCCTGCAATCTGACGATACCGAGCTGACAGCAGCCTTCGTGTGCGCTAGTGACGACGCACTAATGTCGCTCGCGCTTTGTCTGGCGAGGAAAGACCCCGAGGTTTTAGGAGCCCCTGTTGATTGGCTGCTCGGTCGCTACGCAGAGGTCGATCTCAAGGCGGTCATAGAAGGCTTCCAAAAAGCCTGGGCTGCAGAAGATGTCAGTGTCGAGACCAAGATTCGTATGCTCCGAGGCGTCGCCAACAACTTTGATAAGACCAAGTTGGCCGCAGGACGGGGTGGTATGGCTGAATTTGTCCTTCGCATTCTGGATGATGCTCAGCATCGCTCTGCCCTTCTGGTAAGTTCGCCGTTCTCTTGTAATCGTAACCTATCTGATAGCGTCTTTCCAGTCCACCTTGCCCAAACTATTGGAGGACGACCGCTCTGTCGGCCACGTGCTTGTGAAGAAGGGCGGGATACCCCGTTTGCTCAATATTTTCGAACAAGGCAGCAGCATTGAAGAACGACGTCTGGCAGCTTCAATCCTCAGCCTTTTACCTCAAACTTCATGTCCAGACGAGAACGATGAAGACAATGCCGTCTCCTTCAGGACCGGAGCATCGACCGCCCTGTCTGAAGACGATGTTCTCCCCCGAATCCTTTCCGCTCTCCAATCCCCTGAAACCAATATCAGTGTAGCTGCGTTCAATCTGCTCGCCGAAATCCTGAAGACCGACGACTGGTTCGACGAAGACATTCCCGCTCCCATCAAGGAACGAGTTGTCAATCCTGAACTTGCCGACCTCGTCATTAGCAAGCTCAAAGTCCCAGAGCTCGCCCCTTCTGCTTTGAGTGTCCTCACCGAGATGTGTTGGGCCTACAAGCGGGGCTTCGAGGTCGTCCAGAAGGCCTTCGAGCCATACATTCCGCAAGCAGACGCAGCGTTCTTTGCAGCTCTTTATGGCGAATCTGCGGCCCGATTCATTTCGCGCAAGCGACGCCATGTCGCAGATGCAGCTGTGAACGCGGGTGCCTTCCCCCGAATGCTCACCCTCCTCGAGGAACCAATCACGTCCGTCGAGTCTTGTCGCGTCACGGTAGAGGCTTTCCGCACCCTCCTTTGTGCCGAGGTTGCAGACCTAGCGGTTGGCCGCACCAATACCAGAATTCCTGTCCTCCTCGCTCATCTCATCGCCGACGGGAGCTTCGCATCAGTGCTCCAGGCCACCCTGATGGTCCGCCTCCTCTCCGACGACGACAACCCAAAGGCGTTGGAGAGTTGGGCCGATGTCTTGGCAAACGAAACAACGGTCAACCAGCTCATCAACGCGCTAAACACCGAGCTGGTGGAGTTTGAACGTCCCTCTGCCGACCTTCCAATGGAAGAGTTCGAGGCATTGGGCAAGGAATATGAGAAGAAGACCGAAGCTGAAGCCGAGCGGTTCCGAAAGTGCGTCTCTTTTCTCTGACACTAACATACAAGTTTCTGACCATCGTGTAGGACGGTTTCAATCGCCACAGAATTGATATCGGGTTTGCTTCCACTGTTCAAGCCCTTCAGCAATATTCTCGCTGGGGCCCTTCTTAAACGATCAAATACTTGCGATGAGGCCTGCGTCGTAGAGCTCCTCGGCAAGCTGGCGACATCGGGTGAAGATGAAGCCTTGCTTGAGCCACTGGTCAACGCCGCGAAGGAGCTACTGGCACTTCCCAATCCCCCAGCTCTCGACAAGATCAAAACATGGGTCGGTAGCGAGTCCGGCCTGGCCACCGCCTTCTATCTCGCGGGCATTCTTCCCTTCCTCACTGAACGTGCGGTCATTCCTCCCACCGAGGAAGATGAAGAGCCAGATCACTCGGTCCCCAACGAGATCATCGACATTCTGGTCTACCTTGCGACTAACGTCAAAGGGGACGTCTCTCGCAAGCGCGAAGTTCAGAAAACCTTCTTCTCCAATTCCACTCTGCTTTCCGTCGCCGTTTCGACGATAAATAAGCTCGAGGACTACGAGAAGTACACCGCTTCCGCCAGGTCAACCGATGTCTTTAAGCTGAGCAAGGGATACACCGACGCTGTCCCAATCTTGATCGAGCAAGACATCTTCCCCTCACTTCTCAAGATGTTTGACGACGACGAGCTCGATGCTGAAGACTACGGGCCGCTCCTTGGATGGATCGCAGACGCTGACAAGGCTGCCCTCGTCGAGATCCTCAAGGCTCACACTGCTCAATTGCAGCCCCCAGCCGACGGCCAAGGCGGAGGCAGTGGTGGCAAAGGCGGGAAGAAGAAAAAGAAGAAGGGGAAATATACCCCAAGAATCAGCAAGGCCGGAGTGTTGTTGAGGTTGACCGTCCTGTCAAACACCTCTGCGACGGCCAAGGAGGCCGTTATCGACGCAGAAGGCGTGGAATTGATGTCGCAGTGTCTGGAAGCAGACGTCAGTCAGTACTGGACGCAGCCGCTACAGTGCTTCAAGGCCCTGATCGAAAGTGGGGATACTAGGATCCACAACCCGGCCGTCGCTCTCCTCCCACGCATTGCGACCCTATGGGGCTCGGAGAGCACTCCAGAGTCTGACATGCCTCATTTGCTTGAATTCCTCCAAGCGTTCATCACCGCGTACGACATACAACCAATGCTCAATGCTGAATGGGACCTTTTGCTCGTCAAGAAGCTCAGCGAAGAGCCCGCTAGTGTTTGTAACATGAGCGTTCTCGTCGAGACAGTCTCGGTCCTCTTCGGGAGCGGCGAGGCTGGACGAAAGGCAGTCTTGGCCCGTCTACGCGAGAGGATGGATGATGAAGAGGCTTTGGAGAGCGAACACAATTGGGGTACGACTCATGCCCTGAGGTGTCTCGTCTACCAGGGAGAAGATATCGCCCGAGCCATTCTTGAGCTTGGTGCCTTGGATTATGCTGTCAAGCTCTTGAAGTCGGACGATATTCAAGTAAGTTCGGTCCACTCAACCTCCGAATGAATGCTGACGAATGCTCTCCAGTACGTGACGAAGGGCGCAGCCCTAGCGACGACTCTCACTCGATACATCCCAAGCGAAACAAGGCCGCTCATCGAGAGCAAGAGCATTGTCCCACTGGTCACGGATGGTCGGAAGAAGCTTGCGAGTTTCCTTTCTGAACCTTTCCAACCGCCGGAAGGCCTTGAAGAATCAGAGTTGGAGGAGGCAAAGACGGCATACGACGAGAAGATACAGAATAGATCAGACTGGGACGGACACTGGGACAAGTTTAGCCGTATCCTGGGTGGGGAGACTATTGAGGTATCGGAGTATGAAGAGTACCAATGGTTCTAGGTATACATGTGCTTCTTAGTTATATTACTGAAATCCTGCCTGTCTGCATATTCTGGTATTTGGCGATCCTAACGACCGCTCGCCGTAATGGTATTGATTCTTATGACTCTCATCTTGACACTAACCCGGCAGGTTTGGCCATTGGTAGCGCTGAATGCCAACGCAGGCTATGCAGTCTTGGCCTTAGCTGGAGGGTAACCCACTGTCAGTGACAAACTCAAGAACACAGTGGGACGACAAACCAGGTTTCCAAACTGTCCTTTTTGGTACATGATCGAGCTGCTCTCTGGTCAGAGTTGATCGCAGGTTGCGAAAGGCTGCAAGGACCACAGCAGCCGACGGAGGAGCAACTAAGTCCCCCAGGTATTTGTCGAAGAATAAACCGATTTCTGGGATTTCTGACTCTAGAACCTAAAACAAAAAGGAGAATCAGGACAGATGGAATGACATGAGTGAAATCAAGCTACCCTGGTATAGGTTTGAAGTGCATGGAGCAGGACAACGACATCATCGTTGAAAGGGTTGCTCTTGGCCTGAGGCAGGCGCAACCAGCCGACCCCTAATCGCATCTCCCTCTCCATCAACACACTATCGATTGCCGTATCTATAGGGAGAACGACTGAGGCATCGAAGTCGATGTAGGCAAATCGGGAGAGCGAAGGGTGCAGGAGTGGTAGCGCGTCCCTACGATGGTAGCCAGTGATGATGTCGAGCACTGTATTACCCACATGAATGTCACGATGGGCAACCCTGTTCTCGTGGAGAAAAACGAGACCCTAAAGTCGGCTAGGTGAGTAGATTGGTAGTAGTGAATAAGTGCGCCTACTAACCTCAAGAAGGGTGTCGGCATAGTGAAGGAGTTGGTCAGCGCTCAGGGGGACCATCCCTATGATAGGGTCTCCCCATCTTCAAACGAATGTCAGTATAACATTCAAATGGAACCTTTGACTTCGTACCTAGGAGACACTATGAATATCAGACCACTGTACTCTATCCAGTCGATGACTGGAACGGTATGATTCCTGGGATCCTTCCTCGCTTGAGGTGTGTTTAGAAGGCGATAGATTTTCAGCTCATCCGATTCCTCTCCAGGGAAAGAAACAAGCCTATATGAGCAACATGAGCACAGAGAAGAAACGGACGGGTTTGTTATACCTGATCACTACTTCCCGTCCCAATTGATCTCGTGCAGCCCAGATGCGAAAACCCTGCATGCTATATCAGCATCTCCAGTACCAAAGGTTGAAATTGGCCTTTACCTGGGTATGGATAAATCCTAAATCCTTGTCTGTCAAGTGGTCTACGCGGCGAGAGTACGGATACACCTGCTCGAGTGGTGAAGGCAGAGGGCCATCCTCGGAGGGTGTCGTGTATAGGGGAGCTAGCCCTTGATAGAGGTAGTAGCCGCATCCAGCAAAGTAAGGTGCGAGAAACTTCCACCGCCTGGAGACGTCGTCTAAAGCCTCCATCCACTGCTCGTCCACCGCGCAAATGTCTGGATCTACCGACCATGATTGACGGTCCGTCGGGAGGTAAAATCCCTTGCCAGGATGAGAGGGTTCAGGGCGACAGATGACCATAGGGATTCTGGGGGCTGGTAGTGTCACGGCTTTGGCTGAAGTTGTGAGACTTTGCATCAGACTGGAAAGCGACTCTGATCCGGGAGGTGGTGCCCTTGGCCTCTGACCTCTTTCAAATGATTTTGAAGTCGACTCGCTCAGATCAAATGTGAGGACATATAAGCCTCCCGGGCCAATGCCCCACCAAATCTACACCTCCTCCCACAAGTCACTGTCGAGTGTTGAACGTCCAAGTATGTTGGGTCCTAACGGTCGAAACTCTCCACTGACGCATATCGCAGGGTCTACATCCGTCGCTCATCGCTATGTCTGCCAACCAGCACAAGGCTTGGATGAAAGAAATCGAGAGTCAAGCCGCAGCTGAAACTGCCCAGCAAACGCAAAACTTGTTGTTGCCGATCCGGGATGCTCAAGTGTGTAGTATATATGTTTGCCTGTCAGCCAATGCTAACATTCTACAGTTTAAGCGGGGAGATCACATCCGCGTCGAGCAGCCCTTCCGAGGGTATCGGCTTCACCACGGCCAAATTGCCGTCGACATACCCTCTGGCACTCTAGCCACCATCAACAACGCCGTGTACTCCGCCCTACGCCGCGAGTGGAACTATACTCTTGATGTTCAAACCCTTCAGACCTTTGAGATTATGTCTGGAGAGGCTGTTATCGATATTGGGTTCTACTCCGGGGCGCCTGAGGACAAGCTCAGAGCCGAAGGCGGAGGAGACGATTCGGACGACGTTAGTAACGAGGCTGGAGGAGGCCTGGAGGAGGCTGGAGGAGGTGGTGGTGGGGGAGATGAAGGGCAAGGTGGTGGCGAGGCTGGAGGGGCCCAGGAGGGGGTGGCTGAAGGAGGAGGCTCTAAATGATGACTCGGCAGAGCATGGACTGTGATGGTATTGTGATAAGTAGATCATAGTTTGTCGTTTTGCCCCTAAACAGTTACCTCACTCTTGTCAGTTGGAGGAGTCATCCCTGTTCCACGCGGTTCCCATTCCTTTCCCATTCCTCGTCTGTTGTTTGCTCTGCTACTGTGCCTCGATGTATATTGTCTATTGGCCTTGCCAACAGCATTGTCAGCAAGTCCAGAGTTTCCTCACTGAGATATCAGTGGTGGGCCTACAAGCGGGGCTTCGAGATCGTCCAGAAGGCCTTTAAACCATTCTTTTCTTGTTCTTTTCGGCCCTCTATGGCGAACCTGCGACTCGATTCATCTCGCGCAGGCGATGCCACGTCGCCGATGCAGCTGTGAACGTTGGTGCTTTCCCTCGAATAACCACCTCCCTCGAGGAAGTTGGAACTGGTCATGTCCATTGAGTCTTCTCGCATCACCGTAGAGGCTTTGCACACCCTTCTCTGTGCCGCAGTTGCAGACCTAGCAGCCGGTCGCGTGTGTTCTTCCCTCCCTCGCTAAACGTGCAGTAATTCCCCCTACCAAAGAAGATGAAGAGCCAGACCACTCGGCTCCCAGCGAGATTATTGACATTCTCGCCTGCCTTGCAACCAACGTCAAAGGGAAATATCCCGCAAACGCGAGATCCAGAAAGCCTTCTTCTCTAATTCTAGTCTGCCTTTCATCGCCGTTTCAACGATGCAGAAGCTCGGGGACTATGTGAAGCACACCGCTTCGGCCAGGTCGACGTTTGTCTGTTGGTGTTTATAACATGAGCGTTCTCGTTGAGACTGCCTTGGCTTTCTATGATGCTGATCGAAAGGCTGTCTTGGCCCGTCTGCGCGAGAGGGTGGATGATGAACAAGCTTTGAAGAGCGAATAAAATTGGGGGACAACTCATGCCCTGAGGTGTCTCGTCTACCAGGGCGAATATATTGCTGGGGCCATTCTCGAGCTCGGTGGCTTTGATTACGCTGTCGATCTCCTCAAGTCCGACGATATTCAAGTAAGTTCGATCCACTCAACCTTCAAATGAATGCTGACGAATGCTCTCTAGTACGTGACGAAGGGCGCAGCCCTAGCGACGACTCTCACTCGATACATCCCAAGCGAAACAAGGCCGCTGATCAAGAGCAAGAGCATTGTCCCACTGGTCACGGATGGTCGGAAGAAGCTTGCGAGTTTCCTTTCTGAACCTTTCCAACCGCCGGAAGGCCTTGAAGAATCAGAGTTGGAGGAGGCAAAGGCGGCATACGACGAGGAGATACAGAATGGATCAGACTGGGACGGACACTGGGACAAGTTTAGCCGTACCCTGGGTGGGGAGACCATCGAGGTCTCGGAGTACGAAGAGTACCAGTAGTTCTAAGAACACATGTGTTTTGTAACAATATCACTGGAATCCTGTCCATTGGGTGAAGCCTACAACCGCTTGCTGTAATAGTATTGAATTTCCTCTCCTTCACGAAGTTGTCATGGTGAGCCTAGTTTTAGCTGGGTTGCAAGACGATGTGAGTGAAAATCTCATGAATGTAGGGTTGCGACAGACCATGGCCAGTTTCCCAAAGCCTGTTTTTCGGGACGTGTTCAAGCTGCTCCCTTGTCAAAGTTGTTCGCAGCTTGCGGAACGCTGCGAGGACCATGGCAGCTGACGGAGGAGCAGATAAGTCTGCTAGATACTTGTCGAAGAATAGCCCGATTTCGGGAATTCCTGCCTCCAGAACCTGAACAGAAAGGAGTGTCAGAATAGATGGAGCCAACTTGGAAACTATAAATACCCTGGTATAGGTTTGAAGCGTGTTGAGTAGAACCACAATGTCGTCGTTGAAAGGGTTGACCTTTCCCCCTGGTAGACCCAAATAGGCAATCCCAATTCGCATCTCCCTCTCCATCAGCACACTATCGAGTGCCGTATCCATGGGGAGCATGACCGAGGCGTCGAAGTCAATGTAGGCAAATCGGGAGACTGCAGGACACAGGCATGCTGCCCCATCTTTGAGGCTTTGGCCAGAGATGATGTCGAGCACTGTGTTACCAACAGTAATGTCGCGATGTGCAATTCTGTTCTCGTGTAGAAAAACGAGACCCCAAAGTGAAGTGATATGAGTAGGTTGACGACAGTGAATAAGCGCGCCTAGCCTCAAGAAGGGTGTCGGCATAGTGAAGGAGTTGGTCGGCGCTGAGGGAAACCATCCCTATGATAGGGTCTCCCCATCTTCAAACGAATATTAGCGCCATATCGAAATGCAACCTTTGGCCTCATACCGAGGAGACACTATAAACGTGAGGCCGCTATATTCTATCCAGTCAACGACTGGAACAGTGTGATTCCTGGGATCCTTCCTGGCTTCGGGCGTGTTTAGCAGGCGATAAATCTTCAGTTCGTCTGATTCCTCTCCAGGAAAAGAGACAAGCCTATATGAGCGACGTGAGCAAGTACAAGAAGCGGCAGGGTTAGTTGTACCTGATCACTACCTCCCGCCCCCATTGGTCTCGTGCAGCCCAGATGCGAAACCCCTGCATTCGATATCAGCATCTCCAGCACCTAAGGTTGAAGTTGGCCTTTACCTGGGTACAGTTAAATTCTAAATCCTTCTCTGTTAAGCCGTCTGCACGACGAGAGTAAGGATACACCTGCTCAAGTGGTGAGGGTAGAGGGCCATCATTGGAAGGCGTTGTGTGGAGAGGACCTAGCCCTTGATAGAGGTAGTAGCCGCATCCAGCGAAGTATGCTGCGAGAAACTTCCACCTCCTGGAAACGTAATCTAAAGCCTTCATCCACACTTCATCCACCCTGCAGATTTCTGCATTAACCGACCATGATTGACGGCCCGTTGGGAGGCAGTACTCCTCTTCAGGATGAGTGCTTGGCGCAGAACATTCTGGATGTAGGCAAGATGTAGGCGGTTCATGATTCATGGGGGTGTGCTTTGCAGCTCTGTTGGAGGTTGGTTGGAAACAACGACTGAGAACCTTGTTCAAATTTGAAATTGAGAAGCCCCGCAGACCCAGATCGAGGGTCGCACCCACCGACATTCATGCGCATGTGGTATAGAGATGGACAGGCAGACAATGTTTAGCCACATCTAGGATTACATAACTTCCACAACTATGTCACGCAGATGCAATGCCCGTTTGTACATACCCTCTGAGGCGAAACTTACACCCGCTGTTATAATTATCGACTTTCATCTCCTTCACCAAGCTATAGTCCTTGCAAATTTGTGAAGGCGTTGAGCATCGGCTATGCAGCTACTTGGTTTTAGCTGGGGTGATCCTCTATAAGTGTCAATCTCAGGAGAATAGCGGCGGGACAAACCAGGTTTCCAAACCGTTCTTTTCGGTATATGATTGAGTTGCTCTCTGGTTAGAGATGATCGTAGCTTGCGAAAGGCGGCTAGGACGACGGCAGCTGACGGAGGGGCGGCCAAGTCGGCCAGGTATTTGTCGAAGAATAGCCCGATTTCAGGAATTTCTGCCTCAAGGACCTAAAGGAGAGTCAGACCAGGTGTAACAATATGAGAATTTTTGAGATACCCTGGTATAGGTTTGAAGTGTATGGAGCAGAACAACGACATCGTCTTTGAAAGGGTTACTCTTGCCCTCAGGTAAACCCAACCTACCAATCCCAATTCGCATCTCCCTTTCCATCATTACATTGTCGATTGGCGTACCCATGGGGAGGATGGCTGAGGCATCGAAGTCAATGAAAGCGAACCGAGCAACTGAAGGGTCAAGGAGTGCTGCCCCTTCGTCGAAGCGGTGACCAGCGATAATGTCGAGTACTGTGTTCCTGATAGCGACGTCGCGATGGGCAATCCTGTTCTCGTGAAGGAAAGCGAGACCCTACAAGGAACCCGTATGAGCAGGTGCGCGGTGGCAGGTAGACCCCCCTGACCTCAAGAAGGGTGTCACCGTAGTGAAGAAGTTGTTCAGTGCTGAGTTGAACCATCCCTATGAGAGGGTCTCCCCATCTTCAAATGAACATGAGCGTCATATCAAAATGAAATCTTCGGCCTCGTACCGGGGAGATACTACAAATTTGAGACCACTGTATTCTAGCCAGTCGATGACTGGAACAGTATGATTCCTGGGATCCTTCCTGGCTTGCGGCGTGTTTAACAGGCAATATATCTTGAGTTCGTCTGATTCCTCTCCCGGGAAAGAAACAAGCCTGTTAAGCAACATGAGAAATCGGAGACTAGGAATGACTCCTCTCGTACCTGATCACGACCTCTCGCCCAAAACAGTCGCGTGCTGCCCAGATGCGAAGCCCCTGAAGCGTAGATTAGAATCTCCTGGGTTCAATGCGGCTACTGAAACTTGCTTGGGCGTGGTCAAATCCGAGATCTCGGTCTGTTAAACCATCGATACGTCGAGAGAATGGATGCGCGTAGTCAATCGCTGAAGGCAATGGGATATTGTCAGGGGGGGTTGTGAAGCAGTGAGCGAGCCCTTGGTAGACATAGTATCCGTGTGTAGCAAAGAACGGTCCAAGGAATTTCCACCTCTTGGAAACATCGCCCAAAGTCTTCAAGAATTCCTCCTCATATCCGCAGGTTCCTGGAGGTACCGACCATGATCCAGGGTCCACAGGAAGGTAGTAGCCCTCCCCGCGAAGGGTGCATAGGTCAGGCACATCTGGGTGCAGACGGTTCATGGTGCTGGGAGAATTGCGGCTCTGGGTATGGTCGTGTTGGAGACTGGAGCAGCGAACCCGCCACATTGCGAATGCTTTTTGGTCCGAACCCCATCAGGGCCAAACACCACCACCCATACCAAAATATCGACTCGCTCGGATCGAAATGCTCGAGACATTTAAGCGCATCTGAATCCTCGCCGTATACCCCATCAAAGACTCAACGTTCAACATGAGCCGCCACCACCAAGATGCAGAGCTCAAGGCAATCAGAGACCAAGCAAGTGCCCAGAACGATACCCAAAACCTCAGGCCTCAACGCCACGTGTAGATTTCCTTTGGTCGTCAGCCACCAATGCTGACTCCATCCCCAGTTCGAGCGCGGCGACTTCGTCTATGTATTCCACTATTCCTTCACCGCTACCCACGAAACCGGATTTACCAGGACAATCCCAGAGGAGACAAAGGCTTGGATTGTTGAAGAGGCCCACTATTCGAGCCTACTCCTCGAATACTCCTACAAAATCAATGTCCTCAAGGGCCAGGCGATCCCGCCTGGTGTATACCTCGGTGCCCCCGAGGGAGCTTTTGAGCCGTACGACCCTGAGCATTAGTGGCGGGGTTGTTGGAAGGGCTGGGTGAGCAGGTTAGTGATGCGGCTGGTGCGATTGGTGCATCAGCGGGGGGGGGGGGGGAAAGGGGGAGGGACGGGAAAGGTGATGAAAGAGGTGAAGAGAGGAGACAAATGAGGGGTTTGCGCAGGAAAAGAGATAGCTGTCTCAGCTGGGAGGTAGGGGTCAGATAGCAGGGGAGGGGGGTTGCGAGGCAGGGTTTCAAGCTAGCCGGGAGATTTGATGGATTTCAGACTCTCTGAAATTGTTGTATTTAGTCATGACGGTCTTTCCATTCAGCAATGGTTTTTGAGCACTGGTTCATATCATACTCTAAGCCTTTATAGCTGCATTGGCTTGTTCGAGTCTGGGGCCTGTAAGGATTGGTTCGGGAACCACTTCTTGGATCAGGGATGACGTCACGCGGTCAATCACTTAACGCGACGCGACGCGCTTCTAAATGAATGATTCAGGGGGTCGTTCAACAATCAGCTCGGGCATAAACACATGGATTGGATGGAGCGCATATGGAAATCGAAACAAAAAGGAAAGGATGATGAGGTATGTACGGTTTGGCGGTAGTGAGAAATGTATCTTTTGAACAACAGCAAAATGTAAATGTATGGTAATGTAGTAAGCGGGAAGGAGGAAACGCATGCAATCGCGGACGGAGGGGGAAAAGGATAAGTATCGCATATCATACAACAGGGTTTCAGGAAGCAATGATAAATACGATGGTGTACAGGTATAGGCGCTAACCAGTACGGATGGTCCGTCTCGTAGCGTCCATCGCCGTCTAGACCCTCGCGTCAAGGTTCTGACGGAGATCCACCGCGAGCGCACCGATTAGAGCCATGAAGACATAAATATGGGAATAAGTATCGTTGAATGTTCGAAGCGGAGGAAATGCCAAAGCGCATCGTTAGTCGTGAAGACTGCTGACTTGCAAGAGATATGTGTCACAAGAATGGGAGGGGAAAAAGGTTGAGAGAAGGGTTAGCGCTGATGACAAAGGTCGGATGAAGGAAGACTCGGGTGGGAAAGAGAGTGTGCAAGGAAGGACCGTGAGTACAAAGCAACAGACTGCAGTTCGGACCAAGGCAAGAACACGCGGAAGGGGTGATCATTGTTCAGCGCGAAGGGCCTCTTCCTGTTCGGCGAGAGCTTCGTGGTGCCTGACGATGTCCGCCTTGATTTGGGGGAGATCACGCTCAAGGTGGATATCGCAGTTCTCGTCCCACCTTTCCAGAGCCCACTGACGCAAGTATGCGCTGCACTGTGTAAATCGTCAGACCCAGGATTTCGATAAACAGATCAAAGAACTAACCTTCATGTACTTCTTGTGAGCATACTTCTTGTAAAGGGACTCGTGCTGAATCGGGTTGGTAATAACGTATTCCAACATGACCGTCGCGATTGGGATGATCTCCTTCTCGGAAAAAGTGGTATAGTGTTCCAAGGTAGCGTTCCAGTCCACGCGACCCACAGCAAGACGTGCAAGCCAGAGAGCAGCGGCCGCCATATGCGAAGGCAAAACACCAACCAAACGCCTCTCAACGCAACCAATCTCCAACAAGTATTTGGCAACCGTCCTGGCGATGGTGCAGCAGTTGTCTGCTTTGCTGCCTCGACGAAGCCAGCTCATAGGGCCTGGATCCCGCAAGTCCCAGTTGAGGATCTGGAGGATGTACCTCTCGGCCTTGAGCACCTCTTCAACACTGTACTGATGGTCGCAGAGAGTGACAATCTCGGTGACAGAAGGAGCGCAGGTTTCCTCAAACTTGGTCGCGATGAAGAAGCACGCGAGTCCGACAAGCTGGAGCTTGCGAAGGGTGGTGGGGCGCAGGCCGAGGAAACGGTCGATCAGGTTCACGGTGAGGAACAAGGACTCGGAGAGCATGTTGAATCGTGCGTGAATCTGGAGGATCCAGTCGATAAGGATACCGCGGTGCTCCCAGGTGACTTCGTTTTGCAGATCCATGTAGTTCGCGCCGGGCAAGGTCTCGCGCTGGAAGAACGATAAGAACGTGCTAGTGGTGCAGTACAAAGGAAAGAGAGCTCACCTCAACTTGCTTCCAGTAAGCGCAGACCTCTTTCACGTACTCGCTGCACATGAGAGGATCATCCCAGTCATCAGCATCGAGGTCGTCCCAGAGCTGGACTTCAGGTTCAACCAGCTCTTGCGCAACGCGATCAACTTCTTCCTGAGAGGTCTCTTCCAACTGCACGGTCTCAGTATGCCTCCTCTTGGAGGCACGAAGCCCATCCTCCTCTTGCTCCTCGTCGACCTCGGTCCTTTTTCTCTTCGTGCTCCTCCACAGGGTCGTCATCGCGGTAGACTTTGGGTACACGCGTCCGCGTCGACGGCTTCAAGGCTTCCTTGGTCTTCTTAGGAACAGCAACCTCCTCTGCTGGTTTTGGAACGCGGGACGCGGGAGCAGCAGCCCGTCGGACGACGACACGTTGAACAGCCCCTGTCCGAACCTTGGATGGTGCCACGGCCTCCTTGCCCTCTTGAACCTTGCCGCCTGCTGCAGCAGTCTTGCCCTTGTTGACAGCCTGTTACTTCAGCAAGCGCCTCCCGCTTTCGTTTGCTCGCTTTCCCTTCGGTATCGGTAGCTACTGTCTTTGCCTTGGACGCTACGGTTGGTGCCGTCAAACGCGATGTCACGGCGACCGCTGTTGCGCTGCCACCGACGGTCTTGCCCCGGGTCACCGCTCTGGCCACCTTCGAGTTTGCATTTTCAGTGTCCTTCATTGTCCTTGTGGTCCTCATGGTGGTGCGTCGAACCTACCCAACCAGTGAGCTTGGAAAAATCAGAGATAATGAAGAGAGCATACCACTGGTATCGACGACATGTTTAGTGCTTTTTAAGATGAATATAGAAAATAAAATAGGCTCAGATGACCATGAGCAAATGGGGGATAAGTTCCAGACTGTTGAAGGACAAGAACGACGATGGCGACGCGATGCGCTTTTACTGGGCCAGGGATGTGGCTGTGCTGGCCACACTGGCACGGTCCGATCTCCCAAACGCCAGTTGCTCCTTCGCCACTCACTGCTGCGGCTGCTTGACCTATGGTACTCTCTAATGGACTCTTTGCTGCTTTGCAGTCCAGGCCTCAATGTGTGTGCAGGCACGGCTTGGTCTCTGTACCACCAGCCAGTGTTCCTGGTTTCATAGACACCTCTGGGCTTTCAATGCTGGTTGCAGCCCGATTTCTTCCTCGAGTTTTCTCTGCGACTGACTGTAAACTCTCTCAGAAGAAGAGAAGGGTGCCGCTAGCGTCGGGCACATTGCAGCGTGCGGTATCTCCATCGCACGATTCTTTTCCTAGGCACGGGAAGCAAGTCCACACTATCTGCATCACTGTGTTGCCCCTGGCTCACTCATAGACATGGTGAATCCTGGGGTTAACTGCCCACAATGACGTGCTAAAAGCAAAACGTGCTTAGCCCTGACAATGGACTCATTGTCTCCCTAGATCGAGCCCACTGGCAGGTAGCCGACGCCCGCCCGCGGAAGCTTCCTGGTAGACCGTCTACTTGTCATGGAACATGTGAGGTCCCTTTCCTCGCACTGGATGCAGTTAGAAGTGGACAGACTTGCTTCACTCCATATTCTCGGTGGCGGGTGCAGTTAAACCACGTCGTTTACCCCACCATCAGCATCGCAGTCTGGCAAGAACCACCTCTAAGCCTGACCCCAAAGGCAGCCATGCGTTCTCCGGAATACTTCTCCAATATAATATGGCGGGCCTGGCTGAGCCGCCTTCCTCTTCCTTGACGGACCCGGCACAAATGATAGACTTGGTTGTGGGAGGACACCTCCAATCATGGTTCCGAGACAAATCCGCCGAATCGTCATGGAAGCTGTTTCCTCGCTGGGAGCACTCGGTCTACCATATGATACCGAAATGCCCCAGCGTATAAAGCAACCAACACTTTTGACAACTTTACTTCTTCCCCCAAGGCCCCTGCTAATTGGTTGTTCCCCGTCCCCACTTGTGCACAATGGGTTTCCGCTGGCTTCTCGCATCTCTCCAGATTGCTCTCCTCGCTCGAACGGCCTTTGCGGCCTTCAGCCTCACCGAGTCTGGTAACAACTTCATCGTCGACACTAATGCAGGTCTCATCTTCACTGGTACGCGTCTTCTTCGAACATACGAAACGATACCTGCTCACTAACGCTTCTTCCACAGTGGCCAGGAACTCTGGTGATGTTGTCTCCATGAAGTTCAATGGCATCGAGGTGGGCTACAATTATCACCCTTTCCCACTTCTCTGCTAACTTGTTTTCGGAAAGGCCCAAGACCAGGGAAGCAAGAAGAGTCACATTGGTTCTGGTATTGGTGCTAGCTGCAGCCACTGGCGAGGAGGCAACGGCAACAACTACATCAAAATCACCTGTACCGCTGGATCTCTCACCCAGTACGTGTGGTCCAAATGCAAACGTCGAACGCGAGTTCTAACCCGGAATCTAGGTTCTACGTCGCGCGCTACAACGATCCCGCTATCCACATGGCCACCTAGTAAGCCTGCCAGCCCATATTTGGTCATTCCATTTCCTCAGGCTATCTTCCCCAGCATCTCAGCCGAGCCATCCATCGGAGAACTCCGCTTCATCGCCCGTCTCCGCAAAGGTGCTGTCCCCACTGGTCACAGGTCAGCTGAAATCGCCGGCGGCTCCGCCATCGAAGGAAGCGACGTCTTCAAGGTGGGCTCCGACACAAGGTCCAAGTTCTACTCATCCCGTCAATTCATCGACGATAACATCCATGGTGTCACTGGTAACGGTATTGGTGTCTGGATGATCATCCCTCCTCAAGGATACGAGAGCAACTCTGGTGGTCCCTTCATGCGTGACATCAACAACCAAGGTGGCGACCAGCAAGAGTTGTACTACTGTACGTGATTATCTTTTTCCATCCTCGAGAAAAAACTTAATCACAAGGTCTTTGCAGATATGGTGAGCAAGTTCGACGATTAAAGGCATCGTCTCATCTTACAATGTTGTCCAGAACTCCGGCCACACTCAAACCGAGGGTACATGCCTCTCCCACTCTTTCCACATGCCCCTCGTTCTTACTTTATTTTCCTTACACAGCATACCGCATGGGCTTGCACGGTCCATACACTCTCTGGTTCACCACTGGCGGTCAGCCTTCAGCCAACATCGGTGCGTAGCATCTTAGCCGTCCCTCCTTTCATTCGACCAGTCCATTGAATTTACCTCAGATCTTCTCTTCTGGGAGGGTCTTCAAGTCCAAGGCTACGTCGGTCGAGGCGCCCGCGGTCGCGTAACCGGCAGAGCCTCTGGAATCGCATCCAACTTTGCCAACTTGCAGACTGTCGGATTCTCCAACGGTGCTGCTCAGTACTGGTGAGTGACACATATCCCTGCTCGAGATACGTTTGACTCAAACTTTCCGCAGGGCTCGAACTGACTCTAGCGGAGCATTCACTTCTCCCTACATGAAGCCTGGAACTTACACTATGACGCGTATGTTTCTTTCCGTTCCCGCAGCGAGTTTGGAACCTCATCATGTCACAGTTTACAAGGTCGAGCTCGCAGTCGCTACCAAGCAGGTCTCCGTCTCAGCTGGCGGAGTCGTCACCTCCGACATTGCTTCATCCGAATCCGTGCGTTAACTTCTATTGCCACTGCTCTCATCGACGTTCGAATGCTCATCTACCTTGTAGCAACCCGCCTCCATCTGGCAAATCGGTGATTGGGACGGTACCCCTCGTGGGTTCAGGAATGCAGACAAGATCGAAACTATGCAGTAAGATTTCGACAGTCAATTCGACAACCGCAAAGGGTAATAACGACTCTCTTTCCAGCCCTAGCGATGGACGAATGGCCTCTTGGGGACCCCGTAAGTTCTAATATTGAGCGATGGACCCGTAAGGACCGACATGTTACAGTCACCTACAACGTCGGAGACAGCCTTACCAATTTCCCGATGGCTATCTTCAAGGTGCCCAGATCACAGCTACGTTCTTGTCCTGGATGCTAACACAAGACCCCTTCTAGGGTATCGGTCCTGTCACCATCCGCTTCAACCTGGCATCCAACCAACGTGCGTCCTTGCTCCCACTTGCTTTACTATTGCCTTTCTGATATCCAGTCCTTCTCTAGTTGGTGCCCGAACTCTCGAGATCGGCGTCACATTGGCATTTGCCGGCGGCCGTCCTCAAGTCCAGGTGAACGGTTGGACTGGACCTTCTCCCCCTGCCCCTTCTCAGCCTGACTCTCGTGGTGCGTCCTGAGATCAAATGTCTAATGGTCTACCTGCTCAGTTTCACCTTGACAGGCTTCACTCGAGGAACTTGGCGTGGAAACGTAAGTTTCAAATTCCTTTCTATTCCAGGCAAGCAACTTACCTGTTTTGCTGCCTATAGAACACTAAATACACCGTCAGCATTCGTGAGTTGCAGTTTCTATTCCTGTCTATCTGTGTTGCAAGGCACGAAGATCGCCACGGATCTGCGTCCATTCCATTTTCTGCTAATCTTCCCAAAATTCTCCGTGGCGCTCAACATTGTTTGCTGAACTGTTTACTCTCCCCTCTTAGCTGCTGGAACCCTTGTCGCTGGTACCAACACCATCGTTGTCAACGTCATCTCTGGATCGGGAGGAGATATGTTCTTGTGAGTCTCTCAAAGGGTTCGAATCGCTAGCCCCGCACTGACTGATAACTACTTCGTCACAGGTCTCCCCAGTTCGTCTTCGACGCTCTCCGTCTCTTCTAGGCAGTTTCTTGTATGGACAGGCTTTACGAGGCTGTCACGTAGGAAGTCGATACATTCCAGAAAATACACGCATGCCCATGAGTCCACATTGAGAGAAAAACTACAATGAATGGAGAGGAACCGAAAATGCGAAGGGTAAGAGGAAGCTGGTAAAACATGAGAAATTAGAATAGTCGTCACTGTGATAGGGTTGCCCGAGATCTTATACGACATGCCGACTCCGCCTAGACTTCTGTATTGTGCTGCTTCGATCCAGGGCTGTCTTGAGCGACTTGACCGTATGCACAATTTCAGCTGTGAAAGCATCAGTCAACCAAAAAGTCTCTTCGCAAACACCAAATAAACATACCAGCAATCTTCGGGCTGTCAGCCTCGAAATCATATCTCTTATTCCTCGATCCACGAGCCAAGATGAGCTTGAACGCAGACGATTTGGCAGATTGCTGACAATCGGCGATGCTCTTCATATGATACGAGTTGGTCTTGCCGTTGTCGAACACGTTCTTGGCTTTGTTTGCTGTCGGCATGATCTGCGAATGGTATCGGTGAGTAGGAATTTCAAGATATACACCAAAAGGCGTGGAAGGGAAGCAAGTGGTTAGGGGAAGACGCATACATGGATATATTGTCCATCAATCGCCAGAGTTCGTTCCTGTCGAGTTACCATCATGGGCAGTTTACGATACACAGTGTATTCCTGAAGAACGAATGTCAACAAAGGAGACAAGTGCGAGACTAGAATCGAGACTCACCTTGTACGCTTGTGTATAATCCAATGCAGTGGAAGAGAAGTGCTGCTCTGGGGTCTCCATGCCCTTCAGGATAGATGCTACAGTCATCCAGTATCAGCCCCGTCTCACTTCTTTTTCACATAAAGGAATTCATACCATTAGGATCAGTCGTCTTGATCTCCTTTGAGATATTGAAGCCTAAGCTGTTCAGCATTGTTCTCTTGACGAGTAGCAGTTCCCGATTCCCCTGTAAACTGGCCACAGTTCGATCGAGCGGGATCATGATTGTCGCATCGGGGAGGCGGAGCAGCAACGCATAATCCTTGGGGCTGTCCAACTTTCGTTTCCTGCAAACCATCTCGAGTGCTTCTTGCATGTACATTCCAGCAGACCTGAAGGAAGCATGGTCAAAGTCAGCCATCAGGAGCAGAAGGAAGGTGGTCGTTGCCAAAGACTTACACTGGGATAGTGGTCGAGATATGGACGGTATCTGCATTTCCAGCAACTCTGACCCGAAGGAAGATTTGAGGTCCATGTGTGAACGAGGGACCCAGAGATGTCGAAAGCGCAAATGAGCCACCAATTTCAGAGCCGAGGAAAGAGGTGCTTGCAGCTGGAGCTGTAAGCAGACTTGGTGCACTGGGTTTTTCAACCTTTTTGGAAGCCATTGTCCGTGATGGTCTCCGCTGGATCTTGCTCTCCAAAACTTGGTTCTGTTGAACTGCATAGAGATAAACGTCAGATCAGGAGAAACTATCGGCTGGAGGAACACTCACTTTGAGTGGTTGAAGCGTGGAGCACGGCGTACGCGTCTGAGTTGAATTTCGTGATCTTACCCATCCTATCCGGCGCTATTAAGGGGTTTGGCCAGTGAGTCGTAGTAAAAGGGAGGTAACTGAAAGACTCACGAGGAAAGTCATCATCCACTTCACCATCATCCTCAGCGATCCTCAGAATCCAGCCAACAGCTGATAACAAGATCTCTCTCTTCGGGTCGTCAGGGACCCAAACCATCATCCAACTTTGGCAGCCATCCCTCTTCCCAATAACTCCAAAGAGCGAACCCAATAACTTCTTCGACACTCGCGTCCTTCCGCACTTGCAGTTCCATCGGCTTGCCTGACGGGTTGGAAGCATGAGGGAAGAAGACGGTGACAGTTCGCTGTAGACGATTGACCACGTCCCGAAATCGCTGCGTATAGCTCTCCAAATGGATTCGAAGAGCCACTAGCGTCTGCGATCATCGAAGACTAAGGCCGATTTGTTGGGCTTGAGGGAAGGCACCGTCTTCCTTGCAAACATGCCTTCTGTTATCGAGCTGATTGATAGAGAGGGCGCGTGGACCAACAGCCTGAGGTGTTGTCGCTTTTGCTTCTCGACATGTTGGCCGAAGAAGACTTTTTGTGCACCAGAACGTCATTTTCAGACTTGGCAGTATTAACGACCGTGTTCCCGCCTAGTGTCAGGCCTGTGTTGACGGGATTGACGACTGTGGTTCCTTCCAAGGTCAAGTTGGCAGTTCGATTGCGAGAGCCATGCCTCCTGTGTTCTAAAACCGGAGCCAAACGGGGTCCTCGTATCCGTGATTGGACTTTGTGACACCGACTCAGGGGCGGATGAGGCGGGCATGGAACTGACGTCGCTATCTGAAGCTACGTCTGTCCGCGTGGCCTGCAAACTCACTAGAGAAGGGTTAAGTGTTTGTCCGTATTACATGTCTGTCGACTCACGGGATCGAATTCGTCTCCCTCATCCATGCTGTCAATGCCTCCACCTACTTCCTCGCCGTAGTCGGAGGAGCTATCAGAAGTCATCGGCCATGATCTCCTCTTCCGAGCTTCGTGTCAAAGCTGCAGTGGCTTCTGCGGTGCTTGAGGTGCAGCCGTAGGTCCCCGGCGAGCCTGAATACGCATAGCGTCGCCTTGCCTCTGTTTCCGCTGTGAACTTGGGCACGAATCTGACCACGTTGGTGACTGGCGCTTCTTCCGGAGCAGTAGGGACTTGAATCTTCACGTTGGGCCCAGGCGAAAGCGCTGTCCCTTCTCCTCCATCAGCAACGATTTGCTCCCATGACCCCTCTCGCGCCAAAGATTTGCTCGCACCAGCTGCAGGCGCAGAGGTGCTCAACGTTTCCAGCGCCTGGACAGGTGCACCATGCTTCACAAAGTTGCTGACGTCCTCTTCTGGGTTCTTTGCCTGCTGCTGCAGCGGCAGCCGCCGCCGCCGCCTGGATATGCGATAGCCTCTTCGAAGTCGATGCCCGCTTTCCATGAACGCGCATACCAAGTGCCCCAGATCTTCCGCCCATGATCGTCTGCGTGTACCTGAGCTTGCTCCGGGGAAAGCCAGATGGTTCCTTCTCGTCCTCGTCATCGCTCACTTCGGGGCTTTGGGGCATGTCGAGCTCTGGCCATCGGTCGCGGTCGCCCAGTCCGCCGGTGACTATATACCGGTTCCATGGATGCAGTGGATCCAGGCCGACGATTCGAGAGGCATAGGGGTCTTCAGAGTCCCGAAGGTACCCAAGACGTATACGGTGAATCAGATAACTGGTGGAGCTTATTAACTTTGCGTCGTATCAAGAGGGATGGTCGTACTCTGTATCACTAATTAGTGACATTATTCCCCTGTCAATTTCAAGAGGTCATTCCTGATACAAGACCATGGTCAGCATCATATAGCGTCCATGGCACGGTCATATCTTACCTGATGCTCCTGAAGGTCAAAGTGCCCGAAAGGTCGTTGTAGAGCTTTGAGCGTTGCTCGGCCAGTATTGCAGGTCTGTTTGCCTCTGTCGTCGGAAGCTAACGTGAGCGACCCGACTTGATCGGACCCCGCATGACGAGCGCCTGTTGCCTCTCACATTCATAAACGCCAGCCACTTGGCCCAGTAACTCAGGCAAACCACCATGGACTCTGAACCTGAAAGGAAAATAGCATTTATAGTCTCACAGGAGCTAGCAAAGGCAAGATTTAAGCTTTCGAGCTGAATTGACAGGCACTGACCTGAAGAAACTAGTCAGATATCATCCTTGTTACCCTCCAATAAGGACAGGTCTTTCCTGGTTCACTCTCTCATTCACAGCCTAGGGCTCTTGAAGCTCCCTGGTGTCCGAGTGATTCAATCCACGGCGGGCCTCCTACAAGGACCTTGCGGTCTACCACAGCAAAGACTATCTAGACTTTGTCCTTGACAAGGCCAACGAGGGAAAGCACAATGCAGAGTTTGGATTGCAAGACGTAGGTACTTCTCCTGCTTTTATCTCGTCATCGCTAAACTGTGTAGGACTCAGAGCCGTTCACTGGTCTTGCAGGACTATATTCAGCTTGTAGCAGGTGCTACTCTGACCGCTTGTGATGCCCTCAAGCAGAACGTCAGTGACATTTCAATATGCTGGGACGGAGGAAGGTAAGACTTTACCACTCAGTTCGATTATCAATATTAATGAAAGAAACAGACACCACGCTCACAAATCCCGTGCATCTGGCTTCTGCTACGTCGCAGACTGCATCCTAGCCATCCTCGCCCTGAAGCGTCCATCAGCCAGGAGCAGAAATACGCAAGCCAAAAGTCATGTACATCGACCTAGACCTCCACTTCTCCGACGCGGTCTCCGAAGCCTTCCTTTCTTCCTCTTCCCAGACCCTTGTGCTTAGTATCCACCACTCCGCTCCTGGCTTCTTCCCCGTCTCACGTCTAGTGGACTATCAGCGACCTCTGATCCGAGTACGACCCGTTCACGCTCTCGATCCCACTCAAGCAAGGCGCGTCTAATAAGACGTACGCTCGAATATGGCCGACAGTCGAACGGGTTGTTGAGGCGTTCTCACCAGACTACGTCGTTGTACAATGTGGCGTCGATGCCCTGGCAGGCGATCCTTGGGCCACATTCAACTGGTCGATAGGCGGAGGCGATGGTTCTCTGGGATGGTGTATCGACCGTATCCTCTCGACTTGGCCAGGTAAGAAGCTCTTGCTTGGAGGAGGAGGGTATAACTCGCCAAATGTCGCTCGTGCTTGGGCGTACCTCACGTCTATAGTGGCTGGTAGCCCTCTGGAGTTGGATACACACATACCAGACCATTCGGGATTCCCGATGTACGGCCCCTCATTCACGGTACGTTCAAATTTGAGCAATACTTCCTTTTACATTCTCATTTGTGGCCAGCTTGACGTTCCGCCAGGCATGATGCAAGACCAAAACACAGAAGAATACCTTACCTCCATCGAAGCCTCGTTCAATGATATCACGAACGATATTCGAAGTCGCCTTACTTGAGCTGAGGAGAGATTCGGAAAGACGCATGAAGAAGAGGACTCTTTAGCACGCGGCATCTTTATAGTATTATCCGCCTGGCACTCGTAATAGAGCAAAAGAGCACTGGGACACCATGCAGACCTAGACATAATACGACTGAAGTAACACATAAGATACGAGGCACCTCTAGTAGAAATCTACAAAAATTCCAATCCAACACCAACCTGGATACCTTTCCTCGTGCCATCGCTTTTGCTCGCAGCCAACGGTACACCAAAGTTGACCTCCACTCTCACAGGGTCGAATCGGTATATGAGACCCAATCCAGCAGATATCGACGGCCGGGCAAGCATCTCGCTCACATTGTCTGAAAGTGTGCGTGCTAGAAGTAAAAGAGAAAGCAGACAGTCAGAATGGGACTGGAGGGAAAGCGGGTAACGACGCACATTGATCGACTTTGTCGAGTCTTCCAGCGTTCACCCAGAGATGGGCTTTCAGCGGCCAATGAGGTTTGTGGGGTATATTTGAGATTAGACTTGCGCCGATGGAGTAGTAGATATCACCGCCAATCGAGTCAGCTACGAGGCTTTTTAAGTCTTCGAGCTGGTTTCATGGTGAGTGTACTCACCTCCATCGCGAGGGCCGAGTCCATTTTGCTTGAAAGAGCGGACAGAAGTGGGACCTCCCAACTGGAAACGATCAGAAAAGGCAGGGGCTTTGTTCAGCTCTTTGATAAAGCCTGCGCGTCCAGCCACGGAAAACGACTGTAGAATGAAATCAATACATGGACAACTAAATATAGGAAAGTCACTGCGCACCAAGCCTGGCACTATTGGTCTTGACACCTGGCCTTCCGCTTCCGTCTTGTAGAAAGACGCATCTCCACCAAGCCCAGCGAACTCGTGGAACAGCTTCACATATCCACCACGCGTCGCTGTAATCTTGTCGTCCCTCGTGTCAAGCGTGTATGAGTGGGAGATGGCCGATTTGATAGACTCTCCTGCTTCCTGACGCATACTGAGTAACACATCTCCTTCAGTCTCGTTGAATGGTTCAGGACATGGGGGGTACTCACCTAATGGAAGCAGTGGGCAGTAAATCGCGTACATGTCGATGCACGGCCTCGTATCCCATCTCGTGCAGCCCTCGCTCAAGACTTCCACCCTAAAGGGAATAAGAAATTGGTTCATCACACCTTTCAACCCCTGCTAACCTAGCTCACTTTGATAGATGCCTTGAACCCACGAAGCCCTTCGAAACAGCTGGCATATGACGTCTGGTCGCGCTCGAGGCCATACACACTGACTTCGCCAAAGGTGTTCAAGTCGGAGGTGAGAGGTGCATTCAATGACGCGGTAAACGACCGTTTCGTCTTGGTTCCCAGCGAAAGATTGGCAGAGAACGTTTCCGCTCCTCCAAACACGTTGCGCACACGAGCAGACGCGCTCTATACAACCATTTGTTGAGCCAGTCATTGGCTGGAAGGAGACTCAGGAGGACTTACTGCGCTGCCCTCGTTGTTTCCCAGTTCCGTCGCGCTACTTAGGTACCAACGACCTCGTTCTTTCGCCTTGAACACCAGATCCACGTCATTGGGGCCAGCTAACGGGTCCTTGGACCTCTCAATCTTCGCTTCGACCGTGGAGAATAGGTCTGTCTTGTTAAGGATAGCTCCCAGCTTGCGTGTGGTATGCAGAACAGAGTCCAGGTCACTGTGCCCCAGGGCAGACTTGTTGTTGTTTGCTGCTAGAATGGGCTCGATGATGGAACCAAGGAAGGATTTCCTGGTGGTATATGCTCCGTCGACTCTTACAGCGGCAATGTTAACTGGAGTATGCAGATTGTCGTGCACCTATACGTGCTTCAGGTCGAGCAGTTGAAACCAACCGTGATATGCAACTCACAGTTTCTTGCAGATGCATAACTGCCGACTCGTACTCTCCTCGCAGCCTCCTTGCAATTCGTTCTTCCTGCCATTGGACCAGTTTATCGAAGCCTTTGGGCTCCTTGTCTCGAGGAGCTGACGAGTTGTGCAGTGGTGGCTTCAGCGGATGGGTTGGGTCGGTCGACATCGTCGCGGTGTTGTCAGAAGGAGTTTCGTGCCAGAGTTTAGCGCTCGACGTCGCTCCGCGTCGGTGGCCGTCGGGATCACGACCACGTGAGCTTGCCGTTATCTTATCTTATCTGAGTGTGACAAGGCGCTTAAGGGAAGGACATGCGACACTTCATGCTGAGAAACTCCTAAAGGGCATCCAGGACTTCATAGTCAGAATTATTCAAACCTACTACGCGGCTTTCGCCTTTTTATTTAGCAAATTTCAATATGCAATTATGGCAAACACTCGAGCCATACAGCTAGCAAACCCATTATCAACCCATTCGTAGAATTGAATCCTAGCTACCCCTGTCAAGGGGAGTGTACTGTATGTGCTAAAAAGAGCTTCGGGATACAGTAGGCATTCTATGCAGAACGTAAAACCGTAACCCGCAGATGACCATTTTCGTTCTGTGACCGTTCAAACTACTTTTAGGTTGCACAGAACGCATCCTCCTAGTCTTGTGCAACAGGGAGTCTTTGTGGGGGATCAAGCCCAGCCTCTGCGACCGACGAGCGGGATGGGTATGTACAGCCTACCGCTGCAATCCGTGTGCCGACCGAGGGAGTCAGTGTATGGATCTGCGGTGACCAGTCTCTTCTCTGATACGCCGAGTGAAGCGGGCCTTGAATTGAGGGCCCGAAAACAACTGACTCTGACTGCACATCGCCGATACAGAACGAGGGTTCCAATTGATGACAGCCGAGTCGGTCGGAAACTGGACCAGATATATAGTTTGCATGGGCTGGACGCTTAAGCCTCATATCCCAGGTGCTTCTGATTACCACTGCCTATTCTCTCCTCTCGTACCTCCTCGCTTCCGCAGGTGTGTATCGGGCGCTAAGCTCTGAAGCTTATCTAATCTTATCCCGGATGTAATACAGGTTTTATCAGAACAAAGTCATCACATCAGAAAGTGCCCCTGACAGGCTTTTTCGGTGGAGTTTGTTTAAAAGGATCGACGCACCACTGCTCGGTTATCCTCTCCCTCCATGTCTTCGACATACGCTCATTATCAGGGTCCCGCGTCCTTGCCCTCCGACTACGCTATCCTATCCAGATATGCTGGACACCATACCGAGGGTGAAGGAGACGACCATGACGGTGATAACCTCTCCGAGTCAGAAGGAACTGACGAAACGGCCACCCCCAAGCAACGACGAGGGAGTAATGCAGCTGGCGCGTATTATCGGCCACCAAAGCCTACCATAGGCTCTCGTCCAGATTCACCAGAGGGCAACATCGGCCCAACAGAATACACTCCTCTCCTGGCCGCTCCGCCCGTACCCCGAATCGAGGAAGACATTGAAGAGGATTCGGTGTCGGCCTACGAACACAAGAGGCATGTTTACCTGGAAGAGTTCTGGATTCTCTGTCGGTATGCATGGCCAGTCTTTGGGTGCGTTGGGTTTCTTTCTGCTCCTCCGGTCTTCTCTGACAGTGGAGACAAGAACCCATCTGTTGGAGTACACTCTCATTATCGCACCAGTCATCTCTGTGGGCCACATTTCAACAGTGGCACTGGCTTCTATCAGTCTTGGGTCCATGACAGCCAGCGTGACCGGCTATAGTATCATCCAAGGATTCTGCAGTGCGCTCGACACCATGCTTCCCTCGGCATGGACATCCCCACATCCTCAGTTCGTCGGACTCTGGGCCCAGAGAATGAGTGAGTCGTTCCGACTTTACCGATGATACAAATCTCTTATGTTTAGCATAGCCGTGGTAATGGCCGTCCTCCTTGTTGTACGTCCAGCCAGAAACCCCTTGATCCGCCCGCATGACCGTGACATTCCCTTAGCCCGTCCTCCTGACATGGTTGAATGCCGAGAACATCCTTCTCTTCTTGAAGCAAGACCCAGAGGTCGCTCATTTTGCTGCCATATACCTTCGATGGGCAACCTTGGGGCTACCAGGTATGTAACCGGCCACCCGAAGATCAGAATGCCTCTCATTGACTTGCTCTAGCCTATACCTTTAACTGTATCAGTAGGCAAGTCGGCTTCTTAAACTCTTCGATCATTGATTGACCATTTTTAGACGGTACTTCCAATCACAAGGTGAGGCATACCATTGCAAGTCGTGTGACATGAACGTTATTGACCCACTTTGCAGGACTCTTCGCGATACCTACCAAGATCATCATGGCAGTAGCTCCTGTGAACGCTCTCCTAAACTACTTGCTCGGTAGGACGCTCCTTCTACGCCACCAATCTGTCACTCAAACTGCTTTCTAGTATGGGGACCAGCACCAATCCGACTGGGGTTCATCGGAGCTCCAATCGCCTCTGCCATTTCATTTAATCTCATCTCCCTCATGTCGTTGATCTACGGCATTTACTTCGTCCCAAAGACGGCGTGGCACCCTCTTTCCAGCCGCATGTTCACCAGCCTTGGAGTTCTTGTTCATCTCGGTCTTAGCGGTGTTGGCCAGACCGCCTCTGAATGGTGGGCATGGGAGCTAGTGGCTCTTGCTGCATCCCTGTAAGCCCAACTGTCCTTCTATTCGATGCGCCACCGTCCTCATTGCCTGTTTTAGCCTTGGACCTGTGGTTCTTGCAACCCAATCTGTGCTTCTCGTCTCTGCTTCGATGACGTTCCAGGCGCCTTTCGCTCTCGGTGTCGCTACTTCCGTCCGGTAGGCTTTAAGCGGTGATATCCCCAGATCGGCACTAATTCAGCGGTAGAATTGGCAACCTTCTCGGGGAGCAAAAGGGCACTCGTGCCGGAGTAGCAGCCCGCACGTCCATCTTCATTGCGTTGATCATTTCTCTGTTCACAAGGTAAGACTGTGTCCGTCGTACGTAAAACGCTGTGCTCACCATGGTCAAACATCAGCTCGCTCTTCCTCGTCTGCCGCAACTTCTGGGGTCGCCTTTTCAACGATGACGAAGAAGTTGTACAGCTGGTAGCTACAATCCTTCCCCTCGTCGCACTCTTCCAGGTCATGGATGGAATCGGCGCCGTCACCGCTGGTATCCTCCGTGCCGTTGGAAAGCAATTCCTTGGTGCATTGCTCAACCTGAGCTCTTACTACATCATTGGCATTCCCTTCGGAATCTGGCTTGCCTTCCGCAGGGACATGGGCCTGCATGGTCTCTGGATCGGTCTCTCCATTTCCCTGTTATATTCCTCGGTATTCGGTACCATCGTCTGCCTCAGGACGGACTGGGACAGGCAAGTTGAGAAGGTTGTGAAGAGGATGCGGGATGAAGAGGTGCAGAGGAATGCGGAGATGCACAAGGCCGCTGGAACTGTCGAAGGCCGTGGTGGGGAGAATGGAGAGACGCAGGGGTTGTTGGGAAGGACTTCTCAGCAAAACTAGCTTGCGTTAAGAGACGCATACTATTTCATCGACCATCTAATGTACAACCGAGATTTACTCACATGTAACTGACGCTGTATCATGACGATATGTACGACTAACGTTCGACAGTTGAAAGATCAATATCGATCAATCGCCACAAAACCCTCGACCTAGACGTTTCTAAACAAAGTTGACAACGTCGAACCCACCGCCATACCACTTGTCCCAGTCGAAGTCTGGAGAGAAGTTCTCCTCACCAAAGGCCCGAATCGTTGCCTCCACTTCCTTCTCAATTGACTCTCGATCGGGATGTGGGATGTCTCCCTTAGGTAGAAGAGTTGATGGTGGAGGAGGAACAGCGTTAGCACCCTCCCTCGCCTTCGACTTTGCTCCTTGACCATAAATCAAGTACTGCTGCTTCGAGCCCGATTCTGCACTTTGAGGAACAGGGACAAGCCAAGTCCCAATGAATCTGAACGTCAAGCTGATTCGCTCTCCATTAAATGCCAGTTCGGCTGGGGACTTCGTCTTCTCTGGCCTATTGTCATGTCGGATTCCATGGAGAAACGTCTTGTTGGTTTCGGGTCCCATGATGAACAACGAGTTGTGAGGGAGAGGGATCCGCTGCGTTGGACGTGGGGGCGGGCGTTCCTGAGGAGTAGCGGGCGTACTCGAGTCTGCAGAAGCCTCTTCTGCAGGGACTGGAGTCGAAGGCCCCGTACTAGCCCCAGGTCCCCTCTTCGACTTGAGCCGCAATGTCATAACCCTCTCTGCCCCGAAACTGACGTTGACAATCTTTGTCCCTCGAACCACATCCAGTGTCTTGTCTGAATGTTCAGAGATATAATCCTGGCCTCCCCGATAATGCTGAATCAACACATGGTTCAGCTCGTGCCCAATGTGCTCTTCCGCGATCCTGCGGATCTTGTCCACAGTGGAAGTGAATCTCTCTTGAAAGAGATCAGGGGGACTATCAGCCGGGTGTCGGTAGATGGGGAAGGCCTCGACGCCAGGGAGGATTGGATCAGCCTTGGAGCAGCCTTGCACTGCGACGAGACGAGGAACCTCGCCGCCTCGGTGAAGCATGGTTCTCCATTTCACCTCTTTGACAAGATCGGCGAAGGCAGTGGACGAAAGTTCGTCGGGTAGCAAAGGGTATACAAGCTCTGTGTCGCCTGCCCCTAGAACATCTACAGGAAGGGTATTCTGAGCAGCCTTCTTGCGCTGTGAAGTAGGCATGGCTTTTACAATGTGGGAGGAACAAGTGCTTGCTGATACGCAGATTGTCGAGGATCAACCTTCGTTTTCCAATGGGTTGCGGGCAACGTCGACGCCGAGTCAGTTCTAAAGGCTTACGCGACGCCACAATCCGCCTCGAGGCTTGAATATTCAATATTCGATGGTCGCCTTCGCGTTGCGACGGAAAATTGCGCACCAACGCTTGCGGAAGCATGGCAAGGAGAGAAAAAGGTAGCGATCGACTCTGATCTCTTTGCTTACTTCACTTGAGGATGTACTGAGGCGTTGCATCGTCCCTTGGCTGAGGGCTTGGCTCTTCCGCCCTCAGGCCTCAGGTTTCTAATTATACGGGAACCAGCACGCGTCAATGGCTCGCCGTTCGTCTGCGAACACCGGCATGGATTTGAAGAGACCACAGCTCGAGCGATCCCCAACGCTATCATATAAATATTTTAGGTGGCACCTAGAGGAGATCAGAAAAGTCTGCATAGTCCACCGCTTCGCTATCCACCGTGTCATAGGCACCACCTGTGACCACAGAGAAGTCGGCGACTCGTTTGGCAGTTTTGTGGAACACGTTCAAGACCTCCCTTCGAAGTCGGTCACGATGACGCTTGATTACGTCCTGTGGCAATGGAGTCCTGCCAGTTATCTTGGGCCTGACCTTGATCTCGACGTACTGTAACGAGCTGAACTTGCTCGCGTCCGAGAGGCGATCATCAAGACGGGCAAATCCATCGTCTGACCGTGTAAGGGACTGTTTCGTGGATTCTTCTCCTTCCCGGAGCAGGAGTGAAGGGTGTGACCGCCACACAATGGCCAATCGGAGAACGCGAATAGAAGCATACCCATCCGCGATGTAGCGTTCCGCAAGGCGTATTGCATGGGGAGAGCAGACGAATTTCCAGGAGTCCTTGACGTAGACCACGACTTCGAGCTCCTCAAGATGGGGCATATGGCGAAGTGACATCTCGTTAAGGGCAAGATGGAAGCTCCGCAGCGCTATGGTCTGTGGTCAGCAAAGGTACCTGAAAATCAGGTTGCTAGACTTGCCATAGCCACTGTTCTTATGTTCAAGCGATAGGTGTGTCAGGGTTGCAGGCACGCGGTCAATGATAGACTGGAGCGCCTCCATATCCCCAATTTCAAGTCGCAGGGCTGAAACCCGCCGAAAGAAGGTGTCATCCTGGCTTTGAGCCCAGGATTGACTCTTTCTCTGTAATATGACGCTCAAAGTCGTCGGGCTCACAGTGCTTCCCTGGCGCACATGGATTTGCGGGTCGACATACTTGCTGGTAAAAGCAGGGTCATCTTCGACTGCACACCCAATGAAACATGCACGCAAAGTCGCGGGGAGCACACGAGCGAAATCTCGAGGCAGAGTGAGATGCATCAGCTGGACGCTTCTCAAGTCGTTGCTCTGCAGACAGTTGGTAATGGCATCTTGAAAGTCATGGGGTAGGCCTGTCCATAGACGTCCCCGATCCAGAAGCAGATAAACGTGTTCCAGTTGTCGTAAGCTTTTGGCGAAAAACGGGAAGACAACGGAAAGGAAATGGGTCTCTAACTGAACTGCTGTTTTCATGGGTCGCTGTTCAACTTCAGCGGTGACTGTCAGTGACCGAGGGTTGACCCGAAAGATCGACATGAATTCATCCAGAATGGTGGGCTGGTATTGGACTTCCATTCGGCTGTTTCGGGGGGAAAGGATGGAGGTGGATATTCATGAAGAGATGCCTTTGTGCTCGGTGACAAAGATGGTGTGACGTGAGCGCGACGCTCTTCAGAACCGCCACTAACGCGGGGCTGGTCGTTGCACCATAGGGGCTAGGAGAACTGAGAGCCTCTGCCGCTGATTCAATAATAGCATCCAAGATTTCGTTCGGAAATGCTGGTAGTGCGGCCATGTAGATAGCCTAAGTGTTGGTGGTGGTGGTGGTGATAGTAGTAGTCGAGGATCAAGGACAGTTGGACAGCTGGTTCGGAGTTTAGATCCTGATCGTCGTCATTATCCTCGTCGTAAGGGAAGCAAGCCTTCTTGGGCTTCAATTGCAGGCTCAATGCATCACAAGTTGCAACACCCTTGCGATGACGTACCAGGGACAGATTAGGGTCGAGACCTGCCTTTTTCGATAAATGCCTGACATTTAGATTTCGTCCCAGACATGAAGATGAGGATAATCCAACTCGTTAACGACCACGAGATATACATTGTGCCTTTAGACTGGATAACCTGCGCTAATACGCCTCAACAACCAATACCGATACGCTGTACGCTGGAGCTGTGTAATCGAAAGCCTTGCCAGTTGGAATGTTGATCTTCTTGGGAACGATCTTGTTGGGATTTGAAGGGGTATTGCTATCCGTCTCGTTGCCGCTGAGAACTTCGGCGGTTCCTGTGTTTGCGACGGTGTTGAAAGGGAGCTCAAAGGTAATTGCGTTGGCTATGGCTTCCGACGTTGATTGCCTAACAGGAAAGTTAGATCGTTGCGCAGATATCTAGATGATGGGAGGTGATATTTTTGACTAGCCTTTATGATAACCTGACGAGTTGACGTATTGCGAACAACGGTCCAGTAAAGTTTTCCCTTTCGTTCAGGAAGGGTACTTGGCAGGTATTCGTCACCTCGATACAAGCTGAAGAACTGAGAGATGAAATCCCCGGATCAGCATCATCGGGGTTGAAAACATGTGACAGTAAACACCTTCTGGACATAGTAGCTGGTGGACCTGTACACGGATCCGGCACTATGAAGGCATTTCAGGTCAGCGGCCTCTGGGTAATGTACAGCAACAGGATGCCCACTCGAAAGCCAAAAGGTTCGGCGTCTAACGAAGGCGAGGTTAGAAGAGTGAAGCGCCGGTGGGACACTGTAAACCTCACCCATTGATTCCTGGTTGCGTGCTGAATGCATATGAGCAAAATAACTACCGCATAGAAAAGGGGAAGCCTACCCCAATCAAAGGAGCATACGCAGCAGCAAAGACAATGTCACTGTTTCGTTCGAGACCACTCATGAACGCGGCTTCGCTCGCAGCGCCTAAGAAGAGTCAGCCACTTCGCGCACGAAACACGTAGGGATAGACGTACTGATCATAGTTGGGTAGATAAGCCGACCATTTTCAGGTCGACCATAGATGTCGCTAGCGTTGGTGGAAATAGCGGCATACTCTCCTTCAAAGTAGAGGGTTCCGTTGCGCTTATTCCAATGCTGTAAGGATCCAAAGGAATGGTCAAGCTTTCAGAGAGATCTTACAGGCAAAGTCATCGTAGTAGAAGCGTTATCGGAAAACCAAGCTGTGGTCAACTTGGTCAAACGCTAGCTCCAGGATGTCGACGAGTACTCACTCGGGGTCTGGTACACGTGAAGATCGTAATATTTCGGAGTGGGCTCGAGGACGGGGTTCCAGGCAAGCGTTGTGGCTAAGAAGTCTAACACATGCAAAGTTAAGGACAACAGGTGAATGACATAGCACAATGCATACTCAATTGAGGGAATTCCTTCTCGAGGACCTCAATGAAGGCCCTCCATCGATAGATATAAGTCCTTGGCGCGAGGAAGTCCTTCATGAATTGGCCTTGAGGTCCTCGATGCCTCAAAGTGAATTAAACGTACTTCGTTTCCGATCTCGACGTATCGAATCGGGAAAGGCTCTTCGCGTCCAAGGGACTTGCGCAGAGCAGCTGGAAAAGTGCGTTACTGACGATTAGATTCCGCACTTGCGGATAACCTCTGATGGTGCTTACCTGCTGCACTCTTACTGGGGTCGCCAATGACGAAGTTGATCTAGTTTCGTTTAGCACATTGAAGGGAAGAAGATGTGTTTAATTGCTTGCCTGGTCGATAGCTTGTTGAATGTAAGGCTGAAGTTGATCTTCTGGGACGCTGTAGCCACCAAGAGAGAAACCTGCAGAAGCAACATCAGCACAATCTCAGATTGAAGCAGGGACAGAGTTTGGTGTTCACCAGAGTACACCCCCATGATGGGCTCCGCCTCGATATCTTCGCACCAGTAGAGGTACTCCAGGATACCAGGCCATCAGTATTTACGTACGACCAGTCACCAAAGCGTCCAGGCCTCTCCTCCAAAGGTCCTACCTATCAACCCACTAAGTTAGTCTCACGCCTAGAAGGAAAGTCGAGGTACGTACAGTCGCATTCCACTGCCAGCGTCTGTCAACAGTCTGACCTTCCAGGTTATTCCCACCGGGGGAAGCGGAAGAAGAAAGAAGGCTTCAACTCATACAAGGCCTCGGCAAGATCCTTCCTCATACCGTTTGCTCTGTCCCTGAACGTAGGAGGGAACAAACTAAACATGGCAAAATGGATGGACTGTCCGGAGAGTTCCATGGCATCGGACAGTCACAGCAAACTGATTGTCGGTGGCGGGACCGCTAGCGGTGGCGGGGAGGTCGAAAGTGACCTGGTTCCAGTTGGTCTGGAGGCAGAGGCCGGGACGAGGGCACTACCAAGGACTTGACCTGATGAAGTCTGCAGTTCGACAGTGATGGAGCCAGAGAATGATGAAGCAGTAGGGAAGCGGTAGTAGAACGAGGCCTTGTAGGTCGTCCCTTCGGTTACTTTGAATCCTAGTGAAGCGGACGTTGAGCCCCCCATACAGTGGATCCGCAGAGATGAAAGGGAAGCTCACCCTCGTAACCAGTGTTGGCGAATCCTACTGGACCAGTTTTTCCAGCTGGGACAGCCAGATGCAGGGCGTTGGGAAGACGAGAGGACACGGGCGAGGTATCCTTGATCACGCTGACAGAAGCGTTGTTTACAGCTTTCCAGCCTCTCAAAGCTTCGCTTCGTGCCTGGTGTAGCACTATTTGAGGAGGACAAGTACCGCAACACGGAAAGCTACTTGCCTGCCGTCTGGAGCTGGAAGGCTCGATTTTGCAGAACTGCATAGCGGCCTTCAGTTAGGCAATATAGTACCGAACGTGGATGCATGACACGTACGTTCTCCATAGAGCCCACCATCGCCACTCTGCTGTGGTTCAGACTGGTGTAGCCGAGCTCAGGAATGAAGAAGGTCTCACCCACTGGAACACAGTCAGCTAACCGGCATAGACATAGAACGGACTGGCGGGACTCACGCTGATGTCTTCATACATAAGACCCCCCTGCAAGATGCCTGTCAGTGACTGTCTCATTGCTTCGGCAGGACGAAAGCACAAACAGAGCGTCGAAGGGATTTTGTGGCTGGCCTTCGCTTGGACAGTGACCTTGACGGCCGATGTCAGCGTTAACAACGGCGCTAGAGTGCACAGGATCGAAAGTGGACGAATCATTTGGGACTGGTGATCACACCATATCCTTAGGACATTTTATATCTTGACAACGACCCCTGTTTCTAGAGTTTTCCGTCGAACAGAGAGCGAGGATGAGCGGGTCCAATCTTCAACGACACACCTCCACTTCTGACGCACCGGTTGAGGAGAAGGAGGCCAAGGAGGCGGCGATCACTCCATAAGAGGGCCTTGAAGTATCACATTCACGACGCTTCGACATCGTCTGACCAAGTCCAGAAGTTGCAAGGTTTGAGAATTCACGGACTTGCATAAGCCCTTCGCAGTAATCGTGGAAGCCAGGACGAAGAGCCACAAGCTCTTTACAATGGAATGAACCAGGCTTCGAGGGCTGCATAGACCATGCTCTCGAGATTTATCCAAATGAGCTTTTCTCTTTCAAGAGCCTTTCCCGTTGGTTGAGGAAGAGAAGCCACTAACCGTGCTCCAAGCCAGGTTAATAATAGCTCGGTGGTCATCTCCAGTCGACAAACCAATGGGTATGCGTCCGAGTTCCGGCCTAGAACCCCGGTTGCACGTTGAGAAGCTCGCCAAATGACGTGCATTTCCGAGATAGAGGGCAGAAGACGAGCGGTCCAAGGTGCTTCATCTTGTCGAAGTCGTGATTCGCAGTCTGGAAAAGAAGCGAGCGCGAAGGGCCCAACGGAAGCGGTGCGGTCCTGATCATGAGGTGGTCAGCGTGTGCCTTTCAGGGTGAATGCCATGTGTGAATAGATCGACGTATTCCAGTCTAGGGTTCAAAGTAACTCGACCACTGTTGTCATGGGTCTCCTTCCAACTTCAGCGGTTCGGACCGTCAACGAACGAGGGTACTGGAGTGGCCAAGGAATGGTTCGAAAGATTGGCATGCATTCATTAAAAATCAGTGGCTGGCATCCCAGCTTCAGCCTCGCGATTCCTTGGGAAAGAATGTGGGCGGGTATTCATGAAGAGACGCCTCTGCTCCGTGACGAAAATGATGGAACGTAAGGGCGACGCTTTTGAAAAGCACCACGAGCGATGTTGGCCATCACACCATAGGGGATAGTAAAACGGTGTGCTTCTGCCGCCGAGATTTCGTTGGAATATGCTACCAGTGCAGCCATTCGATAGCGAGGGTGGTGGTCGAGGATCATGCATCATGTTCGATCGGCCATCAACGTTCAACGTTCAACTTTGAAGCTCAGGGACCAGCGCTCCGCATCGGACTTGTATTTCTGACCACTCTTATCGAGTCAGCGTGCATGAGGGTGCCGGTCGTTTTGCATCAAGGTCAAGGCCAATACTTTACTGCGATTCTTTTAAGGGCCCCTCAAATCTCTGCTTTGGTAGCCTAGGTCACCTCTGGGAACCAGATCGGGTCGGGTCAACATGCAACAATCGGGACACAAGCCTGAGTTCTGGTGCTGTTTGCGCAACTGCGAAGGCCAATCTTTATTACACCGTCTTGGACGAAAATTGCGAGAGGAACCTAGAAGAGCGTAATGCAATTGGATGAATTTAACGCAAGGTGAGCTTCAAGCCTCACATCCGAACGCATTACATGTGACTACGGTGAGGGTCTTGGCCGTTTAAAGGTCTTTGTAAAATACTTCCATTGCCTCTTTTCGAAGGTGGTCCTTATGCACCCTAGCTACTTCCTGCAGTAGAGGAGTTGTGTCGGTCAGCCTTGGTTCGAAACTGAGCTCAACATGTTCCAATGAGTTGAATTTTCTCTCGTCTGACAGTTGGTCGTCAAGACATGCGAATCCATCCGGCGACCTTTGCAGGAATCGTTCGCTGGATCCTTCGCCTTCTCGAAGGAGGCTTGACGGATGTACTCTCCATTTAATCACCAATCTGAAAATGCGGGATGGATGCGTATGCATTCCACAACGAGGTCTGCCGCCAGAGTTGCTAACTGGGAAAGAGAAAGCAATCTGCCAGTAGTCTCTGCGGGAAACGATGACCCGGAGCTCTTCAAGATGGGGCATGTGGCGAAATGAATCTGTTGATCATGAAGGTCGCGCAGGTTGCTCTGCAACCCTTGGGTCTCTGATCAGCGAATGAATCGGTAAAGGACAATGCCTACACTCACTATAGCCACCATGATGGTGTTCAAGTGTTAAATGGGTGAGGGGTTTCTGGCACACGGTCCATAATAGACTCGAATGCTGACAGGTCTCCGATCCCGAGTTGTAAATATGAAATCTGTTCAAAGAAGGCATCCTCCTGTTTGTGAGCCCATGTAGGCTTCCCCTCAGCCGCAGATCCGTTGGGCTCGCAAGTTGTCTGCTGGCGTCCATTGTTTGGTGTTCTAATGTGCTTGCAGGCAAAGTCAGGATCGTCATCTACCGCAACTCCAATGGAGCACGCATTCAAAGTCGAGGGAAGAACACGAACGAAGTCTCTCGGCAGACTGAGGTGTTTTAAGCTGAAGCTTTTCAGTTCGTTCCCTTGCAGACAGTGATTATGGCATCTTGGAACATAGAGGGGAGGCTTTTCCATTCTCGCCCCCGATCCAGAAGCAAGTATACATGCTCCAGTTTCCGCAGGTTGTTGGCGAAGAATGGAAAGACGGACGGTAAGAAAGTGCCAGTTTCCCCACTCAATCGCAGGTCGTCTCGGGTTTTAGTCCCTGCTGCGATCGCTAGCAAGCGAGGGTGGTACTGGAGAAGCCGAGGGTTATCTTTGAAGATCGACATGAAATCATCCAGAATAGAAGGCTGGTATTCTGTTTCGATTTCACTATTCCGTGGAAAGGGGTTAGAGGCGGATATTCATGAAGAGGTTGCTGCTGGGGCCTCGGTGACGAAGATGGTGTGACGTGAGGGCGACGCTCTTCAGAAGCGCCACTAGCGTGGGGGTGGTCGTCACCCATATGGGGCTAGTAAAACTGAGTGCCTCTGCTGCCGACGTCAACAACAGCATCCAATGCTTTCGTTGGGAAATGCTGGCAGTGCGGCCATGTCAATGGGATGGTGGGGTTGTGAGGGATGAACTGGTGTAGTGGTAGATTCGGATGGATGCTTCACATCATAGATGGCATCCTTTCCAAATCCTTTCTGAGGAAACTGATCGTTATCCTCAGCTGATACGACCTCGGAGTCGAGAAACAGGTCTCATCAGGGTCAAGAGCACATTCGATGCCTGCGTTTTTCAAGGCCCCCCTTGCGATGAAGCTTTGTCCCGGGTTACAACTTTAACCTTTTTGGGTGGGTCCATCTGCAAGCATGGAGTCTATCAATCTGTCCAAGTCGAAAATTCCCCATTCGTTAACGACCACAAAAGCAAGGAATTGCTAGGTCCTTGACCATGATTTCCTGGCCCAGTTTTGGAATCTATCGAGTTCAACTTGTCGCGTCGCCCTAGGTTGATCTGAGGTCGTTCGAGCCCCAAGCGTTGTCACGTTGGTTGATTCGGCGCCTCCGTGTGAAAAGATCGGCAGAGTTCTTCATGATTCATCGTCCCGTTCGTAGCCTTTTTAAGTTATCGTAGGGCACCTATGCGTGACTTAACAGAAAAACCCGTGCGACACGTTGGCAGTTTTTGCGAAATACTCCCAAGACCTCCCTTCGAAGTCGGTCACGATGGACTTTGAGTACTCCCGGCGGCCAATGGCAGTACCAAGAGCATGGGCTTGACCTTGATCTCGACATACTGTAACGAGCTAAACTTGCTCTCGTCTGAAAGTCGGCGGTCGATCGAGACGTACAAATCCATTTGATGAGCCTTGTAAGAGCGTGCTTCGTGGATTCTTCTCCCTCCAGGGGGAAGGCTGAATGAAATGGGTTAGCTCCACCCAATGGTCAATCGGAGCACGGCGAATAGAAGGCATATGCATCCGTGACACGTAGTGTTCGGCAAGGCGTATTGCTTCGGGAGAGGCAAATATATTGCCGGAAGTCTTTCGACGTCGATTAAACTTCGAGCTCCTCAAGATGGGGCATACGGCGAAGTGACATCTTTTCGAGGGCAAGGCGGAAGCCTCGCAGTACTAAGGCCTGTGGTCAGCAAAAGCAGTTGAAGAGGGAACTGATAGACTTGCAATAGCCATCATATTGGTGTTGAAGCGATAAATGGGTGAGGGTGCTAGGAACGCGGTCCATGATGGACTGGAATGCCTTCATGTTCCCAATTTCAAGTTTCAGGGATGAAACTTGTCGAAAGAAAGCATCTTCCTGGCTTTGAGCCCAGGAAGGATTCGTTCTCCGTAGCTTGATACCCAAAGTCGTTGGGCTCACACTGTTCCCCCGGCGCCCTGGTTTCGTGGTCCTACATACTTGCAGGTAAAGGTAGGATCATCCTCAGCTGCCCCGCCAATAAAACATGCATTCAGGGTTGAGAGGAGCACATGAACAAAGTCTCCAGGGAGACTGAGATGCCTCATTTTGAAGCTTTTCAAGTAATTCATGTGTAAGGCCCGCCCATAGACGCCCCCGCTTCAGAAGCAGATATACATGCTCCAGTCTTCGCAAGCTGTTTGCGAAGAAAGGAAGGACAATGGAGAGAAAATGGCTTTCCAACTCAATCGTTGTCGCTGTGGATCTATTCTCTGTGGTGATCGCTAGCAGGCGGGGGTACTGGAGTAGCCGGGGATTGGCTTTAAAGATCGACATAAATTCATCGAGAATGGAGGGTTGGTATTGGGCGTCAGTTCGTCTATTCCGTGGAAAAGGATGGAGGCGGATATTCATGAAGAGATGCCTCTGTGCTCGGCGACAAAGGTGGTGCGACGTGAGGGCGACGCTCTTCAGAAGCGCCACTAGAGCCGGAGTGGTCGTCACACCATATGGGCTAGTAAATCTGAGAGCCCTCTGCAGCTGAGTCAACAATAGCATCCAAGATTTCGTTCGGAAATGCTGGCAGTGCGGCCATGTAGATAGCCTAAGTGTTGGTGGTGGTGGTGGTGGAGGTAGTCGAGGATCAAGGACAGTTGGACAACTGTTTCAGAGATTAGATCCTGATCGCTGTCATTATCCTCGTCGTAAGGGAGCCAAGTCGCCTTGGACTTCAATTGCAGGCTCAATGCATCACAAGTTGCAACACCCTTTGCCATGACGCACCAGGGACAAATTAGGGTCGAGACCTGCCTTTTTCGCTAAATGCCTGGTATTTCAATTCCGTCCCAGACATGAAGATGAGGATAATCCAACTCGTTAACGACCACGAGATATACATTGCGCCTTTAGACTGGATACCCTGCGCTAATACGCTTCAACAATCAATATCGAAACACTGTACGCTGGCGCTGTATAATCAAACGTCTTGCCGGTCGCGATGTTGACCTTCTTGGGAACGATCTTGTTGGGGTTCGGGGGGTATTGCTATCTTTTTCGTTGCCACTGAGAACTTCGGCAGTTCCTGTTTTTGCGACGGTTTTGAAAGGGAGCTCAAAGGTGAATTTACTGGCTGAGGCCCCAACGTTGATTGCCTGAGAGAAAAGGTTAACTTGTTGCCGAGTATCTGTACGTGGATGGGGGAACAGAACAGCTACTCACCTTGATGATAACCTGACGGGCCGAGGTCTTGCGAACAACGGTCCAATAGAGGGTTCCCTTTCGTTCCGGAAGGGTGCTGGGCAGGTATTCGTCACCTCGGTACAAGCTAAAGAACTGAGAAACGAGCTCGAGATCAGCTACGTCAGTACTAAGGACGTGTGACAGTCCCCACCTTCTGGACATAGTAACTGGTGGACCTGTACACGGATCCAGCACTGCGAAGGCATCGTTAATGAACTTCCAACAACATAAAGCACCGGGATGCTGACTCGAATGCTAAAAGATTCGGCGTCTACGCAAAGGTGAGGTCACAAGAGTGAAGTGGAAAGACCAGCGTGAAACTCACCCATTGATTCCTAGTGGCGTGCTGAATGCACATGAGCAAAATAATCATCGTATAGAGAACGGATAACCTACCCCAATCAAAGGAGCATATGCAGCAGCAAAGACAATGTCACTGTTTCGTTCGAGACCACTCATGAACGCAGCCTCGCTGGCAGCACCTGAGAAGGGTCAACCTCCCTGCGCACGAAACACGGCGGGACAGACATACTGATCATAGTTGGGTAGATAAGCCGACCATTTTCAGGTCTACCAAAGATATCACTAGAGTTGGTGGAAATGGCAGCATACTCCCCTTCAAAGTAGAGGGTTCCGTTGCGCTTGAAACGCCGTTATGAGGATCTTGTGGGGGGCAGATCTGTCAAAGGGGGCTCACATCGAAGTCGTCATAGTAGAAGGCATTGTCAGAGAACCAAGCTGTAGTTGAAGGTGGTCAAAAACATTGGTTTCGAAAGTGAAGATGGATACCCACTTGGAGTGTTGTACACGTGGACGTCATAGTACTTCGGAGTGGGTTCCAGGATAGGATTCCAGGCAAACGTCGTGGCCAGGAAGTCTGAGACACAAGTCAAAGTTAGCTTCATGTGCAGAAAGAACAAAACAATATTTACTCAATTGGGGGAATTCCTTTTCAAGAGCTTCAATGAACGCCTTCCATCGGTAGATGTAGGTCTCCGGTCCGAAGAAGTCCTGGTAGTGGCGAAAGTGAGTTGAATAAGGTCTTCGAAGCCCAAAGTGAATTAGACTACTTCGTTTCCGATCTCGACGTATCGAATCGGGAAAGGTTTCTCGCGTCCGAGGGACTTTCGCAAGGCAGCTGGCAAAGAGCGTTCGCGATTAGCGTCTATGCTTGCATCTAGGCTCCAATGGTGCTCACCTGCTGCACTCTTTCTGGGGTCGCCGATGACAAAATTGATCTAGTCTCCTTCAGCACCTTTCATCCACGGGATGAAAACGGGTTCCCTTACCTGGTCGATAGCCTGCTGGATGTAAGGCTGAAGTTGATCTTCTGGGACGCTGTCACCTCCAAGAGAATAACCTGCAGAAGCAGCATCAGCCAACTGTCAAACTGTGAAAGAACAAGGTGTGGTTTTTACCAGAGTACACCCCCATGATAGGCTCCGCCTCGATATCCTCGCACCAGTAAAGGTATTCCAAGATTCCTAGGCCATCAGTGTTGACATACGACCAGTCACCAAAGCGTCCGGGCCTCTCTTTCAAAGGTCCAACCTATTGGATTAAGCAGTCAATCGCAGTCTCTGTATCGAAGAAAAGCCGATGCACATACAGTCGCATTCCACTGCCAACGCCTGTCAACAGTCTGCCCTTCTAGATTATTCCCGCCCGGGAAACGGAAGAATGAAGGCTTCAACTCATACAACGCATCAGCAAGGTCCTTCCTCATACCATTCGCTCTGTTCCTAAACGTAGGAGGGAACAGGCTGAACATGGCGAAATGGATGGACTGTCCAGCGAGCGCTTTAGCATCGACAGTTACAGCAAACTGGTTATCAGTGGAGGGACCGCTGGCAGTAGCACGGAGGTCAAAGGTGACTTGGTTCCAGTTGGTCTTGGAGGCAGAGACCGGGACGCGGGCACTGCCAAGAACTTTGCCAGAGGAGGTCTGCAGCTGGACAGTGATAGGGCCAGAGAACGATGAGCTAGTGGGGAAGCGGTAGTAGAACGAGGCTTTGTAAGTGGTTCCTTGGGTTACTTTGATCCCTGGTGCAACAGACCTTGAGCCTCCCTACTGTGGACGCGTGAAGGTGAAAGAGAAACATACCCTCATAGCCAGTGTTGGCGAATCCAACTGGACCTGACCTTCCTGTTGGGACTGCCAGGCGGAGGGCGTTGGGAAGACGAGTGGAAACGGGCGAGGACTCCATAATCATGCTGATGGAAGCGTTGTTTACAGCTATCCAAGCGCTCATGGCTTCACTGGTGCCTGGCATGACCCTTGGTAAGGGGATAGCTCCATAGCCTGTAACAATACTTGCCTGGTGTCTGGAGCTGGAATGCTCGATTTTGAAGCACTGTGTATGTAGATTCCAGTCAGACAAAGTAACCGAATGTGAATGGCACCTACGTTCTCCATAAAGTCCACCATCGCCGCTCTACTAGGTTCAGACTGGTGCACCCAAGCTCAGGAAAAAGGTCTCACCCACTAGAGCTCAGTCAGCTAACAGCAGACATGGAATGACATGGCGAAACTCACACTGATGTCTCATACATAAGGCCCCCTGCAAGGTGTTTGTCAGTGGCTGTTTCAATGCTCGAACCGACCAGGGCACAAACATAGGGTCGAAGGGATTTTGTGGCTGGCTTTCGCCTGCACTGTGACCTTGACGGCCGACGTTAGCGTTAAAAGGCGCTAAAGCGCACAAAAAAGCAAGTAGACGAATCATTTCCGACTGGTGTTCAACGACACCCTCAGGCCACTTTTATATCTGAACAATGTGGTGTCGAACCACCGGCCCTGTCTTTAGAGTTTCTCCGTTGACAGTGAGCCAACATGAGCGGGTCCAATCCGCCAACGGCATACCTCCACTCCTGACGCACTGATCGAGGAGGGAGAAGCAGGCCAAGTAGACGGCGATCGGTCCATAAGAGGGCTTTGAAGTATTACGACGCTCTGACACCGCCTGACGAAGTCCAGAAGCTCCAAGGTTTGAGAACATACCCGTTCGCATAGGCCCCTCGCAATAACGGTATAAGCCAGAGCAAAGAGCAACGCATTCTTTGCGGTTAACCAGGACAGATCGTGAAGGCTGCATAAGCCATGCTCTTGAGCTGCGCCCAGCGTAGCTTTACCATTGTCCTTGATCAGGATCCCTCCCGTTGCTTCAGGAAGAGAAGTTGCTGAACGTGTTCCAAGACGAAGTTAATAATAGCTTGGGTGGAAGGAAGACACCGCCAGAGGACATACTGTGGGTATGCGTCCGAGGTCCGGTCTATAACCTCATTGCACGTTGAGAAGCTCACCGAATGACGTTTATTTCCGAGTCAGAGCAGAGAAGACGAGCAGTCCAAGACCCTGCGCCTGGCCAGAGTATGGTTCGCATTCTGGAAAAGAAGCCAGCACGAAAAGCCCAACAGGAGCGGTGCGGTCCGGAGGTGGCCATCGTGTGCTCGGAAGGGTGAAGGCCATGTGTAAATGGATCGGCATATCCAAGTCTAGAATTCAAAGTGCGGGAGGTATTATGACAAGTAATAAGCGGTAGGGATGTATAATTTCAGCTGGGAAAGTGTAAGCGAAGCACGTCCCACGCCAGAGATATAGAACCTACCAAGACTTTAGAATCACCGCGCCCTGCAAATGACTTCTCCGGCAGTTTCAACTGCAAAGCCTCTCGCGCTTCCAGCCACTCGTGTTCAGGATGATTCGTCCTCACTACCGCCACCTCTCCCATTCCCAAAGGCTTGATAGTTTGCGCCCTACGACCGGTGCATATTCTGCGAATCTCGGACACGTCCATAAAGATTCGCTTCGAGGGTTTACTGACGAGTTCCATATGGTTCAGCACGGGCATGTCATTCCTGAACTTGAGGTCCGCCCAAATTCTCTTCTCTGCCTCGCCCGCGGCATTGAAGTCTATTGGTGAAGGCCTGTTGACGGCCCCGCGTCAGTGACGAGATGAATCCTGCTCGCAGGAGGATGGAGAGAATGCCGAGATTTTGAGTGTTATGGTCGACCAGGATTTTCTGGTGTCGTGCCCGGAAGGCATTCTGGACGTGCGAGGGCAGAGGGCGTGGTAGCGGCATTTCGTGGACGTCGTCGCGGTCACGAAGCAGAGCAGACCGTCAACATTTTGCCAGGCGCGTCAGAGTTGTGGGAAAGGCAGTCCTTAAGCGGATGTCGAATTTGATGGCCAGTCGGGCGCCTAAGCGTTTATCGTCGTACTCTTGACAGGCCAGCCACCGGTCTGCAAAGACCTGGTGAAAACCGAACATAGGATCATTGATAGAAACTTAGACCCGAAAAGGACGCGCTACGGTCGATAAACAGCGTGAGCTTCAAGTTTCAGCGAGTCCTCCATTGCCATATCACTGCCTTCCAGTCTTTTGAATCCTTTATGGTTTCGAAGAATCTTCGAGCAGATAACATTATCGACACTCAAATATGGGTAAGAAGAAGTATCGACGTCGTGGGACAGAATGCAAGAACCAAAGGGAGTCAGTACGGCTGTACTCTTATCGTGTTTGTTTCCAATTTTCAGTACGTACGAGGTGTTTATGTAAAAGATATTCGTCACCAATCTGAAGTATGAGAATCTTTAATTGCAAGCCTCCCAGATGATTGGGGTGCTCTCACAAGACACGCATGTTAAGCCAGACCTGAGTTACCCATAGGAAAGGCGTTGACACACAATTGTGCCACCAACGGCGGTAGTTCCGAAGGTAGTTCCATTAGCAGTGACGATGGTATTGATGTTCACGTAGTTTCACCTCCGCAGGGGCTCCAGAGGTCCCTGGGATAGTAGGGTGATAAACGAGAAAGAGCCTTAACAGGACAAGATAAGCTCAAGTAGGAAATGATGCACCTTTTTGTGAAGAGCTCTCACCTGACGTTGTGAAGTCGTGAGGGGGACCGTTATCGTAGGGGTGGAACCAGAAACTTTGCGTTGCCTGCTCAGGGCTGCAGATGCGATAAACTTGCGGAAGACTCACAGTAGTAAACATTTTCTACGGATCCAATGCCGCCAGGGGAACGTTGGCAATAATTGGAGTGGTTGTCTCGGCGTGCCTGAATTTCCAACCAGCGGGAACGCTAATGAATAGAACAAACCTTTTAGATCTCCTTTTTCACGAAGGAAAAATGACTCACATTGCGTTCACGGAGGCTTGGCAGTTACGACGACTCAAAATAACGGGGATGTTGGGCCCCGTAATTGCAGCAAAGCCGATGGTGTTGTATAATCAATGGCTCTATCTAGAGTAAAATTTGGTGATGAGCAAGTGTCAAAGAGCAACGAGTACGGATGCGCGTCTCGACTTACGGTCAACTGAGACCTTCGTAATCTCAGCACATCCAGGACCACTGGAAGAAGTCGAAATGCTTCAAAAGGTCAAGTCTCTTCTCATAAGTAGCGAGGCGACTAGCAACATGCATGGAAAGAGACTGAGCCGACGCATGGATCGTGGTAGCGAGAGCAACAAATGCAGCGAGGCTGAGGCTCATGACAAAAGTTTTGAAGAAGCAAGGGTCTGGACAGCTAGATCTAAGTTCCTTGAGCCTGAACGCCTGATAGCCATACAGGTATGGCTTTATAGTCTCTCTGGATGGCCTGAAGCTGGCATAATCCGGACGTTCGGTAGCATCTCGGGTTGAAGGAAGACAAAGGGACTACGTGCGACAGGTGCATCAGGCAGCTGATTGAACACAAGTGACCGACTTCAGATTCTTAGTTTTTGATCACACGTTAGGGGGAGACCAGAACGGAAGGCGATACAGAGTGCTAGGTTTTAATGGGGGAGCTGCAAACCCAGCGATTCGTAAATTAAGTAGTGCATCAACCTTCAGAGGAATTCAGAGAAGTTGTGAATTCTTAGCTCGAGGTATCTGGTAAAATTTCAGAGATAACGTGTACTCTGCTAGAAGGACCAAGAAACAAAATGCGATCCACAGAGTTCGGCAAGAGGTAGAGACCAGCTTTTACCGGCGACATAGCTTCAAGAGTAAAGACCTATTTTACGGCCAATGTAGCCGTCGGAAAGCTGTGAGCCAATTCCCCACAAGTGGAGGGAAAGGTTGCAAGCAGACCACGAGGACGACCGGAAAGGAGGCTTCAATCATGTTCATTGAGTTGTAGGTACGTTCTGTGAGAAGGTGCCTGGATTTTTATCGTTTCTGCATCTTCCAAAGATTCGAAGTTGTTGCCCTACCCGTGGTTTGTGCACGTCCAGGGGGAAGAGGGGCGTGATCCGACCTCCGGAGGCAGTCAGGCACCTCGAGTGTGGCACTGCCACCAATTGATTCAAGTTCACAATAACTTTCGTTTTGACGCTCGCTTCGATCATCTCTATTCCTTTCCTTCTGGCCCCGCACATACGACACGGAATAATCAGTGGGCTCACGGACGCTAATCCGAAAAAGATAAACCAGATGGCCATCTCACCAGCAGATGATGATCTAAAATCGGCTCTCATTGAGCTCAAGTCTCGAAACCCGGCCATGGGTATCACAAAAATCCATGCTCTCTTGCTAAAGGAGCGGCCAGAGTGGACTGTTAGCGAAAAGAGGACGAAGAAGATTCTGCAGAGCGAGGGGCTGGTGTCTGGCCCTTCTGGAAGCGCAACAGCACCTCAAACCGTATTCCCGAGCTCTAAAGTGATTCCAGACCTGGATGTGGGGGAAGTGGACTTCCAAAGCCCATGTCAAGTTCTACGATAAATGCAAGGGAAAAGGTCTTGAGGCTACGGCGGAGCTTCAAGAGGGAGAAGTGATCTGGAAGGAGGATCCGTTCGTCATCTCCCCAGAATGGTGCGCCTCATTCCTTTTTCGATATCAAACGCTCCCGGGCCTTTGTTTAAGCTTACCTCCCAACCCTACCAGTTGGGAGGGGGTGGAAGGTGCTCATCTCTACCCTCTGTGGCCTTAAAGGCGCTATAGCCGCTCTTGGTGGCCAACGATTCGGAGCTCGGAATGAGCCATCCTTTCCTTTTCTTCTCCGATCTATCATTAGACTCTGACAAGTCTGATAGGGACATCTACGACCTCGTTGCGCAAGGGAAGGCATGTGCCTTGTGTACTACCCCCTTCTCCGATACGCCTCTCGTTACCACCTGTCCCGCCTCCTCCACTTCCTCATTTTGCCCTGCACGCTTCTGCAACCGCCTCTGCCTCAAACGCTCAGCCAACATCCATCCCCTGCTTTGCCCTTCCCAAAACCCTGCCTCAGTTCCTCTACTCAAATTCGCACGAGCGTCGGAATGGATGGCTCTCGGTGCACTTGGCAATTGTATTGCGCGCATCCTCCTTGCTCGTCAACAAGATGACGCAGTCTTTCAGGCCGATTGGAATGTGATGCGAAGCTTTGCCAGCCTTGGGATGGAGGACCGTGCAAAACACAGCTACAACATGCGACAGCCAGATCGCGAGGCATGGAAGAAGGCGCACCAGCTCGTCGTTCAGGCGTTCAAAGATCCGAAAGGCTCGATAGAGCAGAAGAAATTGGCGAAAATTCTCAAAAAACCTCTACCGCAAGAGGTAGACGATGACCTCTTTGCGTATGAATCTGGTTTCTTGCAAAATCTGGGCAAAATGTCGCTCAGTAAGTCTCGGTTATTCTTCTGCTTGTGTCATATCTAATCTCTTCATCATAGATCTCGAAGCCCACGGAGGTCTCTACACCCTACATTCCCATTTGAATCATTCTTGTACGCCCAATGTGTCGGTACGGCATATCGACAAGCGAGCAGCTCTTTCGCGGATAACACTCATAGCGAAGCGGGCTATCTCAGCAAACGAGGAGCTCACTGTGACCTACGTCAACCCCGAGCTGCCTTATAAAGCGCGTCAGGAGGAGCTGAAGGCTTGGGGCTTTGGGTCTTGCCGATGTGACAGGTGCCTGAGCGAAGAGAAGCTGCAAGGGCCCTTGGAGAAGGAGAACGATGGTGGAGATATGGACGATTTGGCAAGGGAGCTGAAGGCTGGGCTAGGTGTGATGTAACTCAGGTATCACACTCGACCTCAACACCGCTTTCCATTTCTAACCCCATCTTCGGTGAGACGGGATCGTTTAAACGCCTCCCGGCGTGCTTCGACATTGAGGTTTGCCATTTACGTCCTCCCAGGCTCGCAACAGTCTCCTGAGCGAGCTAGCTGCACGGAATGTTTTGGAGGGTCCTCATATCACAGATAAGTGCTGGCCATCCTACTCTGACAATGACAGATCAAAGTGGGGGGGAAAAGGCGGGCGGTAGGAGCCACAGACTCCTTGATTTGAAATTGTTAGATATCCGAATGATGTCTCGTATCACAGAGAGAGGTCTGGCTAGTGGAAGTCGAGACGGTGGCAAGGGAACGAAGATTTCTGGCTTCTACCCCTGTAACGAACTGCAGTGTCCTGCAATGTTCATGATCAAAGGAGCTTGAGAAGCATCAGCCGTGAACAATATTAGTTAGATGGCCCACAATTTGATCGGCGTTGAAGGCCTCTCGAGAATTTAGGTGGCGTAACAAAGACTCGGACTTGATGCGGGCTCAGATGACCTCTTTGCTAAGTTTCTTGTACGCCCAAGGCTCCGAGGGAGTTATGTCAAGCGAGAGGGCGGTGTCAGAAACTCCATGTCGTGACGACACATAGGGAACTGAGCGCTGTCTTCAACCGTTCGAAGCACAGTCCAGAAGGATGTGTTACGAAAATAATATATTTTCAACGGCCGAAACTCCAGGAGTTGAAACAAACCTCGCCGCGTTGACCGATCGCTGTAAGTTCTGCACCTTCTGACCTTTTGCACCTCACTGTCTGGAGCGTGCCTTTCCCATATCAGAGATCGGACTTCGGACATATTGTCTTCAAAAATCTATATAAGCTGGTCGAATTCTACCTGAAGTCTATGGCGTACCAGACCGGGTTTTATTATTTATCGCGAAAAAGTGACATTTTCTCTCCGCACTTCGATTTTTCAATATCGCACTGCCAATATCTACTTCGCACCGCAAACCTTGAGTATCGCACCGCAGAAATGAGATTCGAACCGCAGAGTTTGACCATCGCACCGCAGGACTTGACTTTCGCACCGCGCAACTTGACTTCAAGAATATCGCACCGCAAAAACCCAACGTCGAAAAATCGCACCGCCGAAATTGAGTGAAATTTCGCACCGCGGAACTCGACTCCCAAAAATCGCACCGCAGAGTTCTATTTTTGGACACTCTGTACGGCACCACTCTTGGCCTCTTGCCGTCTGTTTGAAGCGACCAAAGGGTGTGTTTTCACCTATGTGACTTTGAGGTCTCGCTTGCTTGTACAAAAAGCCACTCCGAACAGGTGCCACCAGGAGAGTAGGGGATACCGCTTTCGGCCTATCAAACGCGCTCAGGGGCATTCCGAATAGGCGCCCATCGGGAGTACCTTAAGTTCGACGGTTCACCCTTGCCACTAAACTCTTTCCCTAGTTCATTGTTTCATCTTACACAGCCATTTTTCAGTATATAAGCAGATGCCCTTGTTCAATCTCACAATTATGGCTCAAATTAAAAGTGATGGCATATACAAGTATACATGGGGCCTCACCGAGCCACTCCTCGTCACAGATACCAGCCTGGGCGACGCAAAGTTATGAATAAGATGCCTGGTACCTCACTTTGCCAATGGGTGTGAGATACAAGCTTTTAAGGAAGGATTGGCTATGTTCCTCATAGTACCTGCAGCTAGGGCTGACGTCGTGTTTGAACAGCTTGTTCTTTAGTAAATGGCTTGCTGTAGCAAATAAATTTGACCCGCTGCTAAACTAAGACGTATAGCCAATACCTACCGGGCCGAGAGCGTTCTCTCGAGTGATTCACAGTAATAAAACCTCAACCTGGCATCGACCTGCAGAGCGCGTTGTCCTTTGGTAATGCGACGACTTGATACTGTACTCGCTGTATATAGCTATTTATACGTATACACTTACTCAACTGGATTGATCCCCATTCATCCCAACGCAACATGGTTGTTTGAATAGCCAGGTGAATCTAAAATCTTCGGTATCTTACTTGTTAGGCTCAAAGGCCTATGCGCACAAACAACCGCCACTATTCTTTACTTCAATTATCGTAGTTCACGCTGGGACCCCACCACTGAAGAAACTGAGTCCCTGCAAACGTGTTTGGTACTCCCGATGGGCGCCTATTCGGAATGCCCCTGAGCGCGTTTGATAGGCCGAAAGCGGTATCCCCTACTCTCCTGGTCGCACCTGTGAGTGGCTTTTTGTACAAGCAAGCGAGACCTCAAAGTCACATAGGTGAAAACACACCCTTTGGTCGCTTCAAACAGACGGCAAGAGGCCAAGAGTGGTGCCGTACAGAGTGTCCAAAAATAGAACTCTGCGGTGCGATTTTTGGGAGTCGAGTTCCGCGGTGCGAAATTTCACTCAATTTCGGCGGTGCGATTTTTCGACGTTGGGTTTTGCGGTGCGATATTCTCGAAGTCAAGTTGCGCGGTGCGAAAGTCAAGTCCTGCGGTGCGATGGTCAAACTCTGCGGTTCGAATCTCATTTCTGCGGTGCGCTACTCAAGGTTTGCGGTGCGAAGTAGATATTGGCGGTGCGATATTGAAAAATCGAAGTGCGGAGAGAAAAATGTCACTTTTTCGCGATAAATAATAAAACCCGGTCTGGTACGCCATACTTGTGATGCTTTCGCAGCACAACCCTTACTCATGGTGGTACCGGCTGCCCTGAAGCGTCGTCGGTGTCCGTGACCCTAAGCTGTATGCCATATTCCAGAAAACCAGTTACGCTCGCTTACAATTGCTTCTTGCAGCTTCTTCGGTTAACTACACTCCTCCCTCGTCGTTCGCCACTTTCGTGACTCCAGCCACTTCGAGACGTGTCAATTGCCAGATTGGGGTGAACACTTGGTAAGTAGAGCTCCAGAGGTTGAGGTTTCTCTGAGGGCTGAAGTAACTTGTTAGTGTCTCAACTGGGTGGAGGTTCAGGTTCCCCCAGACTACGACCCCCGTCAATAGCTTCACCCCTACTGGTAACCTGGGAACCGTGACCAACACTTACTTCTGTAAGACACCTCAAAGGCTCCGACCATAGTAGCCAGCGTGCTCAATTTCCTTACAGTCCCGGACTCCTCGACTACCTCTACTGGGATTACTACCTTGACTAGCTCAGGTAAGTAAATCATCTCTTCCGTGTGTAGTTTTCATGCTGGTCGCCCGAACGTTATAGGAAGCACCCCTGCTACCCATGTATACAACCCGGCCACCAACTGGAGCCCATGCGGTGGGTGCTTCACCTTCAATATCAACACCATCCTCCAGGCTATTGGCAGCGACCCCAGCGGCAGCATGTCTATCGATGGTACCATTGTGGGGGCTCGCCTCGACCACCCCTGGTTTTCCCAACAGCTAACCTATCCCCTTAGACTACCCCTGTTGTCTGGGAAGCCTGCACTGCCTAGAAGGTCGCATAAACCGCTTATATCCTTGCGTACTGACCTGCCAATCGTTGCTACCGTACCCTGTAAACCACGACAACTGTTGTAAAGCTAGCGAGGAAATACCGAACTATGTGAATTTGACCGGTTCTGACCATTCCGTGCTAAGCTTCTGTACTTCGTGGCTGACCAGTGTGATCCCTTCTTGGTCGCGTTGTTTTAGAGGCAGCATGGCCTGATGGACAATTGACACTCCGCCGTGATAAGCGCCGTGCGGCGGTCAAAGTGCACTTTCATTCATTTGGGGCGAAAATGCATACTTTTCATACCATTTCTGCGCGAAACTATTGGATCTGAGAAGAGGCTGATTTTTTTTTTGTTTTTTGGAATTAGTCGGTTGTGCGAAAACTTTTGAGTGTCGGTTGTGCGCGAAAACTTTTGGTGAGCGCGAAAACTCGTGATGTAAGGGACTCAGGGAATCTGAGATGGGCATAGGCTAAGAAGTCTCTAGACTCTACACTCAAAAGTTTTCGCACCACCGGATTTTCGCGCATCCGACCAATTCAAAATGTTTTCGCAGTCTCTCTCAGACCTAATGATTTCGCGCAGAAATGGTAAGAGAAGTATGTGTTTTCGCGCAAAATGAATAAAAGTGCATTTTGAACGCCATACTCTACACTACGCATTCCCATCTGAATCATTCTTGTACGCCCAATGTGTCGGTACGGCATATCGATAAGCGCGCAGCCCTTTCACCGAGAACCGTCATCGCAAAGCAGACTATCTCGATAGACGAGGAGCCCACTGTGACCTACGTCAACCCCCAGCTGCCTTATAAAGTGCATCAGGAGGAGCTGAAGGCTTGGGGCTTTGGGTCTTGCAGATGCGACAGGTGTCTGAGCAAAGCGGAGCTGCAAGGGCCCTTGGAGGAGGAGAGAGATGGCGGAGATATGAATGATTTGGCAAGGGAGCTCAAGGCTAGGTTGGGCGTAATGTAACAATTCAAGTATCACCCCGCACTTCAACGCGGCATTTCAATATCTAACCACGTCAACGAGCTTCAGTGAGACGAGATTGTTTAAACGCCACCCGGCGTGCTTCAGCATTGAGTTTCCCCTCCCAGGCTCGCACCAGTCTCCTGAGGGAGCTAGCTGCACGAAACGTTTCGCTATTTTGGAAGGTCCTCGTATCGCGGATAAATATGGGCCAACATCTCATGGAGACTACTTTGACAATGATAGACAAAAGCGGGGTGCAAAAAATTAGCTAGATGAAGCCACACACTCCCGAATTTGAAATTGTTGGATGTCTGGATGCCATCTCGCCTCTGCCAGCCTCTCCTTAGAGGGAGGGATCTGGTCAGTGAAAGTCAAAGGGAGACCTGGAGCACGAAGAGTCCTGGCTGGTAACCCTGTGGTGAACAGCCTTCTGGAATGTAGCGATTGAGCGGGATAACGAATCCTCGCACGTTCACAAGGGCTTGACAAGCATCAGTTGTAAACGGTCTCAGTTACATGGCCCAAAATTGGATCGGCGTTGAAATGGAAGGCCTTTCAAGAATTTAAGTGGCGTAACAAAGAGTTGGTGCGTGCTCATCTGACCTCTTTGCTGAACTTCTGGTGCGCCCAAGACTTTGAGGAAGCAGGAAGGCAGTATTAGAAGCTCCATGTCATAGGGCCCTGAGCGCCGTGTTCTGCCGCTCGAGGCACAGTTCAGAAGTCTTCACAAAAATAATACATCCCCAAGTTCGACGGCCGAATTTCCAGGACCTAAAACAAACTAACTCTCCAAATAACCTCTCCGCGTTGAGTCACTGATTCGCCGTTCTGGGCTTACCGTGCGTGTGCTTACCATGTCAACTAGTAAAACCAAAAGACTGTTGTAAAGTTAGCGATGATATACGAAATTATGTGCCTTTGCTAAACATTCGCTACGTTACGCCAAGCTATGGGGTCTCACGCCTGATGAACGCGTATCTTTCTTGCTATAGAGACAGCCTAACATTCTGCGAAGTTGATACTCCGCTGTGATAGGCGCCGTCAAGCGGATCGTGCAGGCGTCACAGGTGTCTGAGCGAAGAGAAGCTGTGTGAAGGGCTTTCGGGTGAGCAGAAAAATAAAGGAGATATGGAGTAGTCATCACCAAAAGGCAGGGAACATTTTGTTGCATTTTGGAACATTGTAAGGCTATCGATGCATTGTAATACCAGTGCGCCATTGGAAGCCTGGACTGCGGATCAAAATGCCAAGCCAGCATTTAGAAGTCACTTGGCCCATTGCAAAGCGCGAAAATGCACCAAAATCTTGCCCAACCCAGACGATCCCATACCTCTCGATCTCCCTTTCTTACAATATGAGTATCTGGACGTTATAAAGCATAACTAAACCCTTCTACTTTCCATAATTTCCTTGTTAGACGACGTTTGGCGAGTCCACAGGGACGAGAGAAGCCTTCGGGGAGGACGCGCATCACCGATGTCGCGCGTCATCCCAACGCCTCATTGTCAGGCACCAACGAGCATTGTAGACGTAAAATCGCCATTTGAATTTAACCTCCGCATTTCAAGCCAAAGATAGGCTCCCAATGTGCCAAATGTACGAAAATGTTGCCCACCTTTTGGTGATGTATGTGGCAAGGGAGCTCAAGGTTGGATTAGGCGTGATGCAACTCAAATATCACCCTACACCTCAATGCCGCTTTCAATATCTAGCCCCATCGAATATATATCAGCGAGATGGGGTTATTTAAACGCTATCCAGCGTGCTTCGGCATTGAATCTCGCCGTTTACGTCCTCCCAGGCTCACACCAGTCACAGAGCGAGCTGGGTGCACGGAACGTTTGGTTATTTTGGAAGGTCCTCGTATTGCGGACATGAATTGACCATTGTCCCACAACGCCTATTTTGACAATGACAGATCAGATTGGGGAGCAAAACGTGGCTAGGAGGAGCCACGCACTCCCGAATTTGAAATTGTCGGATGTCCGGATGGTGTCTCGTCTCTGCCAGCCCTGTCCTCAGAGAGAGAGGGCTGGCTAACAAAGTTGAGGCGAGGGCAAGAGAACAAAGATCTCTGGCTGATAGCCTACGACGAGCTGCCTTCTGCTGGAATGTAGCGATTGAGTGCAATAATGAATCCTCACATGTTCAAAGGGACCTGACAAGCATCAGCCGTAAATGATCTCAGTTACATGGCCCAAAATTGGGTCGGTGTTGAGATGGAAGGCCTCTCAAGAATATAGGTGGCGTAACAAAGAGTTGATGCGGGCTCAGATGACCTCTTTTGCTGAATTTCTTGTGCGCTCAAGTCTCCGAGGGGCCCATGTCAAGCGGAAGGGCGGTATCAAAAAAATCCATGTCGTGACGACACATAGGCCACTGAGCGCTGTTTTCTACCATTTGAGGCACATTCCCGAAGGATTTATCACGAAAATAATACATCCTCAACGGCCGAACTTCCAGGAGTTGAAACAAACACTCTCTTTGAGTAACCTCTCCGCGTTGACCGCTTGCAGGCCTGCTGTAAGTTCTGCACCATCTGACCTTTGCCTACCGCCCCTCTTGGAAGTGCCTTTCCATATCAGAGAGCTGAATCCGGACGTATTGTCTTCAGAAATCTATATAAGCTGGTCGAATTCTATCCCAAAGTCTTAAGCAAGCACCCAACTCCCGCTTACCACCCAAACATCCAGAACTCTTCTCTTCTCTTCAATCATGAAGCTTAGCCTCGTCACCATTGCTGTTCTCGCTGGTGCCCTCCAAGCATCAGCTCAGACCTTCATAGGCCCGTACGTGCTGTCCACCGACGCGACTATCAGCTGAACTGACCGCGTTGTGATCCTTTTTTCAGCACATCCGATACTCATGCTGGTTCCGGCTGCCCTCAAGGGTCGTCGGTGCCTGTGGCCGTCAGCTGTATGCCATATTCCAGCAAAGCAGTAACGCTCTCTTACAATTACTTATTACAGCTTCTTCGGTTACCTACACTCCTCCCTCGACATTTGTCGCTTCCGTGACTCCAATCACTTCGAGCCGTGTCAATTGCCAGATTGCGGTGAGCACTTGGTAAGTAGAGCTCCAGAGGTTGAGGTTTTTCTGAGGGCTGAAGTAACTTGTTAGCATCTCAGCTGGGTGGAGGTTCAGGTTCCCCCAGACTACGACCCCCCGTCACTACCTTCACTCCTGCTGGTAACTCGGAGAGCGTCACCAACACCTACTTCTGTAAGACGCATCAAGGACTCCGATCATAGTAATCAAAGTATTAACTCCTTTACAGTCCCAGGCTCCTCGGCTACCTCTACTGGGGTCACTACCTTGACCAGCTTGGGTAAGTCAATTATGTCTTTCTTGGATAGTCTACGTGTTGACCTTCTGAGTTTTTTTAGGCAGCACCTCCGTGACTAATACTTACTCCCCGGCCACCAACTGGAGCCCATGTGGCGGGTGCTTCATCTTCAACATCAACACTGCCCTCCGTGCTATTGGCAGCGACCCCAGCGGCAGCATTTCTATCGGCGGTACCATTGTGCGTACTTGCACCAACCACTCCTGCTTGTACCAACAGCTAACCTATAGCCTTAGACTACCCCCGTTGTCTGGGAGGCCTGCACTGCCTAGACGAGCGCAGAAACTGCTTCTATCGTTGCGTACTGATCTGCTGATTATTCTTACCCTAACCTGTAAACCCACGAAAACTGTTGTAAAGCTAGCGATGAAATACCGAATTACGTGACTTTGACCAGTTCTATAACCATTCCGTGCTAACCCTCCAGGCTTCGCGGCTCACGACTGTGATTCCCTCTTGGTCGCGTTGTTTTAGAGGAGGCTGACATATAATTGACACACCGCTGTAATAAGCGCCGTCATGCTTGTGGCGGTCCAGTCGCGTTTCGAACTCCTTCCTTTGCTAGCCACCGCCCACTCACACTGACTTATACGGAAATTCGCGGTGTTTTCAACATGGATCTGTCTAGAGGCCTTTCTGATTCGGAGGATGACGGGGATTATGTACCGCCTGAGGGAGAAGGTGCGTCTGACCAGGGAATCCTCTGACGATGGACGCGTAACAACCACTCGCTAGACAGCAGTTCGGACAGTGAGACAGAAAAGCCAGCAAATGCAACTCCAGAAAAAAACAGGGACAATATGGCTTCGAAGTAGGCTCCAGCACTCATTCCAATCCGAAGATGCTCATCCATTCCAGGGATATGAAGAAGATATGGGAAAGCTTCGAAGCATCCATATCCAGTGCCAGCGGCTCAAAACCTCTTGAGCCAGGACTACAGATGGTGAAAGTGGTGAAGCGATATCGCTTCGCGGGGCAAGAGCACGAGTGAGACTCCTGCCACGCACCTTGAGCCAATAGAGACTCATAGACTTGGGCAGAGAGGTCCTTGAAGTTCCAGAGGGCTCAGAGGAGGCACGAAAATGGCCTGCATACCAGAATACAGATCTGGAGGGTGCGCCCGAGTTGGGCAGCAAAGCACCAGTTGTCTCGGACCCAGTGGCTCCACAGCCTGAGCCTACAGAACATTCAGGCCCAAAACCACAGCCAGTCAAGCGCAAACCTGGCCCTCGCAAACCTAAAACAGCGTTGGCGCCACTACCAGGCGCATCGAAAGCAAAGAAGATCACAACGCTCGAAAAGTCAGCTATGGATTGGAAGGCTCATCTGGACTCCGAGAAGCAAACTGGAGTACAGGATGAACTGGAAGCAAATCGGCGCGGTGGTGGTTATCTCGAGAAGGTTGAATTCTTGCAACGAGTCGAAGAACGAAAAGAGGACAAACTTGACGCTGAGAGAAGTACAAAACGAAGGAAGCTGTAAGGTACGCATGCAATTTTGGCAAAGTCCCTATAAACCGAACGCTGGATTGAAACAGAACTAGACGCCTGTTGCCTGCCCAGCCTTCACAGCATCTCTTATCCCGTCTGTGCCTTCCGAAGCCGCTTGCAATGCAGCCCCGAGTTTGTTTGTTGTCACAGCGGTTTCCACAGATTCTGCACTTGTACCTGCCCTAACCGGAAGAGCGGCATCCAAGAAGGCGGTTGGCTTCCGGAATAGAGTCGGGAGGGACCCATTCCATGTTGACATCGACGTCGATGATTCCTTTCCCGAGGCCCAGTGCAAAATCAATGTCCTTTCGTGTCAAGTGAAGGGTAGCAGTCGTTTGTCTGGGTCGGCCCTCAGTGGTTGGAGGTGGCTGCGGCATATGGAAGGATGGGATGAACCAGAACCATCCGATGAAAACCTGCATACGTTGTCATTGTACAGCCCATCGCGAGGTCAGATTCGACTTACCTTTCCAACATACAGTTTCATACGAAGTTCTCTCGAAGCATCAACAACCAACCCTGCTAGCTCTTCCTCAGAGGCCGCATCTCTAGCTTCCTTCCCATCGTAAACAGACGTCGCTTCTTCTAATGGAATGTCCAATTTCTGCATGTCCCGTTCCAGTTGTCCGATATCAGACTTCGCGGCATCGGATGTGGTTGTTGATTGGGCATTGGAGGGTTTCGCTTGCGAAGCCGCTCTATTTTTCAATTCGCCCCATCGCTTGTCATTCATCAAGCGAAGTGGGTATGTGTGGACTTTGGTCTTCGAATCTCCTTCCTCGGCTGTCACGATTTCATCCTGACCCACAGATCAGCTTGCTTCACACGGCTGTTACTGACCCAACATACCTTTACCCCACGCAGCCCGAAGCGAGCGAAGCTGCGCACCATCTTGTTCGTGTCCCATTTTCCTTCCTCGCTGAACAGTTCATCAAGGTCGTGCTCAACAGCCCCATCCTGCATCTGTCTGGAGTGTGGTCGGCGCTTGGCAAGGCCTCCCTCGTCGCTGCGCGTCCAGGCTTCCCATTTCTCGATGATATCGACGAAGCCGTCGTCGTATCGAGCCACAGATACCCAGAGTTGGCTTGGATCATCTTTCTTGATGCCTGTGGCTGGCAAGCCTTTGTCGTTGGACTTCATAGAGCCGGTCTTGTCGAGGACAACGTTGGTGGCATGGACAATTCCCCTCGCCATGCTTGATGACTCTCGGATGCGCACTTGGACACCCAAGATACGAACATTGGTTTTAGGACTTCTCTTGACCGCCCCTTCTTCTGTTCGAACGTGGTTGAGGACATCTGGTGGTGCCTCACCGGCCAAGAGGAGAGCCCAGTAGTATAGCCAGCGCCGCTGAGAGGGTATGCTTACACCTTGCTTCTGTTTTTTCTGCTTTTCACTCGGACTCTTTGGTTCGTCTGAAGGCTTCATCCTCCGGGCAGTATGGAGATCAAGAACGCCCTTGAGGGAGTCGACGAAGGATCTCTCTGGATTGCTTGAAGGGGCGGTAAGAGGGGAAGTTTGCAGAGGAGAAGTGTTGCCATCGTCCAAGATTCCAGCTGAATCAGAGGGGGGCTTTATATTCTTGAGAACAGGTTTAGGGTGGGAAGCAGGGGTGTGGTGAGTTTCGTCGAGGGTGTGATCGTCTTCGGGCAACTCTTTGATTGCTTCCTCCATGTGCAGTTGCGCCCGTTCCTTAACCGAGAGGCTGCGATTCAAAGAGGGAGCAGTCGCAGGGACATCAAGTGTTAGCAGATAGGTACAAGCCATGGTACCGGAGCGCCCCTTTCCCGCTGGTTGAAGCGTCAACTATCGAGGCTCGAAATCTAATTCGATGTTGGCGTACCTTTGCAGTGGAGGACGGCGACCCTGTCCGGATGGCCGTCAAGCCAGGCATGCATCTGCCTAGAGAGCAAAGGAAGTAAAGCCAGTGGGGGTGCACTAGGAGAGATTTTCAGTCGGAGGCATCTCCTTGGTCAAGGATATGCATACTGGTGGTCGGGGAACGGGAACCTCGAAACCCGTCCATCAAATACGGCCGATTCGTATGAGTTCTCTCTGATAGGACAGAAATTGAAGACCCAAAAGTTCTTGCTATGCCGATGCTCTAAGAACTTCTTCGCGTCCTCACGTCGGTTTCGATAAAGCCCCTCTAGGCCGGAAGCTGGATAGCCCATGATTACCACTTGATCTGTCACATACACAAGATCTAGATCAAGGCCGAGTTCGTCGTCTTGAAATCGAGCCTTTGGGCCTGACACTAGGCGTCGAATAAAGTCTGTCATGGTGGTGATGGTAAGAGTGGGAGTTTTGAGGGCATCGTTGCCTTTTCGTTGCGCCCTCAGAGTTCAGGGGGCATATGACGTCGTTGAATCAGGAGAGGCTGTGTTATCCTTCGGCGCCTAATTGCAACGGCCTGAGGCTTTTTGTCCATCGGCGTGATCAACGAACAGCATCACTTTTATCCCAGTCTCAAGGTCGTGCCTACTTATGAGCGCTTTCCAGGAGGTTTGAAAGTGCTGAGCGCTCATTTGGTGGAGAATCGAGAGTCTAACAATGTTGCTTTCCAAAGATCGCGAAGAGAGGAAGATACGATGCGATATGTTGTACACTATGGCTACATAGAAATAAAGTTACATAATGAGTGTGTATGTTTAATCCAGGTCGTGAAGTCGTAACACGAGGAAGCGCTCCTGAGGCTCCTCTAAGCAATGCATAAGTAGTTGTAAGGGGGAAAGCTCAGCAATCCTAGGTTTAGTACTTCTGCTCCGGAGCAGGAGTTCCTGCTTCTGTCGAGTTCGCGATGATGCCCATAGATTCCCACAAAGCGCCAGTAAGAAGGTTATTCCTGGAATCGCCAGCAATGTGCCATACGGCGAACCCAAGCATGTTCTTTTCAACGATGAAGGCACCCTTGGCTGCCATACTGCGCGTGTCGTCGTAAGAGATCATCGTGTTGGTTTCGGGGTTGTACAGGAAAGGGGTTTCTGTGCAGTTGTCGTACGAGGAGGCAATATTGGGGAGAGGGCCACCTTCAGATGTGAGAAGACCTGCGGTGATGAGACCGTTGAAGGTGAATACACCGGAAGGGCCGGATGGTTTACCGCAGACGTCGTCTAAGAAGAGAATGTCAGTAAGAGAAAGTGGAGAGGAAAATAGTTAACATACTGCCAAAATCTGTCTTCTCATCCTCGTTCTCGCCAAAGGGGATGTTGGCAGTATCGTGAGGAGGGTTAAAGACGTTGATGGAACCGCTCGCAGCGTCAACGACGTCGGAAGTGGGATGGAATGCGCGGCCATAGGCAGCAACACCGAGAATCAGTTTGTTCGCAGGGAAACCAGCCGAGGTCCAGGCCTCAACTGCTGTTGTTACTGAGCCGTCACGACCGGCGGGACATTCGTCGCGGAGAGGGGCGTTGGCACCAACCTCCTTTGACCAGGGACCGTGAATGTCGTATGCCATGATAGCTAGCGAGAGGGTAAGTCAGGTGTAAATAACAAGGCAACGAGGATGGTGCTCACCAATTTGGTCCAAAACTTCAGCAAAGGCGGAGACGTCCGCAGACGGAGTGCCAGCAGCGTCGTGGAAGGGAGCGATATGGGTGGCAGCAGTCAAACCAAGTGTCTTTCCAACGGGATCCTGCTTCAACTCTTGAAGAAGGGCAAGGAAGTTGGCTGTATCGTCGGGCGACTTCATGTTACATTCGAGCCCACCGCCGTTGGGGTATTCCCAGTCAAAGTCAATGCCTGCGAGATCGTAGTCGGTGGCCATCTTGACGATCTCCTGGATGAAGGCAGCTCGCTTTTCGGGAGTGGCCACGAGTGGGGAGAAGAATCGAGATCCGGTGTAACCTCCAAGAGAGACATAAGGATCGACATTCTGTGAAGACGCGTCAGCATGAGCAGAAGAGTGTCGTGGGGAGGTGCATACGTTTGCGCGGGCAGTCTTGGCAAACTCCTGCAAGGTTGCTTCTTCGCCACCCAAAGAAAGAGTACCGTCTTCGAGAGGGAGGCTGGGCCAAGAAGTCAGTCACGGGGCCACTCTGGGACGGTACTGAGAAAGACTTACGCAAAGGCAAAGGTCAATTGACTGTACTGCTGCCATGGGATATCTGCCACAGGCATATTGGCCTTCTCCCAGCTTGCGTACCATCCACTCGCAACAACCTCAACCTCCACAGGTCCCGGGCCGTCATCGGTATCAGTGCAGTTCTGATCTTCAGAGTGACCTTCATGGCGAGGAGTAACGAGGCGTTTGGAAAGGTATGAGCCGTGTTGTGCAGCCCCGAGGATAGAGTGGCGGCTGCCGTGATGACTGCCATGGGCAAGTCGTGCAGGTGCAGCTGTGACGGACAGAGGGAGTGCTGCCAGCAGCAACATTCCCGAGATAACAAAAGTTGAGAGCGAAGTTGTGAAGCGAGCCATGGTCTATGTGAAAGGAGTGGTAATCGATAGCACTCAAAGGCAGGCGCCTAGATTGAAGGGAAGGAGGGGTGGAAAGACCGAGCGCGGAAAGAGCGAGGGGAATGGGCAAGGGGACTCGGGAAGGATTAAGAACCGAAAGGAGGGAAGTCCATTTATAACGAAACGGGCACGATGCAAAGTGGCGAGCGCCGAGCGAAGATCATGCGTCTCGTTTCAGTGCCTTTCATGGGTGGCATGGACACACGGCTCAAGTCCCGGCGACCTTGAGTCATGTTGATCGAGGAATAAAGACCCTCTGTGAAAGAAAATTCAACAAACAATGGGAGGCTTGGAAGGTCGTAGCTATGCCACCAGCAAAGCCAGGCGACCGCATTATACTGTTTCTTTTGTTCGACCCGGAAGCGACGGGTGGTCGGCGATAGAGGGAAATCAACGGAAACAATTGTTTGTACATCGAGACGTGATTGTGTTGTACGTCGGACATGTCGGTGGGTGCAGGCACATATAGACATGCGATATACATAGGTGTGTCATTGATTCCGCAAATGAGACCTGCGCGGGAAGCTCGAGGTGAATGTGCCGCGGTCGAGCGACACACTTTCCTACCTAGGTACCACCACCAGGTGTGAGACGCCAAAGGGCAGTAGAACCATGCCCAGATAGAATGGAAGCACAATGGAAGGCTTCGTTTCACCCCTTAATCTTCCCGCGTGGAATGTTGGCCGACAGTTCGAGATATGATTTGGAAGCCCACTGAATGTGATCCGTCTGAGGCTTCAAAGCCCATGTGAAGAGGACTGCGGAAGCTCGACTGTTTTTTGAATTCCTCACGATTCAACAGCATTACATGGGTCATTACTTCGTAGACCTATGTCAAAATTGGGCTCGTTTGCCAGAATGTCACTGGAACTCACAGTTAAATGTACAAGGATTCAACGCCTGCCTCTTCCTACCAATCCAATCCTTGCAGCCAGTACTCTTGCCTGCCTTGCCTGAACCACCCTCGATCTCCAAACCACCAATCCTAACGCCACCACCGTAAAGACAATGTTGCATGCGACGAATTCGAAAAAGTCGGCGCGTTCTTGTGCAGATATTCGGCCGCATGATTCCCAGGCGAGGATCTTGCCTTTGTCGTTTATGTCGCCACCAATTGGTGTTTCTGGCTCAGCAAAGCCGCTTGTGTCTGTCGCGTTGGTGCAATGGAGCAGACGTCTATTGCCAAACGGTTGGCAGAAAGGTTCATCCAACTAATTGAAGAGGTCAGGGTCACAGTGTGTACCTGAAACCCTGAAGGTACGCACCGAGTCTGCTGGGCATGGCTCACACTTGCCAAACGGGACGCAATGAAGATTAGTTCCGCCGGGAGGTGCTTCGCTGCCCGATTGTTCGTCTGGGGTTGGAGGCTTTGGAGGAGCAATCGGAGGTGGTGCCCGTCGTACTATCTGGCTATTACTGCCATGGTTACTTGCTGCTGCTGCACCACAGACTTCGATTGACAGTAACAGGAATAGCGTTACGCTGCCGACTGCCATTAGCCTTTCCAGGTCGTTCAGCGAGCGCAAGAATGCTCACAGCAGAGTGCGGCATATCGCTGCCAGTGTTGGCGGTATCATCTAGCCCGCATTCGCGGTTGCTCGTCGTCGAGATGGAAGTCAAAGTTTAAGCTGAGTTCGCTGTCCGCCGCCGCGCTCAGCCAAATCGATCGTGGGAACTGAGGTTCGCAGCCTTCGTCCTGGGTTTCTTTCTGGTTACCACGTTCTTCCATCCCTCATCCAGAAATATACCACAACAGTTATGTCTCGCAAGACCGCAGCTATCGAAGAAGAATTTGACGACGATACGGATCTCCCGTTGCCGGCCTTTAATCTGCCCAATACTGGTGCCCGTGGACCTCTTTTACAGCAGCTCGGGGACGATGCGGAGAGTGACGACGATGAGGATGGCCGTGGAGCTGGATCTGCTTCGTCCATGAGACAGGGTCCCTTTGCATCAGGTGGTAGCTCAGGGCAGGAGCGTGTCGGAAGGGTGACTGATATCACCCCATACAAAACGTTCGTTCATAATCTCGACGGCTATTGCTCTGCCTTCTGAGGCGGGTTTCTCTGCTACGGCGTTGTGTTGACTGGGACTCTAGATGGACCTGTATTTATCCGATTTATCTGGATGCCAAACGACCGTATGGGACAGGCGAACGTCGAGTTGCGCGGGGCAAGGCGCTGTGGTGGCCCTTGAGCAAAGACATCGCAGATGCTGCGAATCGACTCGGCCTCGGTACCCTTCACGAGGTCAACAAGTCACACCCAAGAGACTGGGAAAACCCTGGTCGTGTGCGAGTCCAATGGAAGAAGAACGGTCAGCTTGTGAATCCAGCGGTCAAGTCCAGTAAGTCTGACTCAGATTTCCTCTTGCCCGTTGCTGAGATTGCTTGCAGAGAAGCAACTCCTGGAGATGATCAGCTTCCAGATTCAGCATCTGAAGCCAGAATGTATTCCTAAACCTCCTTACAACCTCTCGTCTACTGCACCCTCCGAAGCTCCAGCAACCCAGCAAGCGCCGTCGACAAGTAATAAAGGGAAGCAACCCTTGACAACCAAAGCCAATCCGACAACCCCCACGTCCAAGACAGCCTCCACCCCTGCCTCGGCCTCTGCTTCCAAAGTTCTACAAGAATCTAACGCAACGAATGTGGCTGGCGGGAAGAGAAGCCATAGACCCCTACCTGTTCCTCCAGAACCTCTACCCCCTCTTACCGACAGACTCTCACCTTATTCCCCCGCTCTCGCGACCGGTGTTTTGTTGGATACGATTATAGCCGGTATGAGTGCGCCCCCCGAGGTCCCTGGCGCACCTGGTGCGGCTACGCCTGCCAACGTAGGTAAGGGAAAGAGGAAGGTTGTACGGGTGAGAGGATAGGCAATTCGAGTTCTCGATGTAGTCGGAAGGATTCTGTAGCATTAACGGTCACAATCTGAATATGATCGCTATACCTTGGGCTATCCCAGGGCCTGGCACTGTCTTCAGTATCATGCATCATGCATCATGGGGGATCCCTTCCTCTGGGCGCTTCGCCCGGAATTGGAGAACCGTCGCAATCGACGACTACGACAGATCGCGATCAGACTGAGATCTTTAGATAAGATAAACCCAGGCTGAAGTCAAGTGGAAAGCCTCTTGAGCGAAACTGAATGTTACGCTGAAGAGATACTCTCAATAAATGGCATCTCCGCGATGTAGAAGTTGAATGGCGACTGGCTCTCATTGGTACTCAGGACTAGTGGCAGTGAGCCACCAGCCTCAAGGTGCTCCTACATTAATCATTACACAGGCCAAGTCTTTCAAGCATGGCCGCCTTATTGCTCATTATCATTTCTCATTGTCCGAGACGGAACCTTGTCTCCATTCAAAAGCCGACGGTCTCGCGAGACAGCCTTCTCTCGCACGACCGTACAGGGTTTTTACGCAAATCTTTTCTTTGAAATCACCGTTACAAGGAGACAGTCATGGAGGTAATGGGGTTCGAAGTATTCAAATCCAGATGATAACTATCACGCGCTCTTAGCGTCTCTTTCAACGCGGTAGCCAGCGGGAGACATCAGACACTGTTGCCGAAATTACCAATCCTGCAACCTCCAAAGTTGACGGTCGGTTTCCTCACGCTTCCATCCTCTGACTTTTGCTCTATTCTCACCGTTCTCGAGATCAAGGTATGCTAGCAGAAGGCAGAGCGTCAGTTCGAATTTTTGCTTGACGTAACGAGGAGCCCTTACTCTCAGACGCAACGTTCCTGAACCTCTTCTTGCCGTCCCCCGCATCTTCCATGTACCATTTTTGATTATCGCCACCGTGACCTTTCCAAGCGAGGACGGCAGTGCCGTCTGGCCTGAGTCCTGTGAGAAAGTGTGGTCAGCAAAAACCTGAGCGAGCAGCGATGCGAACGTATGCGGACTCACCAGCAGCGAGATCTATAACGATAGAATGATCGGCACGAAGATGTATGGTGAATATCCCTGGATGTCCCGGCATTTCAACGAGGTCCCAGAGCTGGTTTTGGTTCCCCGCCTCTTTGGGGTACCCAATGATGGGGTTTCCTGACGATTTTTCAGATCACGGCCAAGGCCAGATGGAAGCAAGCTCGTACCGTTCTCTTTCTTGCCTAAAATATTTTTTAAAGTACCAGAGCGACATGAGTGGGTGCTTGATCACGAACAATCACTACACTGACCTTCACACAAATCGAGCACAGTTCCGGTGGCAACATTCTTGATCCAGTTTCCTGAAGAGGGTAAGCAAACTTATGGACACCCTTTTGACGACATTTACCTTTAGTCATTGTCGCGAAGGAAAGAGTTAAGTAAGGGTGATCAGGATGTAATCAACAGTAGCTTGAAGACCATCCACAGAGGAATTGGCCCTTTATATATGACAATCGATCCATTCACCCTGACAGTCCTCACCTCAGCAGACCTCAGCTATTGACCCAGAAATAGACACGAACGTGGTGCATTTAAGCATTGAATCCACGCATTTGGAAAATTCCAAGACGCCAAGGCGTTAAGTTCGCATCTTCGCCGCTGTATGGCAGCGCCGATGCCGTTGCGGGTCAAGGCCTGTTTATTTTTTTTATTTTTTATTTATTTTTTTTTTTTTTTATTTTTTTTTTTTTGGTGGTGCTTTGTGCTTCGAACACGATCGGACGGCAGCGCTGAGCGCCCCTACCGATCAGCATGTGTAGAGTTGGTGTTTGATCTGGACAAAGTAGCGACGTTCCGCGTCTCCACCTCCGAGCAAAATGCTTTTATGCACACCGATTGGGTAGTGTGGGACTCATCTCTATCTTGGAGGGGTTCCTGCCCTCCTCAGTCAATACCCACTAAAACCCCGGAGCTCCAGTGTCCAGTCAGACTCTCTTGCAGTTTCCTGTTGTCGTTCACCACATTTACCCATGTCTTTTCTACCAGCTCCTCGGGTATGGACCTGAGTCCATACTTCCGTTTATCTGTCGCTACAATATCTGTTATAAGCAGGTCGTTTACCATCTTTAGCCATCTGTTTTCCATTTCCGTTTTACTGACTGCGTGTTCGGCTTCCCCATCCTTCTCGATTTGCCATATGCACCGGGTCGTCCAGATTAGGTACGTCGTCGCCGCCACCAGCTTGGTGTATAGTCTGTTCTTTCCTTCGTCTTGCCTTTCCACCCCCTCTGTGTCCGCCACTTCCTTATATCCTGGGATTGCGCATCCCAGTGCGTCGTACATATTTGTGGGTGGGTTATCAATTCCTCTTCGCCTGAGAGCTTTGGCCGTCAATTTCCAGGCCCATTTTTGGCCGTTCCCCTTACATCTTTCCATGATGTGTTCCATCGATTCCGTCTCGTCGCAGTGTCGGCACTCTGCTTTGGTCTCGTGGCCTGGGATCTTTGACCACATCTCACCGCATGGGGCGGCTCCGTGCATGGCTTTCCACAGGAACGCCTTCATTTTCTTCGATTGGATCGATCTCGTTCGGAGGGACAGCCAGACTTCCTCCTTTGTTGGGAGCTGGCCCGATCTTCGTCTCACAGCCTCCCTTGTACCGTGCAGGATGCTTTCTGTGGCTCTCCTCGATATGATGTCTGGCCGCTTTTGGAGCAGGATGAGGCGGTATAGGTCCGATTGGGAGAGCGCTGCTAGCCTCGCTCCTGGAAGTCTCGTTCCTATGCGTGGGGCAATGTATGCTAGGCCTGGTCTGGGTTTATCGGTAGCTTCCTTGGCCAGCGCGTGTGCTCTGTGTTCGGCGGTGACCATTTTGTTTCTGTTGGTCTCTCTAAGTGTTATGTATCCACTCCGTCTCCTGAGTAGGGATACCAGGGCTTCTAGGATGTGTCCTTGTTTATGGGATGACCAGGCTTGATCCTCGAGCGTGGCGAGCCGCGTTGTTAGGTCCTCTATCAGGTTGGCGCAGCTGGTATGTATGCAGATTCGGCCTGTTATCGGCAAGGCCTGGACAGCCATGTATACTGCTACTAGCCTGGTCGTCCTAAGGCATTGTGTGGTTTCGTCTGGTAGCCTGTCTGCGCTTGTGGTCCGGATAGCGCCTTCTGTTACTATTCCGAATCCTCCTACGCGATGGCCTCTTTTCCAGGTGCTGAAACCCGCTGTGTAAACATTTGTTATGGAGTCGGCCCTGCCCCTTCTGGGGCTCGTTGGTTTCCCAAGGGACATGGGGCATCTGTGCGCCTCCAGGCCGTCGTTTACAAATATCCGGAACCCATTGGTAAGGGTGTTCAAGTGCTTTACTTGCGGAGTAAATGGTTTTCTCCAGACTTTCGTCCATACCTGGGACTCTTTCATGGCCTTCGAAGGCTTCCCCGTCTGGATCCCAGAGTGGATCAAGTCGTTTCATCCTCCGATGCGCCACTGCGAGGCACTTATCCGTGTCTGTGCACCCGTCTTTAGCCATTTCCACGCACTTGGCGCAGTTTGCCAGCGATCTATCGATTAGGCCCCGTGTTCGCTGCCTCCCTATGGTCTCTGGTGGTCTATCCTTAATGGCATGTGCGTGGCCCCTCAATATTTCCTCCACTTCCTTTATTCTGACGCCTCCATGGTTTTGTCTGATGCAGTCTTCCGCTTCACCGTTGTTGTTCACCCTGAAGCCTTCTCTCGTGGTCAGGTGGAACCATGCAGGTAACTTGTTCCGTAGGTCCTTCGTCCCTGTTGGTGGTGCAAAGACCAGGTTGTATCGTTTAGCTGATCTGAGCATCCTCCAGGTTGAGGCTGGTAGGATGCTTCGCTTCTCGCTTTTGTATGTTGACCAGGTTTGCAGGAAGATGTTTACTGCTGCTGTCCTATCCTTCACACCTTGCGTTGTAGGTATGTCAAGTTTCATTAGTTCTTCCGCTACGTATGCCCATCTGGGTCGGTCAGCCTCAAAGTTTAGGAACGACTGGGCTCTCCTTAGGTCAATCGCGTCTCTTCTTAGGTTGATGTCCATAACCTTGGCTCCCCCTTCGGTCAGTGTTTCCCTGGTGATTGTGCTGTTGACTGCTGACGGTTTACCGTTCCATAGGAAGTTCCTCGTTATCTTGTTTATTTCCTTGGCGATGCTGTTCGGCATGCCCTGTACCATTGTTCGGTATTGGGTTCTACCCCCTACCTCCATGGAAATAATCAGTCGTCTTCCCTCTAGGGTGGGGTTTGTCCGTCCCCAAATCGCGAGTTTCTGCTTGATTGCTTCAATCGTGGCCCTCCAGACCCCCACATCGTCGATCCCATTTCCTACATATGCACCCAGTGCTCGTACAGGCTGTCCCTCGTCGGCAATCCTAACATGAGGGGGAATCCTTGAGTCCTCATTGTCGTTCATGCGCCTAGAATCTCTTACTTCCTCTCGGTATGTTTCTGGTCCCATTACAATTACCTCTGTCTTATCAACATTGAACCTTGCTCCTGAGGCGTAGCACCACTGTTCCAATAGGCCTTCTAGGTCTTTGAAGTTATCCCTTCCTGACAGGTAGACTGTTGTATCGTCCGCAAACAGCGTCACAATGAGTCTTTCGTTACTAACGGGGTCGGTCTTCAGACCTTCCAGGTTGGATTTCCTTAGCGTGCATGCCAAGGACTCGATGGCTAAGTTGAAGAGGAGACATGACAGGGGGTCGCCTTGCTGCACTCCTCTGGTTACCTGGAATGGTGTGCTTATTTCCCCATTGATTATGACGCTTGTCCAGGCGTTTTTGTACAGGGTTGTCACCGTCTTGTGGAAGAGTGGTGGCATGTCCAGTGCCTCTAGGGTTCGCTTCAGAAAGTCATGTGTGATCTTGTCGTATGCCTTTTCTTGGTCGAGGAATACCATCAGACCCTCTTCCCCCTCTGCTTCGCATTTCTCGATCATGAGTTTCATAAGCTCAGTCTGATCGTCGATTCGTCTTCCGGTCATAAATCCTGCTTGGTCTGGGTGGATCAGCTTCAGCGCTGCTGGCGCAAGTTTTATTGACAAAGCCTTTGTGAATGTTTTATAGTCTGCGTTAAGTACTGTTATTGGGCGGTAGTTCGCGATGTCTGACTTGTCTTTTTTCTTGTAGAGAGGGCACATCCAGCCTTTAGCAAAATCGGAGTGTTCCACCAGGCCAAATTTCTCGATGTCGTTGTAGACTAGTGTCAGCATTTGCACAATGTCGGTGTATGGGCTCCCTCCCTCCCCTTTGTTTGTGCGTTGGAATAGCTGTGACATTTTGAGCCATATGTCAGATGGTATCCCGTCGAATCCTGGTGACTTCCCGCATGGGGCCGTATTCAGGGCTGTGTGGATGTCTTCCCATGTGAGCATTGTATTCAGGTCTTCCCAGTCGTCGCCCTCTACCATTATGTCGAGCTGGGTCAGTACTTCGTCTATCCGCGCATCCCTCTCTGCCGGGCTGGTGTCCTCGTGTTGGCCATCTCCCTGCATCTTTTCATGATAGTCCCTAGCAGCTTCAGCCATGTCGCACGATTTGTGAATCATGGGCCCCTCTGGTACCTTGGGGTTTCTGAGTCCATAGATAGTGTCCCGGGGACGCTTTTCTTTGCTAAGGTTAATCCAGTACTTCCCGACTGTCTCGTGCTCAAGGCTGAATTTGGTCCGGGACTTTATTCTATCATTATGCAGTCTCTTCGTCTCAAGCTCTTTTATTGTCTCATAGATCAAGGCTGCCTGGGCAGCCCTTTCTGCTTCACCCATGCTCGTGTCATTCTCTATATCGGTCAGGAGGTCTGCCAGTTCCTCTATCTTAGCCTGCGACTGGGGCACCTCTCTCTTGGCTCTGCTCTTTGCCTTATGGAGGACTCTTTCTTTATATGCTGCAAATAGTGTCTGTGGGTTAGGACCTGTAGAGTGTTGTTCCCTCCCCCTCACGGCTTCCATTTGTTTCAGTACTTCGACGGCTTCGCGCGACAACTCTTCGACAAATCTGTCGTTTTGGATCAGGTATTCTGGGATGGACCACCTGCCCTTCCCCTTGTACGGTGTACTGATGTCATAGAACATCATGCTGGCCAATTGGTGGTCTGAGGCTATGGGGTGAGATTCGATACTCCAGTTACACGTTGTGCGGAGTCTCTGTCCTTTGCAGTAGATTCTGTCTATGCGGGACTTGGACACTTTGGTCTTCTTCTCTTGGGTCGGTCTCAGCCAGGCATTCTCATCATCGTCATCGTCGTCGTCTTCCTCAGGTTCGTTATCACTATCCTCATTTTCATGCTCATAGTCTGCTTCTACCCCGTTGAGGTCTGGTTCATCTGGTCCCTGTGGTTCACTGTCACTGTCGTCCTCTGCTTGGTTGCGGCGAGCTCTGGGGCGCACCCACGAGTATGCTACCATTTCCGGGTTCTCGTGCCTCCAGCCATCTTCCATGTCAAGGTGTTCTAGGAGGAGCGCGAGGGTCTTGGTTCCTTTCTTGTATCCTTTACTTGGCGGTGATCTATCAATGGCGTCCTCGACAATGTTGAAGTCTCCTAGGACAAAATCTGGTTTTGGGAAGGGGGACTCTCTCTGGTCAAGTTTTGTGTCTAGCGTTTCCCAGAACGAGGCATTGTCTTGCTTGCCATTTGGAGCGTATACTATTAGGATGTTTAGGCTTGTTGAGCTGCCCTTCCATGGTACTTCTGTGATCATTGCTCTCCCCTGTACTAGGATGTGTGTTTTTAGTGTTCCTGCCCTGGCGATCGTTTCGTCCACTATAATCGCCACCCCCTGTGCGTTCGGGTGTTCATTGTCTGATGAGTTATGTATTCTGAGCCTTCCTTCGAACTGGGCGTTGAGCCTGGCTGTGGCCTCTTTCGTGAGGTGGGTTTCCTGTACAGCCAGGACTCCTAGTTTCCTCTGCTTCATCAGCACGCTTATCTGCTGCCATTTGTCATGTGTGGTGGCTGAGCCCCCTCCTCGGATGTTGAGAGATCCGATTGCTAGGTGGGCCCTTGTTCTGTATTTCTTAACATGTTTCCGTCTCGTTCTTGTCCCGCTTATCACGTTTGCAGGCTTCACGCCCATTCTGCCAAAATGCTCAGTCAGGGTCGACTGGTGGAGGTTTTTTGACCTCGAACTGTTTCTTGATCCCCTCGTCCCTGTTGGGCCTCCTGCTGTTAGGTCCCCGTCTCTCACTCGGCTCCCTATGCAGTTGGCTCTTTGCCCCCCCTCCTGCGTTGCTCGTCCTGTGTTCTGGGTGCCCCCGTAGGGGTCTTCTGTGGTGTTGTTGTTATTATTTTTGTTTGCAACCTGTTCGACACGGTTATGATTCCGGTAGCTCACACTGGTCAGATAGTGAACGTTTGAGAAGGACCATGTCAATTATCTCTTCGCTTTACTAGGCAGCTAGAGAATGTTTGACTTAAGCTGGATCGCAGTGCGGCCGAACGAATCGGGTCCTAGCTATGGTGGGCTCCGCTCTTGGGTTGATTGTCACTCCATCCCGACCCCCAGGGTTGTACTTGGAGGGTCAGCCGTAGCTCCTCTGTTCCTTCCCTGGTTACCTTACGGAGGTCTCGGTACTCCCCTGCGGCCTTCCTATCCTGGAGGCGTGGTGCTTCCAGCCAGTATGTGGGGCAGCAGGGTAGCTGGTGTGTTATGCAGGTTCGACAGACTTGCCACGGGCCTCTCCCTACCTAGTTTAGGGGTCATCGACCTATTCTTTGTTCCCGGGCCCTGTCTGTTGCCCAATCTACCCTTAGTGGCCTTCCTCGGTGGCCATCCTTCCGTCTGGTCCCCGCGGTTTGATCTCGAGAGTGGCACACCTATTTATAGCCCGTCGCAGGACGGTTCCTTCTCTTTTTTGGCGCACTATTCTTTAGACATCAATTGGCGGGGTATCCGTTACTCGACCGTGTTGTTTCGGTTGGGGTCACCTCGACGGTCAGTGCTCGAAAGGTTGGCTAACAGACAGGGGTATATTGGAAGGTTTGGCGCCTTCAGTTAAAGAGCGTATGTAGTATGTAGCAGAGGCAATAGCGAGGGTGTAGCAAGCAGTAACGACAGTGGCCCTGTAGATAGGGTAGGTGACAGTCAGGGATAGAGAGGCTGAACAACGAGACATGTACTATGGTGGCTGATCCTCCGGTAGCTAGAAGTTCCTTCCGCGGTAGCCCCCTCTTCCGCCTCTACCCCCATTCCCCCTGCGTGGGGCGGCAAAGTTGTCTCCTGACCACTGCTGGCCATTCGATGGTCCTAAGGCTGGCGGGGCGTGACGGGACTGTTCCAGTCCTGGTTGCTGACCGGAGAGGGAGAGAGACTGGGACTGGTTGACCTGGGCAAAGAGCGGGCTGTCCTCGACCTTCAGGTCAGTGTCGGTCACGGCTGATTTGGTCAACGTTGCCTGGGCTTGGCCTAGATACACATCGTGGAAGCCCGGTAAGGCCTTGAACGGGCACTGGCCGGCGGGATGGTCTCTGCCCTTGCAGCCGTTGCATGAGAACAGGTTGTGCTGAGGGGTAGCTGCGATCCCGCTGACAAGGATTTCTTGATCACAGATGGATTTCAGTAGGAGCGTATGGAGCCTCGGATCGGAGCTGGGGGGTGCAACATAGATCTGCCACTTGATCGGTCCTTCTCCTGAGGGGAGGGGGATAGCTTCGACGGTGTCGAGCAACACGTCGAGCCGATCTTCAGGTTCGACTTCATCCGAGAAGTTGTCTGGGGTGATAGCGAGATGGCGGTGGATGCCCAGTATGGCGGCGATTGCTCGCTGTACGGCAGCTCTAACCTGAGCTCGGTGGGGTTCAGTATCGCTGAGGGGGACATCCTCCAAGGAGAAGGCGTAGTTGGAGACTGGGACCTTGGTAGGTAGGAGGAGGAGCCAGAAATCGGCGCAGTTCAAGATACGGTAGTGCTCCAGGACCCGCACATCGTTCTCGGACAGACCAGTGACCTTGTATGGGAGGACCGGCTTCGTCCTTCCTGAGGGTAAGTCGTTCTTCATGACCGGCGCAATGACTTGGGTTTCGGCGGGGAGACGCCCAAGGAGTTGGTGGACGACCTCCTTAAGAATGTCTATCCGGATGGCGTGGTGTTCGACTCGAAGCTGGGTGTCGTTTCCGAACAGGAAGAACATCGCCGGGCCAGTGTCCTTGGTCATTAGGGATAGGGAGTGAGGGGCGAGGTCTTTGAAGAGGTGTTGTTCCGTGATGTGGTGGGCTGGCCAGCCGGACACGGGTTCCTTGAGGAACGTCCTCTCTGGAATAGCGGGTTGGGCCAGTGCAGCTGACGCTGAAGCGGTTGTCGCCTTCGCTTTGCCTTTGGCGACGCTCGCATAGGAGGGGCGGATCTTGCCCCTCTGTTGGGGCTGTGACAAGGGATTGACGGGTTCCTCTACGGGAGGGGAGGCGGCGCTACGCGGCTCGAGCTGGGCGGCGGCGTCGTCGCCTGCCACGTCGAGGAAGTGTGGGCCGGGGGAAAGGGGTGCGAATTGGCCTACGGAGGGGCCTTCGTCGCCTACGGGCAGGTCGACCATAGGTTCAATGTCGTCGTCGGTGACGACGTCGACATCCATCCTAGCGGCATCAGTCGTGTCCGACGAGCTTGCTAGATGGTTCGCTTTCTTGCTAGAGGGACCCTCTGCGTCCTCCGCCTTGCGTTTTCTCTGTGCAATCTATAAGCTTCGGGCCGCATTATAGTGTAAGGGTACTCGTACCGCGTCGGCAGTGATAGAGGTCAGGTCATTTGTATCGATCGCCCTCGTCGAGGGTTGGATCCTATACTGGTTCGCGGTGCGGGCGGGAGTTGGTGTATCAAAGGATTGTGGGGAAGCGTCTGGATCCAGGACGTTGTACTTGTTCTGGCTGAGGAGTGCAGAAGGCGCCATTGGAGCTAGGCGGTGGTAGGGGATGGTGGGCAAGGGAATGATTCTGGTTCTGCCGCTCACCTTTCGTTGCGGCTCTCTTTTATACACCTCCATGCACCCATTGATCTCTCTATCGTCCCCTCTTGTCTTGGGTGTGTACCTGTCGCTTACACTCTAGCCGTTCGCCGGTGTTGATCATTCTGGTGGAGGGACGTTCGAGATGGTGTAAGGGAAGGAAAGTCCGCGCCATCAGGTTTGTTTATGTGAGGTTTTTCCCACAGTCTGTTCAGTTCCTTCGCAGGGTGAATGGTATGCGCTCATTGATGACATGTTCCTAGCATGGGCTGGTGGTTATCGGTACCTCAAAGGGATGCATTTAGCCTAGGTGCCTTGAGCTTACTGCTCTGGGTGGGCTCACGGGTCGTTCATTTCGTTATACTGCATCTGACGACAGGCTGTATTCACCACCATCTTACACCTCGCCTGGGAGGATACTTTTCCATTAAGTATGAGTGTATTGTGGAGTATGCATGCTGTACGTATCAGATTCGGTATAGCCTCCTGTTCGTCCGTGCCCTGATCTTTGGCGCTCGATGCTCGCCACCATCACTTGGCGCCTCGCCTGATCTCCGCTCTGGGCCTGGATCCTTTGGGCACTGGTGTCAGTCAGAGTCTTCCCAGACCGATTTCTCCTGTAGTCTGTAGTCTGTCCTCTCAATGGACACTGGGTGATTTGACTTGAGACTGAGGGCGGGGTCGTACCCAATCATTCTAAACTGGACCTCGTTGCTGAAGGTCACAGATGGTTTCTTGTGGACAGGCGGTGGCACCTGGAGGTCAACTCGGGTCGCAGCGTCCAGGGTTGGTGGTGGGTTGTGTGTCTCCTTGGTGGGCCAGTCCACTTCCTCGCCATGTGTGCGACGAAGATTGAACGTGATGCGGTGGATGCACTTCTCCAGGCTGGGGAGGGCAACTACGCATATCGGTGCATAGAGTACAACGATTAGGCGTTTGGGTGGCTTGGTGTGCCGTGTTGCCTTCAATTCAATGTAGATGGTGACCCAGAATTTCTCAAGCGTGAGGATCGACCTTAGGTAGCCTGTACGAATGGTTGGTCTGCGCTCGAACCGTACTTTCTGGCCTAGGGCGAGCTTCTCCCTGTCAGTTGGGTAGCCAAAAAGTTTCCACGTCTCGGTTGTGAAGTGGTCGGGTGTTCTACGCTCGTGGTCCCCTCCGGTGTGGCTCATGGGTGGAGATGTGGTTGGCTGAGTGTTTACGTTCCCTGTTTGGAGGTGGGGGATGTGGGTATGGTCATTCTGTTCATGTGGCTGTTGTTGGCTAGCACAGAACCAGTCTGGGATGCAAGGCCATGGATCAAAGAGGATCTCGTCGAACGCGACAAGGATTTCTTCCTCTGGGTTCTGTAGTCCTGAAGACCTTATTTCTTGGTCTGTGGAGGGGCGCTGGGTCGGGGGGTATAGGAAGTTTGACAGAGTTACTTGTGGCATGGTTCGTGTTCCAGAGTCTGGGGTTCTCCTTCGCGCTTCCCCGTCTCAGTTCTTATAGCAACTCAGGTGCTAGTGTTCGGCATTTGCCGTTTGCTGGAATACGCTAGCCTTTCTTGTCTGTTGCGCTCTCAGCCAGACCATCATATCTATCGTAATAGTGGCGTTGGGTGACCCTGAATGGCCCAGTGCGCACTTAGGGCGCTGCTGGCTTATGTGTTGGGTAGGCTGGTGGCTGGTGGCCATTGCCTTGACCTGTAGGGACTACTCAATGCATTGGACGGTATGCGCTCTCAGGGACAAGGGTCTCAGGTGAGCTGTCCAAGCATGTCTCTCCGAGGGTGCGCTCAGGCGAGTTCGGTCTGGTCATCGAGCCATGTCGACCAGGCGGAGTTTGCGTGGGTCTCTTTCGTTCTCGTTCGCGTTTGGGCCATTTAACATAGTTTCTTTGCTAAATTCTACTACTGCGGGGGGGGGCGGCTTGTCGTTCCTAAGAGCTAGGGAGTTTCCCCGCTTGGTACGCGGTTCGTGCTCCCTTTTCTACGCTCAATCCTAGACCTTCGCCACCGTGGGAACCTTTCTGGAAGGTGGTGGTTCGGGATCAAGGAGCCCCTGGTCCCCGTTGCCTGTTTATAGTTTGTGTAAGCCATAACGGCGACAGCTAACTTCCAAGTGTTATGACGGATAAACCGGGCCAACTCGCACTCCTCTGTGTTGGTATTACTTGACTGACACGAAAACAGTATAGAATTGATACAAAATAATACTACTTTCTATACATTTCGAGGCTTGGAGTAGCTAGGAAGTAGCTACAATACAAATGAACCCAGGCCTATGGAGGGATGTGTGGACATGCAATGGAAGTAGGCAAGTGGTCATGCGTGGCGAAAAATGGACCTAAGGTCACACTAGACCTCTAGAACTAGAATCCTAACACTTTAAAGGCTGACATCCGTGAGACGAGAAGGAAGCTCGCCTTACAGTTCAGCCGCAATGACAAATTTAGTCTACTGCATGCGCAGTCTGGATCGGTGCAGTTGGATTGGCAGAGCCTTTACTGGGGTGCAATGTGAAAGAGAATCCCTTATTCAAAGTGTCCCATTACCTGACCACCCTGCAAGGTTGGATCGTCTGCACACAGACCGGATTGGACATCGCTATCCGAGTTGAACAGGGGCGGGATAGGCGCCCAAGGGGCGCTTACGGACACATGATAGACCAGCAGACCTAAGCCCATGATCTACATAGAAATAGACGCGGGCATTGCACGGCAAACCATTGAATCGAACCATTAGTGGATTCCAAGGCACCAAGGCGTTGATTACAATGTCAAACCCCTGACTGTAAGCTATAGCGGGGACGTCTAACGTCCGAGTGTTTGCATGATGGATAAGCCAGGGCCACCTCGTACTTCTCTGAGATCCGTGAGATGGCAGCAGCCAGAAAGCTTGGAAGTTCGGCAGTAGTGGCAAACCTGATCTGCTTGAGTTACGATCAAAATGTGACCTTCAAGTAAAATATACTTAGACTACAGTCCGAGAACATCTGGAAAGCCTCTTTAGCGAACCCGAATTCTATGCTAAAGAGATACTCTCGATGAATGGTATTTCTCCCATGCAGAAGCTGAGAGGCTGAACGGCGACTGATAATTAGTGGGACTCGGAATCGGTGGCTGTCAGACATCATGCTCAAGGGTTCCTGCTTGCATCTCACAGTCCAAGTCTTTCAAGCATGGCCGCCCGAATGCTTATTTCTCACTGTCCGAGACAGAACCTAATAACCCTGCAGTGGTTAGAACAGCCGACGGACTCGTGAGATAGGCTCTCTCGCACGATCGTACAGGGCTTTGATGGCTGACGCAACCCTTTCTTTGAAACTCTCTGCTATGGGCAGCTAGTTGTGGTGGTAAAGAGGCCCGGAGGGTTCAAATCCCGGGGCGAAAATGTCACGCGCTCGTAGCGTTCCTTTCATTCAGAGAGATCAGACGCTGTTGCTGGAATCAGGCCGTCTAGCAAGTCACCCAAGGGGGCGTCTTCTGATGAAGCCACTGCCTCCGAGTCGGGCTGCCCAGTCGGTTGACGTTGGGCGCTGCACTGCCTGTCAAATTGCAGATAGGACTGGTCACCAGCCCAAGTTCACTGAATCGGTGGTAGAAGGGAGAATGGCAAAGATTTGACTTCATGGAAGGTTTAGTCCTATTATCGTGTCTGAAATGCATTCGTTCAAATGAGAAACCCAAAGTGGCAACCGTCTTCGGCGTAGCTCTACTCAGTGCGTTCCTCCAGCCTCCAAAGTTGTCGATCAGTGTTCTCAAATTGCCATCCTCTGACCTTCGCTCCATTTGCACCGCTCTCGAGATCCAGATATGCTAGCGGGAGGCAGAGCGTTAGTTCGAGGTCGTGCTCGATGGACCAAGGAGTCCTTACTTCCAGACGCAGCGTTCTTGAACCTCTTCTTACCGTCCCCCGCATCCTCCATGTACCATTTTTGGTTATCGCCATCGTGACTTTCCCAAGCGAGGACGGGTGTGCCATTTGTGCTGTGTCCTGTAGGAAGGTATGGTTAGCAAAGAGCTGAGTGAGCAACGATGCAAAACTATGCGGACTCACCAGCAGCGAGATCCATAACGATAGACTTAGTACCAATAAAAAGTTCTATGTTGACCATCCCTGGATGACCCGACCTCGTCATTGGGAAGTGCCAGGTCTGGTTCTCCCAGTCACCGCCTTTAGATAAGCCTCCAGTCACACGGGAGAGAAGGCTACCACCGAAAGTGGGTTCCACTTTGCTCCAGCCATGGATCGCGTTTCCTGAAAAAGGTTTTAGATCGTAGCTAAGACGATATGAAGTACAATCATACCATTCTCCATTCTGCCTAGAATCATTTGAAATTCGAGAGCGACATGAGTAGGTGCTTGATCGTGAATAATTGTTGCACTGACCGCCAGCCAAATCGAGCACAGTTCCAGTGCCTACATTCTTGATCCAGTATCCTGAAGAAGCTAAGCAACCTTATCGAAAACGTGTTGGCAACGATCACCTTTGCCAGTCATTTTCGTGAAGTCAAGAGTGAGGCAAGCGTGATCAGGATCGAATTAACGACCAAGACATTCACTGAGGAATTGGCTCTTTAAATGCTGCAATTAATCCATTCACGATGTCAGTCCTCACCTCATCAGACCTCAGCTTATGATCCAGAACTAGACACGAACATTCAACATGAACGCATTGAATTCTCCTTTTTGGAAAATTCCAAGGCACCTAGGCGTTGAGCCCGCACATTCACCGCTGGATGGCAGCGCCGATGTAGTAGGCCCGATGATACTTATGTAGCGTGTGTAAGCGACAACGGAGACATTTGACTTCCGGGGGTTTGCATGACGCGATGAACCAGGGCCAACTCGCACTGCTCTGAGATGCGTGAGAATGTAGCATTCAGCGAGCTTCAAAATTCAGCTAGAAATGAAAAGCCTGGTCTGCTTAGTGCGCAGTCTGAATAGGTGCAGGCCAGGTGGCTTCAAGGAGACCTGGGCTGGTCTTGCTAGTATCGAGCGCAATGAGAGGGATCTAATCGAAGTATGAAGTGTTAGACCCAGATAATTTGTCAGCTGCGAGATGAGAAGCCACTCTTTCAAGCAGAGCTTGTTCTTCCTGGGCAACTCACCGAGGCGGTGGGCGCTTTCCCGCCATCTCAAGTTCTTTCTGTGACACGCCGGGAATTGCCCTTCGCATTGAATCAGGGCAATTGCCGACCGCCTTATCGCGGTAAATCTCTCACACGCACTGCCAATGGCAGCCTTCTTTATGATGTGATTAGATTCGATTGACCCGCGACGATGAGTTTGCCGTCCTCCTCGATCCCTTCCCCACGCCTACGGTGTATCTGCCCTTGCTCTGAGGCAATTTAGTGTTTTCAACAGCAATCTGGACACACAAAACATGGTCAGTACATGCATATAGGGAGCCGCTGTCTTATTGACACGGTGTTTTCCCTTCTCCCATCCGAAGTGACTGGTTTGCTTCGGAGTGCTGAGTTCGTTCCAAGATTTCGTTGACCCTGCTTGTGTTCAATATTATGCGCAATGCCACATTCTTCTCACATAACTTTTGCTGTCTTTTCTTGAGCTTTCCGGAGTGCTTTGGGGTTGTACGGGCTTTGGACTTGGCATCCCCTCCTTGGAAACCAGTTCCAGGGACATCTATCTGGGACGTGATTTCCCTCCAGAGCACCTCACACACCCTTGATTCATGAGCATTTCATAAGCAGGGCCTTACCTATCTGCGGTAAGTTCAATTCAAACAATCTTTCGTAGTTTTCTGATTTTCGCCAGGAGATGATCCTCGAGATGCATTACCTTCTGAACGGTGAGCAACATTGGGTTCGACCCTACGCCTTCAAAGGCACAAGATCCGTCTATGACCTCCGCCCTTCGTCATTCAAATCATTCATGACAACATTCTGTTTCTGCTTCGTTCATCGCTGGAGCGCACTGGGCTCCGCTTTGGGTTCTTGACTTTAAGGTGCAGTACCCTTGTCTAGGTTAGACATTCAATTCGACCGCAATTCGAGTTGAATATTGTTAATGAAAGGTGGTACCTCTTTTATAGCGTGTATATCCATTGACTTCTTTCAACGCATTCCTATCCCAACAGATGTCGAAGTCGATTTTAGCTTTCTGGCTTTGGTTCTATGCTGTGCCTTCATTTCCGCAAGACTCGGAGTTACTCGATTTAGCTCTTCCCATCTGAAAACTGGGCTGCTTGTCCAGAACCATTACACATCGATCGTGACCCACAATGCCTTCTACGCCTGCGCCGAAACAACTCACCGAGACCCTTATAAGCTCCTGGGCGTGTCATTGAACCTTCTTCCTTCCTCTCACGCCGGTTTCTTCCGCAGCCTAGTGCAATCCTTCGCAATGAGCAGCACAATGCAGTTCCGATGCGTGAAACGCCAACACCACGCCCTCAACACAACCTTTGAGGGTATCGAGCACCCATTGTCCACCCCTGAGGCTCCTTTGCACCAGTTCCTTGGAATCAAGTACGCCTTAATCCCGGCGCGATTCCGTCAATCGCAACTGTGCACGACATATCCTTCCACTGAGACTATTGCCTCTCAGCACGGGTGCGTCTACTGCTCACTGTTACTCCGGAGTTACACGTACTAACGCTATAGCTAGACCTATCTGTCCGCAGCTACTTCACCAGCAAACCGCAGAGCAACTGCTCTTTGGAATTCGTTGATGCGCCCGCTCAGCACCTCGAGTATGACGAGTTTGAATGTCTGAACCTCAACATCACATGCCCTTCAGGCCTGTCTGGAACCTCACGGCTCCCTGTGATGCTGTGGATTCACGGGTATGCCCGGCGCACATGGCCTTCTGCGTGTTGTAATGTACTCACTTTCCAATAGCGGGGGTGACAGAGGCGCAGGGTCCAGCTGGATCTACGACGGTGGCTCTCTTGTTCGCAAGAGCATCCTCGCCAATACACCAGTCATCGTTGTTACCTTCAAGTCAGTGTGACTCTCTGAACGATACCTGTCTCGTACTGATGGTATCCGCATAGCTACCGGATAGGTCTGCTTGGCTTCGCAGCCAGCACTGCCCTTCGAGAAGATAACAAACTTGCTGGAGATGAGGGAGTAGGGAACTACGGTACGCCCTATGAATATGCTTTCAGGCCCCTTCTCATCTGCCACCTCGCGCAGGCCTTCGAGATCAGCAAAGGTGTCTTGAATGGCTTCATCGATACATAAGCGAATTCGGTGGCGACCCCTGTAACATCACCCTATTCGGTGCATCTTCGGGTGCAGCAGACATCATCTGCCATCTTCTCTCAAAGGCTAACCAAACCCAGCCGATGTTTGCCCGTGCCATCGTACAGAGCGCGGTCTTTGAGCCCACAATCCCAGATGTCTCCTTCTGCGGGTTGGCAGCTCTCACGAATGATGTCAAGCTTGCAGTGCACGGATGTGGAGAAGATGAGATGCGTGGACGTGGAGAAGCTGCTTGGGCCTTGGGCAGTCGCTGAGAGCAGTGGACGATGGTGTATTCTTCAATGAGGGATGGAGGTCGTGGTTTGCACACCATGAATGTTCCGAGAAGAAGAGTCACCGGACGCATAGCAGGAAGCCAAGCGTGCCATTAGGAACACCTACTACGCTCTCTGTCCCCTTTCGGCTTCCCCCCAGAAGCAGAAGCAGACCAGCAAAATCAGATCTCAGCACCAGCCGAGCACGGCCGCCCCACCAGGAACCCCACCTGCAGCCTCTCATGATTGGTGACAGCATATCTGATTCTTTGCTTTGGTCTGTCCCGATCTCACTTTGGACATCCCCTGCTGTTGCCAGGCGAATCAAAGCGATTTGCTTATCCCTCACCAAAGCCAACACTGTCCTGCGAGCCTACGACATCTCACCGTATACCCCTGACGACGAGATCACGGAGAGGGTCCTGGAGCTGGTCAATGACTCGCGGGTGGCGTGGGTGACAGATTGCATAGCTGAAAATGCAAAGAGGGAGAAAGCATGCTGTGTGGCGGTATGTGTTCGACCAAGAGGGTCCAGCGCGAGGCATCCCGCACCACGCCGCAGATCTCATGTATCTCTTCGACACCGTCCCCCTCCCTTCAATGGCGATCTCTCCATCATCAGAAGACGGTAGCGAAGACGGGATCTTGGACGGTCCGCCTTTACAAGAGATGTGGTACGACGGGCCTTATGATGACTCGGACGACGATGGGGAAAACGGAGTGGACGACATCAAGCTCTCTCCCAGATATAACACCGACCTGGACTGGGAGACAGCGATCGTTGACGAGTATTCATACGCCAAGGTCCGGGATACGATCCAAGAGAAGTGGATCAAGTTTGCGTATGGGCAAGTACCGTGGAAAGAGGACAAGGTGTTTGTGTTTGGGCCCGAGGCTGAGACGGGGGAGAGGTCTGCTTCAATCTTTGAGGGAAGGAGGCGGAAACATTTGTGGAGGGAGGCGCTGGATCCGTTAGGCCAAGCGGTGGTACAAAAACTTGGAGCTGAACTGAGCAGGGGTCCATGCGCTCAGTGAATCCTCACCTAAAATCTGAAGTTTCCTGCGGGAGACGATCTCTTCCGTTCACTCTATTTATTCGACCTCTCCTACCCGAGCACTATATACCCTTCTGCTCTGTCATCTTTTGTTGCTATGTACCATATTCCCGCCATGTATCTCTGGGGTTTCCAGTCCCATGTTGTATGTTGTATTATACCGATAGAACGCTTCAAGCTTGTCATCATGTAGTATCTGAGTACTGTCCATTGCACCTATTATCCATCGCCTGTATTCGCCCTGCAAATCGTCCCTCATCTCCGCCCCTCGTCTGCATCATTAAGTAATGGTGTGCTATCTCTTGTGTTTCGGCTCTAAATTTATCGTTGTTCGCCGGAGGTCATTCCCAGAACTCTGATCCGTGCCTCGCACGAGTGGAGTAAGGCATCCTGCCTCCCTTCATTTTCAACCACTGCCTACGACCGCTAATCCAAAAACCCTGTTTCTTTTCGAGACACACATCGGGACGCTTCCAAAATGAACGTACCAGGTATTAGCCCGGAATTGATGAAGGTACGAACTCGTCGTTATCTTTTCATCTATGTTTAAGCGCCCATTGACTGAATCCAATCACAGAAACTGCGGGAAACCGTCAAGCCAGATCCTGTGACTGGAGAACTCGACGATAGTGACCTCCTGACGTCCGTTCGTTTTCTTAGACATACGGTCACTCACTTACGCGTTTTATCTTACACCAAAGCTTCTTCAGGGAGCTTGAGCGTCAGGATGACCCTGACATCAAGGCTTTGCAGGCCAGCGTCGAGGCAGAGAGAGTCGCTCGAGAATCGGCTATCAATTTTGAAACCTTCGACTTCTCATCCCTTCCCAGGATTGTCTCGGTCTGGCGGGTCACACTCGAGTCGGTTGGTCTGGTTGATCCCTCGACGGACATCATCGTGGAACCCCACGAAGCCGACCAGTACCCGGAAGCCAGGCCCAATTTCCAACTAGTTGGATGGGTTCCCAACCATGAGCCTCACAGGCTTGGGCAGATGGACCGGAGGTATATCATGGATGTCGTGGGGATCCCGAAGAACGATCAAGTGGTTTTGTGAGTTCTTTCAGCGCCTTCGAGGGAATAGACTCAAGACGGCGTATGCTAGGTTCCTCAAGAAGCTCTTCGCAACACCCTTCTCTCCATTTCAACCTGGGATCCCTCACTCCCTTGCCATTTCAACGAAACTCAGTGGCAATGAAGCTGCCATTTCCCCCTTTTTGAACACCCTTCCTGGACTGACATGGAACATCGAATCTGCAGAAGCGCATGGATTTATGCAGGACCTGATCTACTCCCGTGCTAAACGCGACTACGAGCAACACATCGCCGCTGGTACCAAAGCTAAAGAGCTTGGTAACAAGTTACTGCAATCCAGCCAACCGAACCAACGAAGTAAAGCTATCAATGCGTACACGGAGAGTTTGAGGCGGTTTGAGGATGCCATGAGCCAGAAAGTGATGGAGGATGAGAAGAAGGCTGTTATGAAGCTCATCGCCATCGTGTGTGCGAATCGAAGTTTTGCTTATTGCAAAGAGGGCATTGGAGCTGGAAGGGACGTTGAAACTGCCCGTATTGATGCGGAGAACGCGATTTACGCCGACAAGTTCTATGCGAAAGCGTGAGTTCCTTCTTGTCGCACCCTTTCGGACATTTTGCTAAAAGACTCTAGCTATGTACGGCTCGCAAGAGCATACGAGGCCCTGGGAGATCTATCGCAAGCGAAGGAGTCCATCGCTCGAGGGCTACGGCTTCCGCAGCTCCAGAGCGAGCCGGTACTGGTGGAGACCTTGATCGAGCTACAGACGGGAGGGAAGGGCGTTCCCGAAGATGATCAAGAGTTCCTTGAATGGTCCCGGAAGGTCCTCAATGACCCCAAGATGCGGGACATTAAGGGAAAATGGCGGGAGAGCATTGAAGAGCGCAAGTCGCGCCTATCAGCATAGCCGATCCCTACTATCTAACTCATCTCAAAAAATCATTCATCCTGGGTTCACCTGCTAATTTATGCGATTAGAGCTATATCCAAGAGGCACATATACATCTTCTCTAAGTCATTTATGTCCTTAACTGTCGAGCTGGGACCTTTGGATCAATAAGGAAGTGACAGGCTAAGCGTTAGCTTGTTGTTTTATGTAATGTCAAGGACTACACCATCAGCGCTCAGCTCTGCATCTCGTGGCAGCGCGTGGCTCGCGAGCGGCGATACAACGCGCTCACTTGTGTTCCATCAGATATCATATATCACCAATTACCGAGAGATTCTACCAGACGGCGTCGGATTATTTATTTGAATCGAGTGGATCTTCTCCATTCATCTTGGCCAATACACAGAGGCAGCAGACAACCGTTTTCGCTCACAGACTGCCTGAGGCTCGCAAAACGCGTGACGTCACGCGTTATTGTCATTTATCGAAGTTGTCTCTACGACCCTTCCTTTCCTGTGCTGGCCCTTGTGAAGCTGAGGCAAGCAAGATGATGATGCATTCTACTAAATTTGACCTCTATCCACCCAAACCGTACATCGCGCCTAGGGCGTGACGACCGTAGTATCCGAGAGAGGAAGAAGGGAGTCTACCAGAACTTTACTCCGCAACTCCTTTAGCTCCTGTGCTTCCTTGAAGGTCGTCGATAGCTCAAACTTCTCGTCGCATGCTGCTCTGAACTCTGCGAGTCGTGATGACTTGGCCTCGGAGAGGAGCTGCGATGCAGCTTTTGCGGTCTGTTCGTACACCATGAATACTGGCCAGCGGTAAAAGGAGTAGCTTGACGTACCTGGATGTCAAGCGCAACTGGTTCCTGTAGGAGTGAGAAGAGCGCGTTCTCCACTTCATCCACTGGCGACTTCAAAAGTCGAAGTGCTTTCGCACATGCCAAAACGGCTTGCGGTGACGAGGCGTGTTTTTGGAGATACTGCGAATTGAAGGTCGCAGGTTCAAGTTTTCCAGGTTCCAACTTGAGCATGGCTTCGGAAAAGGCAGGCCCGATGGGTGCTGGAGGTTCTTGTGGCAAGCTTTCAGTACGGATCTTCAGATCGACTATTCGGAGGTGGAGTTCTGGGCTTTCGGGTTCCAGTTTCTGGGCGTTTAGAAGTGCGGAAGCAGCTTGTAAGAGCTTTTCTGTTGAGAGCGACTGCAAGTAAGTTGGGGATACAGAAGGAAGATCTGGAGTAGCCTTACTCCTCCGGATTTCGACGTCGTAGATAGCTAACCAAACATCTGCCCTGTCAGCACCAAGAGTAATGAGGGGATGTAGCAGTTTATGCGCTTGTTCCAATGGATCGGAGGCTCCTAGGAGTTTGAGGCCATCGGGATCGTCGTCTTTGGGTGTTTGAAGCTCCAGACCCTGGTCTTCGTTGCCTGTCGCAGGGGTACCTGAAAGGACAGCATTCAGAAATTGAATCCCTTGGACAAGAAGAGCGGAGATTGACGAACCCTTCTTGTCGAGTGCTGGTTTAGCATTAGCAGCAGCAGGCTTTCTTTGCTTTCTTCTTGGCCTTCTTTTCGGCATCGGTGAGCGGTGCTGAGGATTATTAGTCAAATAATGCCACTACTGAATAGAGTAAAGACCTACGTGATGCCAGAGTGGCGACTATGGATGGGTCGTCGTGCACCGAGGTGAAGATCTTGAGAGATATCAGTAGATATTCAGACGATTCCGGTGGCAGGGCCTACGCGAGCGGCAGCGATAGCACTTTGGACGTAGGCAGGATGTGAACGCAAGCCGTCTTCCCATTTCAACATCCTGTTATAATCCGTTAGATCTGTACATATGGAAGGGAGTGGAAGTCTCACTTGAGGTAGATGTTGATGGTAAACTTGCGAATGTTATATCCATGGAAGTCGTACTGGTCGTCCTCGATCTCTTCAAAGATCTGGATCGACGGGTTTTGGTGAATCAAGAGTCCGAAGCGCAAAGCAACGACGAACCTTTTTGACAGCCATGTACTTTCTCAACGCGAGATTGGGCTTTCCATTCTGCTCGTGAGCCTTGGCTTCTTCAGTGAGGTACATGAGGCTCTGCATATCCTCGAGATCCGCTCCTGGGCTGACGGCATCTTTCTGAGATTCTGATGAGTACCTCTTTCGAAAGACAGGAAACATTGGTAAAGTCCACACCTTGGTGAATAGCCCGAATATTGAGCTTGCTTCTTCCACCATACCGGCGCGCAAGAGATACTTGCCGCACTTGGTGTTGATGAAGCGATCCTGGCCGTCTAGGAGACGGGCAGCATTGAGCGCGGTTGCAGCTCCGTAGTAATCTCCTGCCCGTTTCAGGATTCTGCCCCTTGTGAGGTGCAGCTCTGGTAGGGTAGGCGTGTGCTCGATGGCTTGATCGATGACCGAGAGTGCTTGCTGATGTCGTCCGAGGAAGGAGTGATGTTGTGCAAGGAAACAGAGTGTCCAGAGGTAGGATGCCGGATCGGCATCTTTTTGCGAGAGCCGTTCTTTGGTTGATTCCGCAACTTTCTCGATCACGTCCTTCTTGGATTCGTCCTTGTATAGTGATTTCAAGTCGGCAAAGATCGAAGGAACGCCACGCTCTAGGCCCCGCACGAGGTAGGCTTCGACGAGCTTTGCGAACTCGTCCCCGGTTGCCACTGAGAGCGCGAGTCGTTTAGGTGCTACGGCCTTTGGCTGGGACTCTGCGATTTCATGAAGGACTGGCAGGGCTTCAGGGCTGTCGAGTGCAATCCCGAGGAACGCAAAGTACCCCCGGTAGTAGTCGTAGCATTCCGAGTTGCGGTCCAGAAGCGAGATCCAAGCATCCTTCGCGCTGTCCGGCTTTGACTTGGTGAGGAGTCGCGCTGGGCAAGGTCAAGGATCGTTTACAGGCGGGGTATTGGACGTGACGCACCTCGCGTTTCATGGATCGCAGTCTTGTCGAGAATCGCTCGGGCCTTGGAGTTGGTGTCCAGAACCTTGAGTGCTTCAGTGTACTCTCCCGAATCTTCCAGCAGGGTGATATAGTAGAGCAGTGTTTCTGAATGGTCAATGTCCTTGTCGGGAACGTTCTTGAGGGTGGTGATGTAGTGTTCCAAGACCCGTTTGGACTCTGCCAGGTTCTTGTTGAGATAGTGGGCGACTGAGAGGCCAACCCAGCTCTGGCGGAGGTTGGGCCGCAGCCTGAGGAGTGTATATCGCGTGTCGACCAATGCCTCGTAGTACCGGAGCTGGGTCTGTAGCTGGGCAGCATCCCGCAGGATGTTGAGGTTCTCCTATAAATCATAAGGTTATCTGATATCTAGCCCATGTTTTGAAATAGGGCGTACCCTGTCGAAGCGCAAAGCCTGGGTAGTACGACTTGAGCGCTTCCTCATAATTTTTCTCTCCCTTTTGTATGAGACCAAAGACGTGCCAGCAGATGTGCGATGTGAGGTCAAGCCGGACACCCTTCTTGACGAGATCGGTGCCTTCCTCTCTCTTGCCCATATGGGTCAGGATGAGGCCCTTCATGCACATTGTTTCTGCCATCGCCGATAAATTGACTGGGCGCTAAAGGAGAATATGAAACACATACCGCCATGCTCTGGAAATTTCTTGAGGATCTGGTCGCAAGCCTTTTGGCCCTTTTTGAGCTGCCTGGTCTCGTAGAGAGTGAGGATCTCCTTGAAGACGCCAGCCTCCTTGGATGGCAAGGCTCTTTTTGGTGGGATGCCTGGTGCTCTGGACATGACGGGTAGTACTGCAGATGGTGGAAGAGATCAGAAGGCAAACAAAACGCGCGCGTTTGATTGATGGTCGAACAAAGTGTTGCCGTTATTCTTCTGCCCTCTTCATCCCCAACCACCAACAACACATTTAGCAATGGTGGCACAGACTCGACATGGTGGCCAGCCGTCGCCAAAGAAGAAACTCGACTTTCGCGACAAACTCGTAGGCAAGGGTCTCTCAACCGATGCGTTGCTCAAGAAGATGAAGACGCTGCACACTCAGCTCGCGGCACTGGACCAGGAACACGTCGACGTGAATTCGCTCAACACCGCGCGTAAAGAGCTCATACACACCAGTGTATTGCTGCACAAGGATAGGGGAGTCAAGGCCTACGCGGCGTGCTGTCTGGCCGACATTCTGCGGTTGTACGCGCCGGATGCCCCATACACACAGGCAGAGCTCCGCGACATCTTCCAGTTCTTCTTCAAGCAACTCTCGGCGGGTCTCAAGGGGTCCGATGCATCGTACTATAACGAGTACTTTCATCTCTTGGAATCCCTTTCGACCGTCAAGAGCGTGGTCCTCGTCTGCGACCTCCCTTCGGCGGATGACCTCATGTCCGAAATCTTCAAGGAGTTCTTCACCATTGTAAAGCGCGATTTGCCAAGAAGGTCGAGGGTTTTATGGCCGACATTATGGTTGCGTTGATTGACGAGAAGCCAATCGGTGCCGTCGGACGTTTTGGATATCATTATGGCTCAATTTGCGGATAAGAATGCGGTGCGTTGTTTTCGCGTCGTTTTTAGTTGGTTAATGGGAGGCAGTCTACTAACGCGATTGTAAAGCGTCCTGGACCAGTCCTCGTATCGACTGGCTGCCTCAAGTAGTCGAAGGCGCGGCGGACAAGCTTCAGAGAAACGTCTCTCAGTACTTCAACGACATCATCACGGGTCGTGAAGCCGGACGACGACTACGACGATATTCGGAACGCACACGACCTCATCAAGGCCCTGCATCGGTCATGTCCCGCTGTCCTGCATACCGTCATTCCCCAACTAGAAGAAGAGCTCCGCGCAGACGACGTGACGATCAGGCTGCTCGCAACGCAAGTTCTCGGAGAGATGTTCTCGGACAAGGGTGGCTCGGACCTTGTTACGAAAGTACCCAAACACTTGGAATGTGCTGGCTCTCACGGAAGAACGACAAAGCAACACCAATCAGGACTCAAAGTGATAGAGTCGTGTCGGGGATTGGTTATGAATCTCCCAGAGTGCAGACAACAGTTGGAAGGTGAGCCTAGTTACAGGTTGCCCTTCACTGAAACGTATTGACAAAGCTCATAGGGCTTCTTTGTGAAAGGGTCATGGACCCTGATGATAAAGTGCGCTCAGCAGTCTGCAAACTCTATTCCCAACTGGACTATGAAGCTGCATTGCACCACGTGTCTGAGGCGCAGCTGAGAGCTGTTGCTGGTCGGGGACTGGACAAAAGACAGTCTGTTCGGGTTGAAGCCCTGAATGCTGTCGGAAAGCTTTACAATCTTGCATACCCTGAAATGTGAGTGAGGTCGGCCCATCTATGCAATTGGAACTCAATTGATTCCTTTTTAGTGATAGCAACGATCCTGCAGCTATCAAGCAATTCGCGTGGATTCCTGACGAGGTGCTCAAGGTGGTCAACACGTCTCCAGAAATAAGGCAGGTCTGGTCATGATTTTTGTATGCACCGCTCTGACCATGTCGTAGATCTGTTGTCGAGCAAGTGGTAGCCGACCACCTGTTGCCCCTACCATCTGGCTCTTCCAGCTCGAAAGGCACCGAGTTTGACGAAGTGGCATGGACCGAACGCCTGTTGGGGCTCATGAGGTACTTGAGCGACAAATCTATCAACGCTCTGCTCGGCCTCAGCGGTCTCAAGGCCATGTGAGTCCATTCTACATTCCTTAATCCAGAGACATGCTCAATCTTTGAACAGACGTCCCAACATCTACGACGTATTTTTGGAAACTTGTATTCAATACAATGTGAGTGTAGCCTGGCCTCGATGATTCTAGTGCTCACTTGGTTTGTAGGGCGGGATCATGGATGAAGATGAAGAACTGATTACCCGACGACTGACCGCTACAGCCCAGCATCTTGCATGTGCGCTATTTTCTTCTCGATAAAGTCGTCCATTCACCTCTTTCCAGCGACCTTCCCAGAACCGGTGAAGGCAAAAGACGACCTCCAGGCTTTCGCCAAGCTCAACGAAAACCGTCTATTCAAACTCGCCAAGACATGCCTAGATTCCCAAACCGACTTGAAAACGCTAGCCAAATCGCATCACGAGTTCTTCAAACGTCTAGAACAGCTCTCGTCCACGCTCGTACCCACTCTCTCCATTTTCCTACGAAGAGCAAGTTTTAGGATCATCAACCAATCCTCTGTCCCCTCCCTATTGAAGCGCGTAGGAAAGAGCCATGGAAGTACATCTGAATGGTTGATCCAGGCTTCTAACCATGCAAAGGCGCTGCTCACGTTCATATCAAAATGGTGTCCTGCGCTGTATAAACCCCATACGGCTGAACTCGTCAAGGCCTTGTCGGACGAGAGGAACGTACAGCTAGTTGGAGTTGCGCTGCAGGCTTTGTCTGGACTGGTGAAATGGGATCCTAGTCTGGCGTTACCTGACAAGTGAGTGCTCTCGGTTCAATGGACACGAGATCAATCATGCTTATCGTCTGATAGGCGGACAAATGAAAAACTGGAGCGCTTTGCCTTACATAAAAACTGGCGGTTAGCCAAGTTTGCGAGTCGATACCTAGCAGTTGCCGCAGGCCGACAGGACGCCTGTAAAAAGCTAGTCCAGGTGAGCTATCTGGGCCTGAGCATGGAAACAAACTGAACCCTTGTGTAGGCGATCGCAGACGAAGTTTCTTCAGCGGAGGAAGCCGACTTTGAGGGCGTTGCTGCTCGGATCGCTGCTCTGGCACAGATCGCTCGATATAGCCCGACGGTGTTCGAGCATCGCAGTAGCGTGCTCATGACCTTCTTGCTCAAGAAGGTCTTGATGGTGGCTACCCCAGCGGAACAGGTGAGCAGATTGCTGCATTATGCATGGTAGCAAAACTGACGATTGCACTTAAAGGATGAGGATGATGGGGAAGAGTGGCTCGTCAACGAAGAGATACCAGAACTCCTAAGAGCCAAGATTCAAGCAGTCAAGGTCTGCCGAAATCGCTGTCTTGCGCATGGCCAATCGGAGAAGGCTCTCGAAATCGCAACACCAGCGTTGAAGATGTTCGCTACCTTACTTGAGCAAGATGGATCGCTGAACCCTGGAGTCGAGGAGGACCCCAAGTTTATGAGTCGGATGCGCCTCCAAGCAGCATTTGCTCTCCTCCATTTGTCGACAGTTGAAGTCTATTCAAACGCAATCACTCCCAAGTTTGCCAGGCTGGCTCTAACGGTTCAAGATCCATGTTTCAACGTCCGGCTTGAATTCCTGGTCAAGGTCCTTTCGCTGCTGCAACCACGAAAGATCCCTCCACGGTTCAACGTTATCCCCTTCATCACCGTACACGACCCTGAGGATGAAGTGAAGAATCTGGCAGCGTCGTATGTTGCCAGTGCAAAACGAAAACTTCCAGCTCAAGTTCGTGTGGAATCTCTGGAGCTTGTCTTCATCCGACTTTTGCATCTCCTTGCACATCACCCTGATTTTAGCACGCAGCATGACGATCTGCTCGATATTGCCAAGTGAGTTGATCGACTCCGCATGCAGGGTATAAAGCTAAAGTGGATCGTAGGTACATCCAGCTCTATCTTGATCTCGTCGCCTCCCAGGATAACCTATCGTTACTCAACCACCTCGCCATGAAGCTGAAAACAGTACGGGATGCAGAATCGCATTCTTCAACCGAACACCTTTACATGATCTCGGAGCTTGCCCAAGAACTCATCAAGATCCGTGCGTCGAATCATTCGTGGACGATTCAGACGTACCCAGGCAAAGTACGGTTGCCTTCTGATATTCTGCGGCCGTTGCCTACAGGAGATGCTGCAAAGGAGGTACGTCGCATTCTCGATTGTGGGTAAAAGTCTGGATTCTGATGCAGGGCGCTGGGTAGATCGTGAAGACGGTGTATCTTCCTGAAGAGGCGCGCGAGTGGCTGAGCGAGCTGTCGAAAACCGCGCTTCCGAAGGAGAAGAAGGAGCGAAAACGCAAGGCCGAGCCGACCAAATCCAATGGGCAATCCAAGTAAGTCTAATCCTCACGAGCACGTCTGGGCAGCCTTTCTGATCAAGAACTCCAGGAGACGCAGGAGACGGAGGGCGGACGATGACGACGACGACGACGATAATGACGGTGGAGGCTCTGAGAATAGTGACGACGAAATGGATGTTGACGAACCACCGTCAAGCCCCAAGTCGGAGGATGCTCGACCGCGAGGGACTAGATTTAGTGCTCGAAACGCTGCCAAAGTAAGCCATTTATATCTCATTTACCCATACTTGACCGCGCTAACAATGTTGCTACCCACAGAAGGGTCGCAAGTCCAAGGGCGACAGTGATGTCGAATCAAGGGAAAGCACACCCCTCACTGGTGTGACAGACGAGGAAGAATAGTGAACCAACGTTTTTTTGCGACAATCTTTTCTTACATACTTTCTTATCTAGTAGATCTTTTCTTTCTCGGGTTTGTTCTTCCTCGCTCTGCTGCTGTATGATATGCTTTTTGCTATTGCTGCTGTGCCATTTAAGTACTCGTGTATTCTCAGTTGTTTTCGGTTCGTGACTCCTTTTAGTATCAATTGTCGTTAATTTGCTTTGTGTACCAGTCTATATAGTTATTCTTTTTATGTTAGGGCTGTGAATACCTCAGTAGACGATATCTGAGCGCAAGTATAACCGGCCCTCAGGCCAGGCGCTTGAACTCCTTGGAATTTAATTCAAGTTGAGCTTTGCGTCAAGCGCCCAACCGGCAACTTCTTTGAAAGCCGGAACCTCTTCAAAGCCCAAAATGTAAGGCAGTGAGTGACATAGAATGGTTAAAATTTCCTTGACTCTGCATGACTAAAAGTATAGCCTTTCGCATGAGATGTCACAAAAAACTGACTGTCGTCGATACCGACGACCGGATATAAGCGCTCGAGTCATCAGGCGCGTCGGTGTATGTCAGCGACGGCAGCGATGCGGAATGATCCACAAGACTTTTGCTTATAACTTCGACGACCTCGGGGCTGTCGACGGCACTCGTCTCTCTCCCACTACCTTTGCCTCAAGCAGGATATCAGGAATACCTTAAAGCCACAGAGTAATCGGAACGAAAAGCATATCAGTGACGACGACAGCGACAACCAATTACCAGGCACTTGCTGCTTCTATCATGGAAGGGCCACAAACTGTACCAGTTCAGCCTGCTACACTAGCATCTGGTAGCGCACCAGCTGAAGGCTCTGCTGGTTCCAGACGCCAGGGTCCTAGGAGACCTCGTGGCGGAAAGGGTCCAGGACAGCGCACCGAAGGGCAGGCATCTGGCTCTGCAGGTGCTGATGCGGCGCCTAGCTCTGACGCGAATCGCAACAGCCAACTCTCAGCGAGGTGGAAGACCGCCACGACGACCACGTCCTAATCGCGGCGGCGATCAGCAGCAAACCGCTGCATCTGGTCCAGCCGATGCATCTGCTTCTCAGCAAGAAGGCTCGACGGCCCACCCCCAGTCCAAACCTCGCCACCCTCGAAGGCCTAGAAAGCCTCAGGGCGATGCTGCGTCAGAAGCTAGCAGCCAACACAGCGAGAAATCGACTAAGCCATCCCGACCTCCACCTAATCGAAGGGCCAAATTTGGAGGGCAGCTTACTCAAGAAGGAACAGCCGGGGAAGATAATGACAATGGAAGGGCAAGGGGAAAGAGATCGGATCTATACAAGACAAACAACCCACTAGGCGATGACCTCGCTTCGACGCTCATACGATCTCTGAGCACACCTCCATACCCTGACTGCCCAATCTGCTTCTCAGCAATCCAGCCATCTCAGGCAATGTGGTCTTGTTCACCAGTCATTCCCGTGGTGATGATGGAGGGTGCCCAGGTTCAATATTGTTGGACGCCGTTCCACATGGGATGTATCAAGTCATGGGCAGCAAAGAGCGTGAAGGACGTTGCAGACGCTTGGAGAGCGAGAGGGAGAACCTGAGAAGCGAGGAGATTGGAGATGTCCAGGCTGTCAGGCAAAGCGAGAAATCGTGCCTTCTGGCTATCGGTACGTCGGTCTATTACAACCATCTCAGGTACCATGCTGATTATTATTCCAGCTGCTTCTGTGGGTCCGTACCAGAGCCCAAGCTTGCTCGACTTTCAACCCCTCACTCCTGCGGACAACCGTGTTCTCGACCTCGCGAAAGTGGGTGTGGCCATCCTTGTCCTCTTCTCTGTCATCCTGGGCCCTGTCCACCCTGTCAGGTCACGTCTCACTTCAAGTGCTACTGCCCACGCAAGACAGTGCTCTCCTTCCGATGCGGAGCTAGCAAAGGCAAAAGGGATCTGTCCTGTGGACAAGTATGTGAACAGCCCCTGAACTGCGGCAAGCACCAGTGTCCCTCCGTTTGCCATGATGGGGATTGTGCCCCGTGCTCCGTTCTCGACGTCGCCAAGTGCTACTGCGGCAAGCATGAGAAGGAGATGCTATGTGGAGATGGGCAAGCAGTGGACTGCTTTACCGAGGGTGAGACTCCCTGGATCGGCCGGTATTCCTGCGATTCCGCCTGCAGTCGACCCTTCGACTGCGGGGTTCATACATGCGAGAAACCGTGTCATCCTCCGTCGGCCTCCCCCGTGGTTTGCCCGAAATCGCCATCTCAAGTCACAAACTGTCCTTGCGGCAAGGCTACCATTGCCCCTCCCGGCGCCTCTGATCTGTCCCAATACGACTTCCCACCTCGTCCGAACTGCAAGGCACCCATCCCCACTTGCCAGAGACGGTGCTCGAAACCACACTCAGGGTGCTCTCATCCATGCACTTCTCTTTGCCATACAGGGCCTTGCCCACCTTGCATGGAGCCCATCATTCGGCCTTGTCGCTGTGGTGCTACAACTCGCAAAATACCCTGCCACGAAGCCTACAATCAAGACGCTTCAGATCGTGACTTCCTCTGCGACCGGGCTTGCACCGCTCTTCGTGCCTGTGGTCGACACCAGTGCCATAGGATCTGCTGTCCACTCGCTTCCTTGGCCTCTGTTGCCAAGAAGGGCAAGAAGCGAGTCGTTGATACCTCAGCTCAGGCCATCGGCACAGAACGAGGAGGTCTGCATGAATGTGATCTTGTCTGTGGCAAGACGCTATCGTGCGGAAACCATCGCTGCGAGGAGAAGGATCACAAAGGGCCTTGCCCTCCTTGCCTGAGGAGTACCTTCGAGGAGGTCTTCTGTGCTTGCGGACGAACAGAGCTTGAGCCTCCTGTACCTTGCGGTACCAGGATCCAGTGCAGCTTCCCCTGTCCTCGCGGACCTGCTCCTTGCGGCCACTCCAGGACGATTCATGGATGCCACGACGATTCAATTCCCTGTCCACCCTGCGTCCATCTTGTTGGCAAATCTTGCGCTTGCGGAAAGAAGACAGTTCCCAATGTTCGCTGCTCTCTTGAGCAGGACAAGGTTTCCTGTGGAACCGTCTGCGGTAAACCCATGCCTTGCGGGTTCCACCTTTGCGAGAGCTTGTGCCATAGCGGCGATTGTGGCGCCTGCACAGCGCCTTGTGGCAAAACCCGCAAACTGTGCCTCCCCAATCAACATCCTTGCACACTCCCTTGTCATGCACCTTCCTCCTGTCCCGAAACCGAGCCCTGCGAATCCGTTGTTCAGATCACCTGTCCCTGTGGTCGCGTCAAGCAAGCCGTCCAGTGTGGCAAGCGCGTTTCGAACGCTGCAGGATATCAACCTCCACCTATCAAGTGCACGACCGAGTGTGCGATCGCTAAGCGAAACGCTAGGCTGGCAGACGCGCTGGGTATCAATCCACAGGATAAGGACAAGGATAACGTAGTCTACAACGACGATTTGGTTGGGTTTGCAAGGGCAAACTCCAAATTCCTACCCATAGTGGAGAAGGCCTTTGCAGACTTTGTCAAATCAGAGAAGAAACATCAGGTGCTGCCCCATATGACGCCCGACAAGAGGAAGTTTGTGCATGATGTGAGTCCTTCTTGCTCCTCTTGCCAATTGTTTGACAATACTAACGGGCCGGTATAGCTTGCGAATGTATACAGGATGGATACGCAGATGATCGATCAAGAGCCCAACCGAAGCGTGCAGCTCATCCGAAGGCTCGACACTCGTATTCCGAATTCAACACTTTCGGCACATCTCAGTTCACTCGCACCAAACCTCGGAAAGCTGACCGACCTTCGATCGTTGAAGCCAGCTTCGACGCCCTCATCGTCTTCAGGAGGTGTATGGAGACCGCTCGGCTCGTCAGGCATCCACGTCCTCTTTGGCTTATGTGAATGTCAACCCAAAGCCAAGCTCGACGAGTCAAGCATCTGCTGGAAGAGGATGGACGTCTGTCGTGAGACCTACGCCTGGTGGAAGTTCTGTGCCGTTCCTTGCTCCCCCCTCGGCGACAGTGAGTAGGACGGTTAGCCCGAAACCAGCTGGAAGTGCGGCTCCGCCTAGAGTCCAACCTCCTCCAGCGACTGCAAGCGAACCAGCGGTAGTACCTGCCGTCCAGGCGGAGCCTGTTACGGAGAATTGGGAAGATGATTTATAGACCATACTAGTAAGAGACGTAGTTGTTTGACATCGATGTCACAGAGGAACTGCTTTCGATTGTGTCAACTTATCAACTTGGATGAATCCCTAGGGACTGATGATTTTTGAAGGAGATGTTGGCCCGAATGCCCTCAGAAGGTACTCTGACGATCTTCGACAGTTACGATTCTTCTTCCATGCTTTGGCAGCGCAGCGCCCAACGTCAATTGACTTCGCAGCCCGACTCGGACGCAGCGGCGTCATCAGAAGATGCCGCCTTGGGTGACTCGCTAGAAGGGCTCTGATGTCTCTGAATGATTATGACTACCTCGTTTGAAAGAAGCGCTACGAGCGCGTGACATTTCTCCCCGGCATTTGAACCCTCCGGGCCTCATTACCACCACAACTAGCTGCCCTTAGCAGGGATTTTCAAAGAAAGTTGCGTCAAATCGCCATCAAAGCCCTGTGCGATCGTGCGAGAGAGCCTATCTCATGAGTCCGTCGGCTGTTCTAACCACCGCACGGCGATAAGGTTCTGTCTCGGACAGTAAGAAATGAGGATTCAGGCGGCCATGCTTGAAAGACTTGGACTGTGGGATGCAAGCGGGAAACCTTGAGCATGATGTCTGACAGCCACCGATCCCGAGTCCCACTGAGTATCAGTCGCCGTTCAGCCTCTCAACTTCTACATGGGAGAAATACCATTCATCGAGAGTATCTCTTTAGCATAGAATTCGGGTTCGCTAAAGAGGCTTTCCAGATGTTCTCGGACTGTAGTCTAAGTATATTTTACCTGAAGGTCACATTTTGATCGTAATTCAAGCAGATCAGGTTTGCCACTACTGCCGAAGTCCCAAGCTTGCTGCCTGCTGCCACCTCACGGATGTCAGAGAATTAGGAGGCGGCCCTGGCTTATCCATCATGCAAACACTCGGAAGTTTGATGTCCCCGCTATAGCTCACAGTCAGGTGTTTGACATTGTAATCAACGGCTGGGTGCCTTGGAATCTACTAATGGTTCGATTCAATGGTTTGCCGTGCAATGACCGCGTCTATTTCTACGTAGATCATGGGCTTAGGTCTGCTGGTCTATCATGTGTCCGTAAGCGCCCCTTGGGCGCCTATCCCGCCCCTGTTCGACTCCGATAGCGATGTCCAATCCGGTCTGTGTATGGACGGTCCAACCTTGCAGGGGGTTCAGGTGATGGAGCACTTTGAATAAAGGATTCTCTTTCACCTTGCATCCCAGTAAAGGCTCTGCCGGTCCAACTGCACCGATCCAGACTGCACATGCAGTAGACTAAATTTGTCATTGCGGCTGAACTGTAAGGCGAGCTTCCTTCTCGTCTCACGGATGTCAGCCTTTAAAGTGTTAGGATTCTAGTTCTAGAGGTCTAGTGCGACCTTAGGTCCATTTTTCGCCACGCATGACCACTTGCCTACTTCCATTGCATGTCCAGACATCCCTCCATAGGCCTGGATTCATTTGTATTGTAGATACTTCCTAGCTACTCCAAGCCTCGAAATGTATAGAAAGTAGTATTATTTTGTATCAATTCTATACTGTTTTCGTGTCAGTCAAATAATACTAACACAGAGGAGTGCGAGTTGGCCCGGTTTATCCGTCATAACACTTGGAGTAGCTGTCGCCGTTATGGCTTGCACAAACTATAAACAGGCCTTAACACGCAGCGGCATCGGCGCTGGCATACAGCGGCGAAGATGCGAACTTAACGCCTTGGCGTCTTGGAATTTTCCAAATGTGTGGATTCAATGCTTAAATGCACCACGTTCGTGTCTGTTTCTGGGTCAATAGCTGAGGTCTGCTGAGGTGAGGACTGACAAGGTGAATGGATCGATTTTAATATATAAAGGGCCGATTCCTCTGTGGATGCCCTCAAGCTACTGTTGATTACATCCTGATCACCCTTGCTTAACTCTTTCCTTCGCGACAATGACTAAAGGTAAATGTCGTCAAAAGGGTGTCCATAAGTTTGCTTACCCTCTTCAGGAAACTGGATCAAGAATGTTGCCACCGGAACTGTACTCGATTTGTGCGAAGGTCAGTGTAGTGGTTGTTCGTGATCAAGCACCCACTCACATCGCTGGTACTTTAAAATGATTTTAGGCAAGAAAGAGAATGGTACGAGCTCGCTTCCATCAGACCTTGGCCGTGATCTGAGAAGTCGTCAGGAAACCCCATCATTGGGTACCCTAAAGAGGCGGGGAACCAAAACCAGCTCTGGGACCTCGTTGAAATGCCGGGACATCCAGGGATATTCACCATACATCTTCGTGCCGATCATTCTATCGTTATAGATCTCGCTGCTGGTGAGTCCGCATAGGTTCGCATCGCTGCTCGCTCAGGTCTTTGCTGACCACACTTTCTCACAGGACTCAGGCCAGACGGCACTGCCGTCCTCGCTTGGAAAGGTCACGGTGGCGATAATCAAAAATGGTACATGGAAGATGCGGGGGACGGCAAGAAGAGGTTCAGGAACGTTGCGTCTGAGAGTAAGTGCTCCTCGTTACGTCAAGCAAAATTTCGAACTGACGCTGCTGCCTTCTGCCTAGCATACCTTGATCTCGAGAACGGTGAGAATAGAGCGAAAGTCAGAGGGATGGAAGCGTGAGGAAACCGACCGACAACTTTGGAGGTTGCAGGATTGGTAATTTCGGCAACATTGTCTGATATCCCGCGCTGGCTACCGTGTTGAAAGAGAAGCTAAGAGCGCGTGATAGTTATCATCTGGATTTGAATACTTCGAGCCCCATTACCTCCAAGACTGTCTCCTTGTAACAGTGATTTCAAAGAAAAGATTTGCGTAGAAACCCTGTACGGTCGTGCGAGAGAAGGCTGTCTGGCGAGACCGTCGGCTGTTGAATGGAGACAAGGTTCCGTCTCGGACAATGAGAAATGGTAATGAGCAATAAGGCGGCCATGCAGTTCGAAAGACTTGGCCTGTGTAATCATTAATGTAGGAGCACCTTGAGGCTGGTGGCTCACTGCCACTAGTCCTGAGTACCAATGAGAACCAGTCGCCATTCAACTTCTACATCGCGGAGATGCCATTTATTGAGAGTATCTCTTCAGCGTAACATTCAGGCTTTCACTTGACTTCATCTGGGTTTATCTTATCTAAAGATCGCAGTTTGATCGCGATCTCCCGTAGTCGTCGATTGCGACGGTTCTCCAATTCCGGGCGAAGCGCCCAGAGGAAGGGATCCCCGATGATACTGAAGACAGTGCCAGGCCAGGCTGGGATAGCCCAAGGTATAGCGATCATATTCAGATTGTGACCGTTAATGCTACAGAACCTATTGCAATGCAAATGGCAGAATTTCAACGACAATTAGTACAAAGGTCCGGCTGAGTTCAATAACTGGAAAAAAAGAAGAAAAGAGCGAACTTCTTGGGAGAGGATGAAAGCCCACGAAGGTGCCCAAGGATACCGTGGCGCAAGCCCTACTAGCGGAAGTGCCTCCCTGCTATAATTCCACACCTCTGTAAGTCGCAATTTGTGCACGAATCCGCTCAACTTGACCAGGCGTAAACTCGGTCAAGCAGCTGTCATCACTGTAGTCCATGAAGTTGTCTTGATAGTGGGATGATGAGAAACTTGACGCTTGGGAAAACAATGTGACAGAGACTTACGAATGGGGTCAGGCCCACCTCCGGGACAGGTATCCTTCAACTTCGGGCAACCAGAGCTGGGCTTCGCCTCGGCAGGAGTGTCGTCGACATAATCTCCATTCGCCGGAGCAGTCCCCGCCATTGAAGGGGTGATAGAGGCCTAGCCAATGTCCAGGCCTCGTGGACCAAGGTCTATGGTACAGTAGGTATCAGAACTAATGGGTGACATCTGGGAAAAGGTCCACTAACGTATCCTAGGTAGTTGTTTCCATAGTCGGATCCGCCAGGAAGAGACTTGTCATTGAGCACAACACCGTCGTCCTGAGGCATTTTTGTTATAGTCGGCAGGAAAGGTAGCGTATCCCAAGAGGGCTATATTGTGGAACCTAGAGACATGTCAGATGCATCCGAAGAATTATAGAGTAGGGAACTGTTATGCATGTACCCAACGGTGTATACATTCAGGTCAGCCTTGCCTCCCTGTCGCAAAGCCGCTTTCATAGCTCTCTGCTCCGAGTTCCGCGGGCCAACGCGTCGATACCATCCATCGTTAATAGTATATGTAGTGTTGGCCAACTTCCATGAGATACCCGTGGAACCATACGCTTCGTTCAGAATGTCCATCTGCGACGCGATCGTAGCGGCGCTAGTAAACAACAAGCGCTTCAGCGAGAGAGCTAGGGCCACGAAATTTCAGAGAACGTACGGAATATACCCTCCAGAGGACGAATTATTGCTTGCCACTACGTGGAAGTAGACCTATCCAAACAAGTGAGAACAGGGTCTATAGTGTGCAATAGCATCACTGGGAACTGACATTGAGAGTAGCTTCCCGTCTCAAAGAGTTGTTGGGCGCAACCCCGTGAGCTCGAAAGTGAGCTTCGTTCGCTGCCGTTTGCTCGGTAGATATCTCGGTCCCACAAGTTCTGTTCATGCAAGATTATCAGACGGCAAGGGGACGAGGATCGTTGTTTTTGTACTGACAATCGAGTGGGAGGAGCTGCGAGCACTGTCGCAACTCCAAGGACGAAGGATAGCAGAGCCAATTTCAGCATGCTAGAGACTCGAAAAGAACAGATGAGGGTGTTCCAGGGGATGAAGTGAGCGGTACCCTGAGCTGGCCTTTTAACAGCGGCTGAGGGCTGATAGGAGTTCATGAAAGTCGTTCGCAGGAGCGATTCGTTCCAAGGCAGCAGGAACATCATGGTAGGGATGCAGGTATGGAGGATGCATTCTTGCCGGAGATGAGGGCGATGCTAGAACTGTCCCTGAGCCAAATTTTGGACATATTCCGTCTGCTGACGCTCACGTACCCCAAATATGTCGACAACTTATCAAGAGATGCGGTGGAAGAAGTTGGGATGGAATTGGTCAGACGAGATGAGCTGCGAGAGGAAGGGAGGATGGGTGTGACGGAACAGATCTTGGGCTGGCTTTCAAATGAAGTCGGAGGCTTGGTAAAACGGGGAACTGCAAAGTGAGTGGGTGCTTTCCACAGAGACTATATGGCGCGGCACGGGTTTCCCTGGAGATTTCAGAAGGGACGCCATGAGCAGAGTAATCCTCACCAGTCGAAAGTGGGAGATCCGGTGGGTGGCAATGGACTAAGTTCTGATCGAGGATGGATGCCTCCAAGCTTCGTCGATGATCCATGGTAAATCTGCGACTGTCAAGGATAGTGACGAGCATAACGAGGGATAAGCCTATCATGCCGGAGATGCGAATGATGCTCAGCCCGTCCCAAGGTCCCTCGCCTGAATCATGTTAGCTCTAAAAGAGGGTGGTAATTTACATTTCTTATCAAAGAACCACATAAGGGCCTCAGAACGGAAGAGCAATCTAGTCACACTAGAAGTCGGAAGGCTTTCCTGTCAAGACGCCACGGACCTTGTGAGTCCCAATGGCAAAGCAGAAGTGCATGACGTGTTCGCAATCTAGTGTATTAGCCCCAGTGTAAATTAAAAGAGTACGGTGCATGTCCATCGTTGTGGTAGAATGTCAGGTCGAATTAGGTCGACGTCGAGGGTCCACCAGACGAGTCAGAGGGTTTGTTCGATGAATCGAAGTCTATGCGGGTCTCATCAGGCAGGAGGTCGTTGGTCGTGTGGATCTGGTCTGCTTCTTCTGTTGGGGATTGCAGAGTCCGAGAGCCAGATCCAAGCTGAACTCGAGGAATCTGGACAGGTTCATCTTGGAACTCTGCCCAACCACCTCGAAGCCCGATTTCAACCACACGCTCAAGTATCCGAGCAAGTTCATCGTTCCTGTAATGACGAGTCAAAAGTTGTGGTCGAACGAGGTGTCTCCAGATACGTACCTCACTCGCTGTTCTCTCAGATCGTCATCCCATTTCCCAGCAAGACTATCCACTCGTGCGGTGAGTTCGGATACTTTCTCACCCAGTTCTTCGAGCTGGTCGTCCACTGTGTCACGTCGCTTTGATTGACTCCGTGACGAACGCCATGTTTCGCCAATAATGAGTGCAGCAGCAACTGAGAACATAAAACCCTCTGCAAGAAAGTTGGCCCCTCGGTCGATAGCCCTGTTTTTCGGTGTTATTGGCAGAGGTCCCATCAAGGATACAAGAGAGCGCACTTGGTTTCCGACAGTGGCCGAACCGAGACGCCCCTCAGCTGTTCCCCCAAGACGTTGGTTCGCAGCTTCGTCTCTGAACGGTAGAGTATCTGGGCAAGATCTATGCACATTTCCCTAAATCTTGGGTGCCTGATAATATCAAAAACTCTCGTCAGCCAATGACCAGCCAAGACCTTAAGAAGCCAGCAGCTCACACCCGCGCTTGTTCCTTGATCTTGTTGGAAATGGGCTTGGCCAACGTCTTTCAGAAGGAGCGTCAGTTGTGTCTGAGTATGCAGTGTGTACTGCCGCCCATATATCCCAACGACGACAGCGCGTCTGCATTCTGCTAACGAGCAGCACACCGTGTAAACGGGTATTTCAATGGGGCACAGCACCAGCGAGTGAACTCACCCTTATAAGCAGCGTTCCCAGCTTGACGGATGCCATGCTCTGTGGTTAACAAACGTCTAATGGATAGTGAAGGTTTTCTAAGTTGGCGATGAATGATGCTGCTTGAAGCTGAAGAACAAGGAAGAGAGACGGGTCTACGATTTCCGCCACGGAATCACTGGTGCGCTTTGCCGACTCGACGCGTATTGATTCCGATAGCCGAGCAAGACGGAGATCAGATCGCAAATCCATTGCGATTCTCTTGAAAGGGCATTTTCAAACGAGCTTCGTCAGTAAATTGACCAAGGACCCTTGCGGGATGTTGCGAGATTCAAATCACGTCGATCTCGAAAAAAAGGCTTTTAGAACTCATAATACCGTGGACAGACGGCCCTGAAGGAATCGAACCCCCTCACCGGCTAACCATCTCGTTACGTACAGAACGATTCGCAGCTCAAGACGGTTAACCTGTTGACGATACTGTAGATTGATTGATTGAGTTCGGGCTACGCTTTTATCCGATTCTCAAGCGTACCTCACCAGCGGTACGTCGAGCATGTGGTATAAGTAAAACATGCTGTCAAGTGACGCTTGCAATGTGAAGCTTGTGAAACGCTGCGGCCACCTAGTATGTACTCATATTCTACATGAGCAATCAAGAAGCCACAAACAAATTCGCATCCACGCTGAAGACGGCCTTAGTCTGGCCGAGCACGTTTCAGGATTCAGGAGCTGAGTGGCGAACTCTATATATATCCCTTTAGTATATAACGGACAAGGAAGATAGGGTATTAGAGATTCCGTTTCTTTATGGCGAGAGAAAACTTTTACATTGTCACTTTCTACAAGTCGAATTTAGTTAAGCCTCACGAACGTTTAAACTACGGCTCTGCTTAATTAGTACCAGGACTAGTTCTAGATAAAAATCATCTGCATCAGACACTTCCTCTCCCTGGAGGGAAGAGGTAAAAGGAAATCAGCGTGCCGTAATCAGAAGTGCGTGAATAGAAAGAAGAAAGACCTGACCTCAATGAGGAATAAGACGTACATAGAGAAGGGTTCAGGGAACCCTTCAAGAAACCAATTTATTTGAGAAGTCTTTTGTACGCGTGCTGCTTGGAGCCCCTTAAGGGGGCCAGCCCGGATCCCGCGTCAAGGGGGCACGGGGCGCTTCTCCGTCCCAATCCCAGGTACTACCTACGTACATGCCATTCCGTGGTTCTACAGGTGGTGCACCGACCAGACTCCCGCGCCCAAGCTAAAATTCGCCCAACTCCCCATGCATCACGAAGGGTTGTTTCTGCTCTAGAAGCAAAACACAAGAGAATCATCAGGAAGCAGGTTTGTGGCGAGCTAAGAATGACGTACAGTGGAGAAATCTTCGCTCCTGCAGCTTGAGGTGTTCTTGCAGCACATGAAGGTCGAAGGCCGAGTTCGTATCTACAGTAGTCTACAGCAAAGGTGGCCCATGCGATCTAAACAGTCGGTTCAGTACACAATAACAAGACAAGAAGACGGTATCACTTACCACGCTTTCTTTTCCAGAATCTCTCAAGGCGATGCAGAAGGAGTACTAAACCAAGGAACCAGGCATACAGCGAGCTGAGAAGACAGACCACGGAGAGGGCTTGACCCGCAGGTGGTGTGTCAACGGAGCCTAGACCTCGGCGCATAGGCTAGAACCCCTCAACTCCTTGCCCAGCTTGGAGGCAAGCTGGGGGAGGTAGACAAGAGGGCGCCGCTTCGCATGGTCCAGACCGCGCTTGTGCAAGAAGAGCCCCAGATAAAAGTGGAAAGGACGGGTTCACACGAGAGCTTGGAAGTTTTGAGGTGAATCGAGTTGCTTGCGGACAAGGATGAGAGGCGCTCTTAAGGCTCACAGAGGTCGGAGGTCGTCTTTGAATCCTTGGGAAATGTGGTTCACGCGATCTAGAAAGTCGGGTCAGAATTGAATGGCGAGACGGGAGGACGGGTATCACTCACGACGCTTGCTTTCTCAGAATCTCTACAGCCGATCCGCGAGAAGGGGACGGTCAGAAACGCGATATGCGGCGTGTTGAGAACGACGTACCACAGAGGCGCCTTAACCCGTCCAGCTTAAGAAGGCCTTACAGCTCGCACGCTCACTCCTTGCAGGCTATGCAACTCACACAAACTAGGCAGTCGAATCAGCATGCAGCGATGAAGAAGAGGAGTCAGTATCTCTCACCAAGCTCTCAATCTTCTCTGAGAGTGAAGCACGACATGAAGGGGAAGGAAGAGGAGCGATCAGTCAATACCCAGGCGCACAGCGAGCGAAGAAAGACGCACCACGAAAATGTCCCGACTTTCCTGGCTTGAGGGTTCTTGAGGCACACAGCGGTCCAAGGCCACGTCTGTATCTAGGGTTCACGCGATCTAGAAAGTCGAGTCAGCCGCAGCGATAGTCAAACTGAAGACGATATCGCTCACCAGGCTTTCTCTCTCAGAATCTCTGGAGGCGAGAAACGAAGAGAGGATAGTCAGGAATGCAACGTGCAGGAGGTTAGGGAAAGACATACCACGAGGACGCCTTGACTCGTCCGGTTTGAGGGGTTCTTGAGGCACGCGGGAGTCCAAGGGCACCCTATCTACTGTAGTCTACTGTAGTCTACGGGAAAGCGATCTAGGCAGTCGATTCAGTATGGAACTGCGAGAAAGAGAAGAAAATATTACTCACCAAGCCTTCCTTACTCTCTGAAAGCAAAGAACCAGGAGAGATCGGTCAGGGACGAGACGAGCAGCAAGCGAAGAAAGACATACCACGCCAGGAGACGTCTCAGCTCCTCTCTTACGTGGCTCTTACGGTGCTGAAAGGAAGAGGGTCAAAGGCGAGGAGGAGAGAAGAGAATGGCGCGCTCACCTCTTACGGTGGTGGATGGAGAAACGGGGAGGGAGCGCAATCCCTTAAATACCGCATGATAGGGGCTTGGGAAGGAGGCTGACAGTGAGCGAAGCGGGCTGGATTGTGTCAAGAGATGTCATGGCGGATGACAGATTATGGCGTTAGGCGAGACTGGTTCAGACCGATTGAAACTCATCTGCTCTTAAAAGGGGTCATCATTGTATTGTTGATCTTCTCCGAGACTTCTGGACCAGCAAGAAGTGGCTGAGAAATGCCAAGAGGAAGCAATGAACGTGCAAAACCGAACTGGCCATGTACGATTATAGCTCGCAGCGTAATAAATTCAGTTACGCTGCAGTCCTTGAATATTTGAAAATGTACCAGCCACCTCCCCAGAACGTGCCTGTCAGAGATAGCAAACTTTGAGCTTACGAGATGTTTCGTTTGGGAACAGGCGACTGAGTGCTGAGCACGTGACGTCACGCGTCCACCTTCTATGGGATGGCTTCAAGAAACACCTTCTAAGTCCCTCACGAGGATGTTTTCGAAGCCGCGTATCTCAGACAGTCTATCTCCGTGTATCCTCGACGTAAGGTCCACCTAATCGCCGAGACACCAATCAAAAGCTGTTGTGAAGGAGAGATACGAGAGAGTTAAATATGGGTTCGGGAAAGAAAACTGAAGTAGACTGCCTGGGTAATGACTTTAGATGCTCATTGAACCCATTGCGATACGCTACCCCACTGCGTAGATCTCCAGCCACCCTCATTCTTACTCCTCGGCTTCGCACTCGTTCTCATCCTGCTCGTCTTCGTCGTATTCCACACTCCTCTTTAACAACGCGACGAACTCCGTTTCATCCATAGTTGGCAGCTCCCCCTCTTGCCCATGATAATCCACCGTATATTCCGCCTCATCGTCCCTCTGAATAAGGATCGACTGAACGCTCCAAAGGAGCTTTTCCCCCTCCTCCAACTCGAAATCCCCGACGGGGTCGAGTTCGTGAAAGGTCATTGACATGAGCTTTTTGTAGTTTTCTGCGAGTTTTCTGGCTTTGGCGGCTGTGTATTTTGACCTTGGCATGGCCGGCGATGGTCGAAGTTAGAGCTAGACCTGTGGTATGTGGGTTAGTCTTTAGCGTCTGGATTTTTTCATGGCGAAAGACTGGATGAAGCGGTCCGCACCTTGAAGTGCTAATGTCACGACGCGGGGAGAAGTAAGTATGCGCCTATTTGCTGGCGCTTAAGAGATGATATTGTCACCGTTGTTGTAGGAGACGACTCGCTTCGTCCAAGCTTCGTCGCGGCAACTCATGGTCTGACGTAAGGCACCCGTTTGTGATCACGAAGATTGTCGCATCGCGTGGAACTCCCACTATGAATCTCAATATACAAGGAGGGAGACGCTTGTTTACTCCTCTGTGACCCGGCGACGCCATAATGCACAATGCGCCACAAGGGTGAGTAAGCCAAATGCTTAGGCGCCCGACGCAGGTTCTTCCAAAGGTCGCACGTCAAGCCATCACTATACTTCCGAATCCTCATCCAACATTCTCTTCCTTACAACTTTGTCGCTATTTTCGCCACACCACCTAGATGCGAAGGAAATCGAGCGCTCTTCGAAGCCCTTGAACCTTGTGGTTTCTCACATCGGTCAAGATGTCGTCCTTGTCCAACAATGACACCTCTCTCCTCTCCAGACGCCAGCTGCCATCCGGGCGATGTGACCCAAGTACGATCCCTTTAGGTGCTTCGGTCCACTCTACGCATACCATACGTGACAGCGGTGAAGTTGCACTTCCGCACTCGTCGTGGTCCTAACCGCCTGTACAAGTCATGGGATGGCCTATGCTTCGAAGCAGGGCTGTCAAGGGTGAAAGATCCTTGCTTCTTGAGCATGTAGGACCAACGGCATTCCTCTTCATCTTTGATTTACCTCTCACAACTCGTCCATAAAGCAGCAGATGACCTGAAAAATCTCACCTCCCAGGCACGATCACTTCATAGTCTTTCCGCGAGTCCAGCGTCCGCAGATCATGTTATGGATCTCTTCTTTTTTCAGCCAGTCCCGAGAGGGCTGAAATGGCGCTATAAAAGGCTATTGTAAAGCATAGTAAAGGTATGGAGCTCCCTGGGCCCTGATCAAGCTCCTAACCTTCCTCCTGCCGTTTGCAAGCAAACATTGGATACTACCATGTTCAGCCTCTTGAAAGTCTTTGCCCTTGCCGTCCATCTTGTCGCTGCCATACCTGACGGTGGACTCAAGGCCCGCCAATCCGCCCCTCCTTCGACAGTCGGAACTTGGCAGTACAAGGGGTGTTATCAGTACGTGCCACCTAATATTTCGCAAGGCAAGGCAAACGCTCCATTGCTCAATTTCTGTTCACAGAGACTCGACCGAACGAATCCTGACCTATGTGTTCGATTCCCCTGCTAACACCATCGAGCAGTGTACCACTTTATGCGCTTCTAAGGGGTACGGTTTGGCTGGTCTTCAGTATGGCCGGGAATGCTGTATGTGTCGCCCTTTTATATCCCTCTTGACGTGGTTTCTCAAGTGCTATGGACATGGGTCAAGGGTGCTACAGGTACATGCCCAGTGGGAGTCTCAAGCCAGACTCTGATTGCTCTGTGCCCTGCCCTGGCGATCCAACCCAATTTTGCGGAGGAGGTGAATTGACCAAACCCTCTTTTATTCTTCCAACTGCGTAGTCATAATCATTAACTCACCACACTCGAAAATTGTGTATAGGAAACAGGATGACGCTCTACGAAGATTCCGCTGGTGCCGTCAGATTTGATTGTATCGACTGGCGAGATGGGTTTGCGCTCGGCAACATCCTCGAAGCAGTGCCCAAAACAGGAGGAAAAGCGAGGAGGTTGTATACAGCCCCAACGAATCCTATCACGGATTCGGTGGTGTATAGTGTTCTTTCTGTGAGTTTCATTCTCCCTTCTCTACTTGACCTTGTACACCCCGAGATGATGTTTGGTGACAATGCTAACGCAGATTCGATATGTAGGTTTGCCCTGAGGACTCACCATGCCCCTACACTGGCCGAGACCAATTCAAGCTCTCCTTTGGCGTGCTTTGGAACGGTCCCGAGCTGAAAGCGCTGCCCACGTCGCAGGTCTGGGGAGAATCGCAGGCTTGGGTTGAGAATTCACCCGACGAGTACCCATTCAAGTGGTATTGTGCGGGGGTGAGTAGGGATGCTCTCTCTCTCTCTCTCTCTCTCTCCTCTTATCCGCAACGACACGGGTTTTAACAAAAACATATCATAGCCGAACCCACTGTCAACCTCGCGTTACATAGGCAAACCTATTCTCGAACGCGACTGGACGATTATCGCACCCTGGGCTCTGTGTCCCAATCTCACGGCCGATGGGAGGGTGGACGTTGTGTTGGGACCAGAGGAGGGGCATAACCATTATCATCTCGAAGAATGTGAGGAGGTTTGGGTTCAGTTTTCGACGACGGTGAACCCTTTGACTGTGTTCTAGTCGGACGGTGATGCCTAAAGAGAGTTTACGGACGTCTGATGGTATATTATTAACATACTGTCTAAATTGGATATGTTTAAACTATTGGTGGCTCGCCTCGAGGCTCGAGCTAGGTCGTTGGTGCTGTTGACTTACTTCAAGCTCTAAGGGTTGTGAAACAAGGATTCATGGCTCCCGAATCCGCTCGGCATGGTCTAGTTAAGAAAAGAAGGGGTGAGCTGCGAGGACGGACATTGTGACTCTTACTGACCAAGGCAATCGTGGCAGGACGGGGAGATGCAAAACTTTCATATGATCTTCCCGTCTCGAATGGCTCTTGATTTAGATTGGCCTGGTATTTCGTTGTCAGCTGTCATTCGAAATATGGGCAATATGGCTGAACATGAGCGTTGAGGAGGCGGTAGACAATAAAGTAATAGCCTGACTAGATGCTGAATGCTGAGTTCTTAAGGAAGGAGATCAAGGGACAGATTGGCCAAGCACCCCTGGGTCTCATGTGGGTATACCTGGCTAAACACAGAATTTACGGGTGCTCAAGCTCAAACTCACGGGTAGTGAGTACTAGTGAGTGCCTGGCTATCGCTTAGGAAAGAAGACTTTTCCACTCGGTCTCAGATGTACTTTACGAGATGTTTCACTCCCTGGACCACGGCGACAGAGCGCGTGACGTCACGCGTCAAAGGCCCACTCAGACAATGCCCCTTTCTGCGGGGTGGCGTCAAAACATCTTCCATGTCCCTCACGAAGATGGTTTCCGAAGCCGCGTGTCTCAAGTAGTCCATCACCGTGAATCTTGGACTCAAGGTCCACCTCATCGCTAAGACACCAAATCGAAAGCTGTTATATAGGTAAGAAACAAGACAAGTAAACATAGGTTTAGGAAAGAACCTGGTTACCTGGATAATGACCCCAGATACTCGATGAACCCATCGCAATATGTTACCCCACTGCGCAGAACTCCAACCACCCACATTGTTACTCCTTAGTTTCGTCTTCCTCATCGTCCTCGTTATATTCCACGCTCCTCTTCAATAACGCCGTAAACTCCTTCTCATCTATTGTCGGCGGGTTCCCTTCCTGTTCATGATAACCCACAGTATATTCCACCCCGTAGCCCCTCTGAATAAGGATCGACTGAACGCTCCAAAGTAGCTTTTCCCCCTCCTCCAATTCAAAATCCCAGATGGGGTCGAGTTCGTGAAAGGTCATTGACAAGAATTTTTTGGAGTTCTCTGCGAGTTTCCTGGCTTGAGCGGTTGTGAATTTTGACGCAGGCATGGCTGACGTTGGACTTAGGCCATGGTGCACGAGTTAGTATTCTTCAGAGAAAAAGGCAGAAATAAATGTCCACCTATTCGCTGGCGCTTAAGAGATAGTGCTGTGGTATGAGGAAGATTCGTGGCACCCATGATCTGACGTAAGGCACCTTTTGGGGATCGAAGATTGCCGCGTCGCAGAGCTCACTAAGAATCGTCGACTCGGATGGGTTTCAAAGGCGAAGAATCTTGTTTACTCCTCTGTGACCTGGCGCCACCATAATGCACCACAAATGGGTGAACAAAAGGAATACTTAGGCGCCCAACGCAAGTTCTTCCAAAGGTCGCACGCCAAGCCATCACTCAACTTCCTGCGCGTCCAACCTTCTCCTTACAACTTTGTCGACATTTTCGCCACACCACCCGGATATGAAGGAAAGCAAACGTTCTTCAAATGGATCATCACCCCGGTTACGATGTTTTCCTTGTCCAACAATGACACCACTCTCCTCTCCAGACGCCAGTTGCTATCCAAACTGTGTGACCCAAGTACACCTGGCTTCTCAGTCCCTGTAGCTGCTTCGATCAACTCTACGCACGACATACGTGACAGCGGCGGAGTTTCACTTCCGCACTCTTCTTGGTCCTCACCGCCTGTACAGATTCCAGGGCAGCTGATTATCCTGGCAAGGGTCAAAGATCCTTACTTCTTGAAGCATATGGGATCAATCGGCATCCCTCCTCATCTTTGATCTACACTTCAAGTTAGACATTCGGGCTTACCTTTGCCGCTTATTCTGGAAAAGTTGCCTTTTTTTCAAGTGGGAGATAAAGCGACAGATGACCTGAAGAACCTCACCTGGCCAGGCACGATCACCTCGTGGCTTTGCCGCCTCTTATTGGCATCCAGCATTCACAGGTCATAGTGCGGATCTCATCTTCTCTTACCGGCCCCGAGAGGGCTTAACTATTGTCATAAAAGCCTTGTTGAAAGCACCATCTCGAAATCGAGTTCTCCTGAGCTCTGAGCAGCCTTCTCGCAACGCCGATCCTTCCCTACTCGTTCTTGATGTTCAACAACCTCTCGAAAGCTTTTGTTCTTGCCATCTCTCTGGGATTGGTCACCGCTGTGCCTAATAGCGGCCTCAAGGCTCGCCAATCTGCCCCTCCTTCTACCGTTGGCAGTTGGCAGTACAAGGGTTGCTACCAGTACGTACTGGTTCGACTCCCACGACACGATCACTCACTTATTTCACCCACAGAGATTCGCCCGAGCGAATCCTGACCTACGTGTTTGATGCCCCTACTAACACCATCGAGAGTTGTACAGCCCTATGCGCTTCCAAGGGGTACGGTTTGGCTGGCCTTCAGTATGGCCGGGAATGCTGTATGTGTCGCCCGTGTATCTTTCTTGACATGGTTCCTCAAGTGCTCTGGACATGGATCAAGGGTGCGACAGGTACATGCCCAGTGGCAGTCTCAAGCCTGACTCTGAATGTTCCACACCCTGTGCTGGCGACCCGACCCAGTTTTGCGGAGGAGGTAAATGCCCTCTTTTGCTCTTCTCTCCTAAACACGCGTAACTCAAGACTGGTTACACTTGGAATCGGTTTCATAGGAAATAGGATGACGCTCTACGAAGATTCCGCTGGTCCCTATCCCGTTAGATTCGAATGCATCGATTGGCGAGATGGTTTTGCGCTGGGCAACATCCTCGAAGCAGTCCCCAAGAGCGGAGGAGGAAAGGCCAGGAGGCTATATACGGCCCCTACGAATCCTATCACGGATCCGACTGTCTATAGCGTTCTCTCTGTAAGTTCCTTCCTTGCCTCCTCTAACCCTTCTAACGCACATTCAATAAATAGGTTTGTCCTGAGGATGCACCATGCCCTTACACCGGCCGAGACCAATTCAAGCTCTCCTTTGGTGTGGTTTTGAACGGCCCTGCGCAGCAAGCGAAGCCCGTGTGGCCCAACTGGGGAGACTCACAGACTTGGGTCGAGAATGGATCCGAGTACCCGTGGAGGTGGTACTGTGCTAGGGTGAGTATTAGCAGTATTGCTCTTTCATCTAAACACGGACCCGCCACAACGCACGAACGTTAACAAAAACATTTCGCAGGCAAACCCCTTGTCAACCTCGCGTTTCATAGGCAAACCTATTCTCGAGGACCAAGGGTCGCTCATCGCGCCTTGGGCTCTGTGTCCCAATATCACGGCCGGTGGGAGAGTGGACGTTGTGTTGGGACCGCAGGAGGGGCATAATCACTATCATCTCGAAGAGTGCGAAGAAGTTTGGGTTCAGTTCTCGACGACGGTGAATCCTTTGACTGTGTTCTAGTTGCGTGTGTGGGAGAACACGAATCGGCCGGCCCTTGAATGCGATTTTACTTTGTCTGGGAAAATTATGCCTGGTTTCTGATAAATTAAAGAGTCGTGGCAATGTAAATGCTCTGTTTGTTCAACGGTATGCGCGCCTCCAGCTTCCTCATTCCTGGTGGTGACACGTCTGCCCGGAGGTCAGGTTCGATTCCTGCCAGAAGCTAGTAGTAAGTATCCCAGTATGTTTTATTTCGTTTTCGGCCAATGCTTCGCGTCACCCGGTGTGTATGTATATATATGGGACGCAGAGGTGAGTGAGTGGGGTTGCAGCGCAGCTTCAAGGATATTCACTGGATAGTTGAATTTACTTTATTTCCCCTCCGCGGGCTCAGGGAAGGTTCAAAATTGGGTTGACGTTGCCAAAGAACTTCTGAGCCGGTCCATCCATCCATCCAAATCATTCGTAGCCGTAATAAAAGATAAGATACATGAATCGCATAGTACAACAGCGCATAAAGCCTGGCAAAAATCTAGAAATACATGGTGGTGCGAGTCAATAGTCGTAACGTAGGTCATCATGTAGGAAGAGCAAGAGAAACCGGTAACTAGAATCCCAAGAATCCCAAAAACTCCTAAGACGCGGCAGCTTCAAGGTCAATAAACCTCCTAAACATGTCATCCAACGCCATCTCTCGCGCCAAGCACGCTTCTTCAAGGATAGGGTTGGACAAGAGCAGTGGCGATTTGAGGTTTGGACTCATGCCATCGTTGCTGGAGGTGCCAGTGGGAGAGTTGACGCCGTAAGCGCTGTCTTCCACTGGGAGAGCCTGGCTTGAAGCAGCGCCTTTAGCGGGAGCATCCTGGAGGCCAGCGTTCAAGGCGAGACCGCTGAAGTCAAAGATGAGAGGAGGAGGCCAAGGAAAGGCTGCGTTCCCCTTTGCAGAGGCGAGGTTCAGACCAAACTCTTGGCGAGCGCCAGCCAAGGCTTCGTCGAAAGCGGGGATTGGCGGGAGGTTGAGCTTGATCAACTCGTCGATCGCTGCAGAGTCGTTTGGAAGGATGTAGTCGGCGAGGCCGTCGATGATGTTATCGTGGTACAACAGACTTGGAGGAACTTGGATTCGTTGATCAAGGCAGGGTCCATATTGAGGTTGGCATGGGACGGCATTCTAAGCGACAGAATTCATGAGTTAGGGGTACAAGAGGAGAAGAAGGGAAAGAGACGTACAGGCGAAACGGAACCATGCAAGCCATAGGCTGCCCTCCCTTGGACAGGCCACCACGGTCTCCCGTTGGAATCAACAACTGAACCTGCGGCCGTCGCACCCGTCGAAGAGCTAGGACTAACAGGAGGAGAGGGATAAGAAAAGTTGAGTTGAAGAGGGTCTGGACAATCAGGGATGGGTGCCTCTGGGAGCCGAAGACCACATCCTGAACCTTCGTGAACCGGTGAAGCCAATAACGAGTGTGGCTCGTAAGCAGCAGGCGAGGGTAGCATAAGCGCCTCGGGGGAAGGAAGGGGGCTTGGACTGGAAGAGTCGAAGGGCGAGTCAAGGAGCGATCGAAGGTGGGGTTGAGGGGACTGCTGCCACTGGTATTCGGTCGCGGGGAATGAGTCGGCGCCTGGTGTGATCTGGGGAGAATAGTTGCTACTTGGGCTCGATGCGGGAGGGGTGGCAGGAGTTGTTACGACGCGACGACGAGGACGTGAGGACGAGATGGTATATGCGTCGTCGTCGTCATTGGTCTTTCGTCGCGTAAAGCTTGAAGTGGCCTTGCCCTTTGCCTTGCCCTTCGCTTTGCCGTTGGTGCCATTCGGCGCGTAGACGTACCCAGGATACATCTCGGCGTGTCGTCTCTTCTCTTCTTCCGCCTGGACGACGAACGGCTCGCGCTCATCCTCGCTCATCTCGTTCCAGATTATAGCGACTTGCTTGCTGAGGTCCTGCTGGTTGATCTTTGAGTCGTCATCCTCTTCCTTGTGCGATTTGTAGAAGGCAGAGCGGAAGATGAAGAAGGCGTTGCGAGGACGGGGGATATAGCCTGGTGGATGAGCACGAGAGTGGGATTTCTTCTTGGATGGAGGAGGGTTGCGGATGGCAGGCATCGTAGAGTCCTACGTCGCGTCGTGTCAAGACACAGAGAGCAGAAGAGGAAGCAAGGAAGCGAAGCAGCCACTCTGCCCACTCCCATCGAGCTCATTTTAACCCTCCCAAAAGATAATGAATATGGACATGAGGCATCAGTTCTTTGTGTGGATTGATCGACGTGGGTTCGTTCAAAGAACTCTTTGTGTCAAAACATGAGGCTGAGTAGATGGTGGTTTGAGTAAAAGACGCGTCTAGTTAATGAACCAAGCCAATGACGCGATGCTGACCTAATCTATCCTCTAGTCCGTTTTTCCGAACGGACGAAAGTACCGGTTCTATACTAAGATGACTCGACTATCTTTCAGACAATCACTCTCTAGTCGTCCCTGGCTAGATCCATAACAAAAACAATGGCAGACGACCAAGCATCGCGCATCGAGCGCGTTGTCTCTCGTCTCCAAAACCTTCCCTCTCTCAACCTCCCAACAGACTATCCTCGTCCAACAGGCGCCTCCAAGCAGATCGAGGCCGTCCACTCTTCCCAGCTCTCAGATCAAACATCTCTAGCTCTCCTCAAACTCGCTCTCTTCACTGAAGAGGAGGAAGAGCTCGCTGACGATGCAGACGACGACAGCACTAGTAGCTCAGACAACCGACCCTCGGCATTCCACCTCCTCCTAGCTGCATTCACCGTCCTCTTGCACCGATACACAGGGGACACCGATATCGTCATCGGCTCGTCTTCAGGTGGAAGTGGTGAACCCCTCGTCATGCGCCTCGGCATCGACCCCCAAGATCCCTTCTGGGCCATCCTCCGGCGCGTCCAACAAGTCGAAAAACAAGCAGAGGAGGATAAAGTCCCTTTTGACTTGCTCCGTACTGCGCTAAACAAAACCCTCCCTGCTTCACCCATCGAAGCACCCATCTTTCGTGTTCGGTTCTTTGACGAGACCGCACGAGACGTCGTCACAGACGACTTTATCCGTTCCACATCGCACAACAGCGACTTGACCATCTTCATTACCCGTGGTGGTGGTGGTGTCAATCAAAAGGGAAACACAACCCGCGAAAGTCTAGCACCAACTATCGGCGTCAAGATCGTATACAACTCGCTCCTCTTCACTTCTTCCCGAATCGGGTTCATCGTCGACCAACTCTCTGTCTTGCTACGCAAAGTCTCTGGGAACCCTCTAAGCGCAGTAGGCTCCATCCCCCTCTTGACTCCCAAACAAAAAGCGGTCTTACCAGACCCACAAGCCAACCTCGACTGGCACGGTTTCGTCGGCCCCATCACCTCCATCTTTTCACGCAACGCCCGAGCTCACCCCGAGAGACCATGCGTCTTTCAATCCCTCGACGACGGCTCTCCCTCTCCTTACGAACAGGGAAAGATCATGTACACCTACGCCGCGATCCTGCGTGCATCCAATACTTTGGCACACCACCTCTTGCTCTCGGGAATTCAACGTGAGGAAGTGGTGATGGTCTACGCACACCGCTCCGTCGACCTCCTCGTGGCCGTTCTAGGCGTCTTGAAAGCCGGCGCGACGTTTTCAGTCATCGACCCTGCTTACCCTCCCACCCGACAGATTGTGTATCTGAGAGTCGCCCAGCCGAGGGGGTTGGTCGTTCTTAAAGGCGCGGGGACAATCAGCCCCAGCGTACGCACCTTTATCCAAGACGAACTGGCGATCCGCGTCGAAGTGCCTGCTCTTGAAGTCTCACCAAATGGGAGACTTTCAGGTGGGATGGAGGATTGTCTGAACGCGGATTCTCCTAGCCCCTCACCGGCGGTGCGTAAAGCGGATGAAGATCCTGATGTCGTGCTAGGCCCCGATTCGGTGGGGACGCTCTCGTTCACGTCGGGGAGTACGGGTATACCCAAGGGTGTAAAAGGGCGGCATTATTCGTTGACCCATTTCTTTCCGTGGATGGGGAGGACGTTTGGGTTGGATGAGACGAGTCGGTTTACGATGCTTAGTGGGATTGCGCATGATCCTGTTCAGCGTGATAGTGCGTGTCCCTTCTCCTCAAATCTCTTCTCGATGGTAAAGGCTAAAAGACGCTGGATTGTACAGTGTTCACACCTCTGTTCTTTGGAGCCCAGCTACACGTCCCGACAGCAGAAGATATTGGGACACCCGGTCGACTCGCGCAGTGGATGGCAGCGAGCGGGATCACCGTCACACATCTCACACCCGCCATGGGTCAACTCCTCACAGCTGGTACCGGTGCCTCTTCTGACCCTTCCTCCCTTGCCAATAACCCCAACTCGAATTCCACTTCCAGCGGCGCAGCAACGCAGATCACCAGCCTCAAATCAGCGTTCTTCGTAGGCGATATCCTTACGAAGAGGGATTGTCTGAGGTTGCAGAGTCTAGCTACGAATGTGGAGATTGTGAACATGTATGGAACGACGGAGACGCAGAGGGCGGTTAGTTTTTATTTGATCCCGTCTGTTTCGAGGGATAGTGGGTTTTTATCTGGTATGTCTATTTCTCTTCCTTCCTCCTTCCTCCATCCCTTCCTTCTTATCTTCCCGTCCTCCTCTTCCCTCCCCGTCCGCTCTTTCTCGATGAAGAACCTACATACTGACCATCCTTCGCGCCACAGTCCGCAAAGACGTGATACCAGCCGGAAAAGGCATGATCGACGTCCAACTCCTCGTCGTCAACCGAACCGACCGAACCGTACGCAGCGCCGTCGGCGAAGTAGGCGAAATTTACGTCCGGTCTGGTGGACTTGCCGAAGGATACCTCGACGCTTCGGCTACTGCTGAAAAGTTTGTTGGGAATTGGTTTGCGGAGGGTCAACAGTGGCCGGACAAGTACAGGGAGGGAGACTCGAGTGGAGCGCCAGAAGGAAAGTGGTGGAAGGGAGTAAGAGATCGGATGTATAGGAGTGGGGATCTTGGACGATACCTCCCTGATGGGAGTGTGGAGTGTACAGGGAGGGCGGATGATCAAGTCAAGATTCGAGGGTTCCGTATCGAGCTTGGTGCGTCCTCTCTCCCTCCCTCACTTATCAGTGCTAACCAAACCTTGAACCAACAGGCGAAATCGACACCCATCTCTCCCGCCACCCCTTTGTTCGGGAAAACGTCACTCTCGTGCGACGTGACAAGGACGAGGAAAAGATTCTCGTTTCGTATTTTGTCCCTGCGGATGGAGACGAGGTCAAGGGTTACTTTTCGGATATTCCGAGTGGGAAGGAAGACGGAGAGGATGGAGAGACAGGTGGAGGTGGGGGGAGCAAAGCCAAGGAGGCTGCGCAGGGTATTAGGAGGTATAGGAGGCTCATTAAACATGTCCGGGAGTATCTCAAGGGCAAGTTGCCGAGTTATAGTGTGCCTACGCGTGAGTACCTCCTCATCGTTCCTTGAATCTGACGAGATCCTGATGCGCTACTCCCACAGTGTTTGTCCCTCTCAAACGCATGCCTCTCAACCCCAATGGCAAGATTGACAAACCAGCACTCCCATTCCCAGATACAGCCCAACTCTCCTACCTAAACACAACTGGCCCAGCACCTTCCGCTCTGGCTGACATCCCAGCGTCCGCAGCCACCGATTCTGGGTTTAACCTCCCCAACACCACGTCAACTGAACGCATCATCCTCAACCTCTGGTCCACCCTCTTACCGTCTTCCCTCGCCCCCACTGAAATACCGCTTGACGAAAGTTTCTTTGATCTAGGCGGACACTCGATTCTGGCTACGCGGTTGATCTTTGAGATCAGAAAGGCGTTTGTGGTGAATGTCCCGCTTGGGTTGATTTTTGAGGAGCCGACGGTGAGGGGGCTTGCGAGGGCTGTCGAAGAGGTCAAGAGACGCGAGGGGGATATGGGATTGGTCGATGATGGTTCTAGCAGTCATGACAGGAAGACTGCTGATGAGGGTGCGGGTCTTTCTGGGAGGGAAGGAGAGAAGCGCAAAGGAGACAGTGCTGTGGGTGTGGAGTATGAAGAGGACTATGAGAGTTTGGTCAAGAGCCTTGATGCGTCGTACCCTCCTGCCTCGTCTTCAGAGGGAGAAGGAGGTATGACGGTGTTCTTGACAGGTGCAACAGGCTTCCTAGGCGCCTTTGTCCTCTCTCAACTCCTTTCATACACCGGAATCGGTGAGAGAGTGACCAAGGTCCTCTGTCTCGTTCGAGCCAAGTCTCATGAGGCGGGCGAGGAGAGGTTGAAGAGTGCCTTGGCGGATAAAGGATTGTGGAATGACGAATGGGTCAAGGGCGAGAGGAGGGTCGAGGTGGTCTTGGGTGATTTGGCGGGTGGAGAGAAACTTGGAGTGGGCGATAAAGAGTGGGAGAGGTTGGAGAGGGAGGTGGATGTGGTTTTGCATAATGGTGCTCTCGTACGTCTTTTCCCTCCCTGTTCGCGAGTCAAACTGCTGAAACTGTAACGCGTCCAGGTGCATTGGGTGTACCCCTACGAGAAACTTCGCTCGCCCAACGTCATGTCGACGATGGCGCTCATCAAGCTCGCGTCGTACGCTTCTAAACCGAAGAGACTCGTGTTTGTCAGCTCGACCAGTGCGGTTGACACGGATTGGTATGTGCAGCTTTCGGACGGGGTTATGGCGAGGCGGAATGCTGCTACTTCTGGAGGTTCGGCCAACGTCTCCTCTGGCACCGCTAGTGACGCCTTTGGACCACTTCGCGGCGTCCCTGAATCGGACCCCCTCGAAGGTGCGCGTTACGCCCTCTCTACAGGGTACGGCCAATCGAAATGGGTATCTGAAAAACTGCTCTTCCTCGCTGGTTCGCGCGGTCTTTCGGGGTGCATCATCCGACCCGGCTACGTCGTTGGATCCTCGCAGACGGCTGTGACAAACACAGACGATTTCCTATGGAGGATGGTCAAGGGCTGTGTTCAGTTGGGGTACGTACCCGATATCAACAACACGGTGAATATGGTCCCTGTGGACCACGTTGCGCTTGTATGTGCGTTGGCGAGTGTGGTGGGAAGTGGTGTCAAGGTGGAGGACGAGGCAGAAAGGTTGTATGGTGAGAGTGTCGTCGAGGTGCAAGAATCAGGCGATACGGAAGGGAAGAAGACAAAGACGATTTCAAAACCGTCAAGCCATATGCCCGTGTTGCATGTCACTGCTCGTCCTCTGCCCACGTTCAACTTCCTCCTAGCGAGTCTGAGAAGGTATGGATGGAAGACGGATACATGTGATTATATTACGTGGAGGCGAAAGCTGGAGCAGCATGTCATGGAGGTGCGCTATCTTGCATTTTCATATTTCTCTTGATCTTTCCTCATCGTTATTGCAGGCCAAGTCGAGCAACGATCCCTCGAAAGAAGACGAAATCAACGCACTCTTCCCCTTGCTTCATTTCGTCTTGGATGACTTGCCGACATCGACCAAGTCGCCTGAACTGGACGACCGAAACAAGGTCGCGCTCATTCAGCATTTCAATTCGCTCACCTCTTCGTCGGAAATTTCACCAGACTCGACAGTGGATGGGCCACTGGTCGGCTTGTACCTTGCATGGCTCGTCAAGGCTGGCTTCTTACCTGGACCTGTTGTTCCCGCTGGTACGGCGATTATTGTGGAGGAAGGTCAGTCGGGGGGAGAGGGAGAGGTTGTGAAGAAACTTCCAGAGTTGGCGGAGAGTGTTGTTGTGAAGGCTTCTGGGAGGAGTGGAGTTTAGACTACAGTCGATGAGCTATATGAGCAGAGTAACCACGCGGTAGAGAGGATGGAACAATAAAGAGAAGAGACCATATATATGCATGTTGTATTTGTATTTCGATTCTGTTTTTGCTCTGGGTCGTGCGAGACAGCCTGAGGCTTAGGTAGCGCACCTCTAAAGGAGAAAAGAGGCCACATACATCATAATATGTAATAATACAGAGTTCAAAGATTGACTACAGTAGCTTTGGCTGATAACACTCTGCCCATCTGTCGCCCAGTTTCACTCTCGAGAGATCGAGTTTGGGCACTGATGTCGAGGGGATTGTGAGAGTATTAAAGTCGTCAGTTAGATTGGCTGATAATGGAACGAACATGAGGTAGTGTGAGGAGTTCAACGGAGAAAGGAGCCAGCCGGTGTCATTTCCTTCCATGCCCTTTTGGCGGATCCAACAAGGTTGGGCTCGTTCCGGCGAGCAATTCCAAAGGCGGATTGTTCTGTCAAATGAGCCGGAAATGATCTGGGTTCCATTAGGAGAGAAGGCCACTGACGTGACCCCGTTCGTGTGGCCTTCGAAGGTCTTCACCATCTCCCCTGTCGACAGGTCCCAGACTCGAACCGATTTGTCATCTGAGCCTGAGACAATGTGGGTGTCATCAGGAGAGAAAGCCACTGTGTTTATGCCACCCCTGTGGCCTTCGAGAATCTTCACCTCCTTCCCAGTTGCCACATCCCAGACGCGGACAGACTGGTCGTATGAGCCAGAGACAATCTGCTTGCCACTGGGAGAGAAGGCCACAGAGAAGACCTCACTGGTGTGGCCTTCAAGGATCTTCGCCTCTTCCTCAGTCGACATGTCCCAGAGACAGATAGAACTGTCGTATGAGCCTGAGACAACCTGGGTGCCACCGGCACAAAAGGCCACTGAGCTGACAAAGCTGGTGTGGCCGGTGAATGTCTTCACCTCCTCCCCGGTTGATACGTCCCAGACACGGACAGATCCGTCATCTGAACCAGAGACAATGTGGGTGCCATTAGGAGAGTAAGCCACTGCGTTGACATCGTCCCTGTGGCCTTTGAAAGTCTTCACCTCCCTCTCAGTTGACATGTCCCAGACACAGACAGACTCGTCATATGATCCTGAGACAACCTGCTTGCCATCGGGAGAGAAGGCCACTGATGTGACCTTATCGGTGTGGCCTTCAAATACCTTCAACTCCTTCCCAGTCAGCATGTCCCAGACACGGACAGACTTATCGTATGAGCCTGAGACAATCTGGGTGCCATTGGGAGAGAAGGCTACTGAGCTGGCTGTCCCTGTATGACCAAGTTCCAAGGTCTTCACCTTCCCAGTTGATATGTTCCAGACACAGACAGATTTATCAGATGAGCCTGAGACAGCCTGCTTGCCATTAGGAGAGAAGGCCACTGAGCTGACCGGGTCTGTGTGTCCTTCCAAGGGTTTTACCTCATTACTGGCCAGTAGGTCCCAGACTCGAACAGAGTGGTCCCATGAGCCTGAGACAACCTGGGTGCCATCGGGGGAGAAGGCCACTGAGCTGACTACGCCCGTGTGGCCTTCAAAGGTCATCACCTCCCTTGTTGACAGATCCCAGACTCGAACTGATTTGTCAACTGAGCCTGAGGCAACATGGGTGCCATCAGGAGAGAGGGCTACTGAGTGGACAGCCGTCATGATGTGGCCTTCTAAAGTCTTGACCTCCTCCCCAGTCGAGAGGTCCCAGATCCGGATAGATTGATCATCTGAGCCAGAGACAATGTGGGTTCCATCAGGAGAGAAGGCCACTGAGTTGACATCAGCCGTGTGGCCTTCGAAGGTCATCGCCACCTCCCCTGTTGATAGGTCCCAGACTTGAACCAATTTGTCGTCTGAGCCCCAGACAATGTGGGTGCCATCAGGAGAGAGGGCTACTGAGAGGATGCATGTGTGACCTTCAAAAGTCTTCACCTCCTTCCCAGTTGACATGTCCCAGATACGGGCAGACTTGTCATGTGATCCCGAGACAACCTGGGTGCCATCGCGGGAGAAGGCCACTGAGCTGACTACACCTGTGTGGCCTTCGAAGGTCTTCACCTCTTCCCCTGTGGACACATCCCACACCCTAATAGATCTGTCCCATGCCCCCGAGACAACATGGTTGCCGTTGGGAGAGAAGGACACTGAGTTGACAGTGTTGGTATGGCCTTCCAATGTCATCACCTTCTCCCCTGTAGACAAGTCCCGGATATGAACCCTAGAGGATGCCCCAATTGCAATGGTGGCACCATCTGGGGCAACTGCAACTGCATTGACATTGCCTTCATCTACAAAGGATGAAAGCAGCACCTGCACACTCCCTCCAGGTGCATTGGCAAACTGAGGAAGGCTCTTGAAGTGATGCTTCCATTGTTGCAAGAGTGCTGAATTCCGAGGAAATGTTGCAAGGGATGAAATGTACAAGTGAGGCGTTGACAATGCAGCCACACTTGTATTGTGATACATAGCAAAAGCTGCTGCATCAGCCAACTCCCTGGCCCACCCCACAGGCTCCTCAAGCCGATGTTAATGTCGATGTGGGTCACTAATTGGGTAGAGCACGCACCTTGGATTTGGAAACCCAGTTTTGAGCATTACGTAGCATGCCCTGGCAACGCCCCCGATACCCCACAAGGTTCATGACCTCGATCCAGAATAGAATTCGCAGCTGCAGGAAGTCGTGCAGAGCCACGAGGAGCTCATCGGCGTGCTCGTTGGGCATCAATGTCAGGTGGCTGGTCCAGCTTCCGCACGTGTATCGCAGGACAGGCGAGATGTTGGTGTCAATGGAGCTTGCCAGCGTACCGTTGTCACAATCCATCTGGTAAGAGCTGAGGATATCAGCAATGTTGAAGCGCAGCTGCTTTCTCATGACCTTGAAGCAACCTTCTGCAAGTCGGCGGTGATGTTGATCCTGGTCACAAAAGAACTTCTGCGAGCGTGACTTGTCGAATACGAAGTCAAGGAACGATTTGTGGAACCACATCACCTGGCCGCCTTTGATGTATAGGACAGCATGCAGTCGTCGAAGGATCCCATTCGCATCGCCAGTATGCAGCGGCGGTTTGCTGTCGTCTCGTGTCCCGTTGAGAATGCCAATCGCAACGGACACTGGGGTTCGCTCGATTGTGCAAAGGAATGTGTGAAGGATGGACAAGTTGTCGTCGAACACGGTAGGGTCATCGCGGTCTCGGGGATCGACAAGTGATCCCTCTAGTATCTGGGTGTAGAGATTGTCCAGCATCATGGTTGCCCCACGAGGGGCCTGGTGGGCAGGAGAGGGAGAGGCAAGAATGAGTCGCCCCAATAGGCCCCTTTGCTCTTCGGGATCACGTCCCTTGACATATTCCACCACTGTGGCCGCGTAGATGAATAACCCTGCAGCATCCGAGACGAGTTGACATATCTGCTCTTCGGTGGCACACTCGCCGAGGCTCTCGTCGAGGAACAGCTTGATATCGGCGCTTGTCTCCGCGAGAGGTACGTCCCCGAGTCGACAGATTTGCTTGTTTTGGAACGAGTGAACTTGGTCTACCAAGGCCTGATCCAACCTGCTGGTGACGAGGAACTTGAGGCCTGGTAGTTGGTGCTGCTTGATGACGTCGAATAGCGCGCGTAGGAACTCCAATCCCCTTCCCCCTTCCAATTCGTCGAGAGCATCGATGGGAAGGACGTAGACTGGCTCGTCGTCTGCCAGCCGTCCCAGTGCAGACTTTTTCCATGGTTCGACAAGGAGAGCTTCGAGCTGCGATTTCGGGCCGTAGCCGATGGTTTCGAACCTTCCGTGTTCCTTCAGCGCAGCCTTGAATGCCTTGGACTTGAGTGAAAGTTGGTACACGATCGTGCGGACGATGGCGGATACGGTTCGTGTCTCGAGGAACTGGCGCGAGCAGAAGAAACTACCGCCCAGTGCAACCTTTCCATCACCCTGTCTTGCCAGGGCTTCCAGCCGATGGCAGATTGTGAAGGCGATCGTGGTCTTGCCTGTTCCGCCATGGCCTGATAGCCAAAAGATGGTTTCACTGTCCAAGTGATTGGTGGCCCAGCGGATGATGGCTTCGAGGATGCTGGTGCGAGTGCCACGGGTGCACTCACTTCGACCCAAAGCCGACTCTTCACCAGCTAGGTCGTACATGTAGTCTGCTTTGTAAGATATCTTCAGCTGGTCTGGGAGAAGTCTCTGGACATACAAATCAGACTCGCGTCGTATTCGAACGAACACGTCACTCACGCCAAAATCTGCCTCAAGCGCCGCGACGAGTTTGTGAATTCGAGTAGCTGTAGCAACCTAGAGTGAAATGGTGTGAGTTTCGCTGTTGAGAGATTTACTTCGTAGAGGGAAGAGCGCACCATGAGTCGTTCCCGTGCCTGATCAACGGATTTGAAAATTTGGTCGATCTTCTGTTTGTCCTCCTCCTGAAGAGCGAAATTCCGAAACTGAGACTGGTTCTTGATCTTTATGAGTTCTTTCAACTGTTTACCCGCATCCCTGTTACCCCAGCATGTCAGTGGTGCAGTAACGCCAGATAGGGGACCCTCAACGGACCGCTGAAACTCATCCATCGCTTTCGTCTCCTCAACCGCATCTCCGCTTGCCCAATCGCTCAATGCAGCTTCGACGGTCACAAGTAGACTTGAGATCGTAATCAAATGTTGCTCAACGGCATCTCTATTGTCGTCCATGCCCTGTCGGTCCCATGTCAGGCGCTGATCGTTCGAAAACTACGGTGCAACACACCTCCTTCAATTCCAACACAGTCTTGGCTAGGGAAAAGAAGACCTTGACCGGGTTTGAGTCGACAGCGTCTGGTACCTTCTTGAGCACCAGCTGGAGAAGGCCGCTGGTCACATTGAGATAGTCTTTGGCTTTATCGATCCGGCTTGTTGTTTGATCAAGCTGAGGGGTCGAAAGCGGGTCCTCGGCCTCGAAGGGCTCCGAGCCTTCTGCATCATGAGTCTTTGAACTCTACCAGCACTTTGAGCCATGCACGCACCGGTTGGAAGGGAAGGTATTTCGACCTTAGCGACGTCTATGGTCAACGGCGGTATATCTGGAGCACGATCAACGGCGTTCAATAACATCGAGCAAAGTAGTCCTACGTTGGGCGGAGTCTAGAAGGACTTGAGAGGCTGTTCAGACTGGGAGGTAGTACCACGCCCAACTCACCATTCGCTTGGGGATTGAAGGATAAAGATTCCGTAGTCTGAGGGGTAGATGCTCCAGATGGCAGAGGGGATACAGATCTACGACCTCGAAACCGTTGCTTCCACTCCCCGAGACGCTCCCTTACGCCTCGCTTGCGATTTTGGGGTTGTTGTTCTGACATGGGGGACGGGGAGAGAGATGGGTGGGTTTAGACCGCACGAAGTAGATTTTCCTATCGTAGAAGCGGCGTCCCGTTGGTGGCGGGGCCTGAACTCTAATCGCTTCCTTTGGCTCTTCACTGATACAGGTCTACATATTGTGTGTGGCTTTGCTACAATGAGATAAGCAAAGAGTATGAGACGAACTTGGATTCCCTTACTTTCAGTACTGGGTTGCTCGATGTTGCTACCCTGATGGTGTAATGTTGAACGTCGAACGTCATGGCCAGTAGCTAGTTATTGAACATACCCGTACTGCGACTCCCTTTTAGGAAACGCGTGCGCAGGGAGTGACCAGAGCTAAAAGACCGCAAATTGCAAAGGCAGATAGCCTTGACAGAGAAGCGTCAAATCCGAGCTGACCCCAAGCTGACCCGAGTGGTTTTACATCCACACGACGGATGGGCATTTAGCTGGTTCACTGAAGGGCGGGATATGATTGACATTTCATTAAAAAGGAGTGAACAGCTCTCTCTGCGCCTCTCACAGCTTGTTACTTGTGCATTCCCGGGGGTAGTGGTCGGGAAGTGGACAGCACTGACGGGCGCTTAACTTTTGTGTGGCTATGCTCCCCACGTGCAATGGAAATCCTGTTGCCCGCGCTTTCGCAAAACTTGCACCGTGACTGCACAGTCACTCTACTTTTCATACTTCCTGACAGTGCTTCACTGAACTATGGCTCTTGGAATCACCTTGAGTCACGCTCATTTGCCCCATGGCATGGGTCTCCAGAGGGATCTGCCGGGGACTATAAATATGGCTTGACGAACACCAAGGCTGCGTATTGTATACCAGCGATCCCCTCACCAGCAACTCTTGATTCACCCGTGTTCACTTCCTGCGACAGAGACAAGTCTGACATTGAAGAACCCATCGCCATCCGTCCTACGCCTGAAATTGTACCCATGTAAGTACCGTCAGCACAACAGAGAAAAGGAGGGGTTCTGACAACCAACAGACAACGCCAAATGGATTCGTATGCATCGCGACCTTCCCTTGAAACACAGCCAATGGAACAGCGTCGTGCGATGGGAATTCAAGAGCCCCCAGCCCTTCCTCCGCACCCGTGAAATCCTCGACCTCTACCGACAAGACTACGAAAACCTCCTCGCCGTCCCCGTTATTCCTGGTGTCAAACCTGAAAGGGAGGTCTGAACACCACCACTTCATCCCTACCTCTGGGCGTGGCATCCAAGCCGTCACCTCCTACTGCATTGGCAGAAACTTTTCCAAACCCGAGATGTTCAGCATATTTGTCAAGGACCCGGTTGATGAGAGCGAGCACTAGATCTGGCAAAACTCACAGGGTTTCTCGATAAGGGCCATCGGTGCACGGTGATAATCGAGGGTTGGTGCTCCCTCTGTCGCCGTGCCGTATGGGATTATGAGCGATGAGCAGAGGGCGAATATTAATAATGCGCGTGAGGAGTTTGCGCAGACCTTCAGGAAGGCTGGTGTAAGGGCCAAGACGGATTTGCGAGATGGGTATACTCTCGGGTACAAGTTTAACGATTGGGAGCAGAGGGTGCGTCCATCTCCATTCCTTCAAACATTGTTGCTGACACTGATGCAGGGCACCCCTCTCCGTCTTGAAATTGGACCCAATGACCTTGCAAAGAAGCAGACTCTGGCTGTCCGTCGTGACACAGGCGTCAAGAACCCTGTCCCCTTCAGCAACATCGGCTCCTCCATCTCCAGCATCTTGGACCGTCCAAGCCGACATGTTCGCCGCCGCGAAAAGGACATACTGGGAACTACAGGACCCTTTTACTATCAATGAACATTCTTTTAAAAAGCTATTGGTACAACAATACGGCTAACAGTACAAAAGAGGAAACGCCAAAGCAATCCTAAGCATACAACAAGTTCAAGCCCATAGCAATCAAGGTGTCAAGGCTCAGTAGCCGATATTTTCCTGCCTTCCATGTCTTTGCCCTCCGAATTCCGAACCGCCTCATCGAAGACCCGACTGAGACTCCAAGTCGCTCACATACTCGATTTCATCCACCATGTCCCAATTGGAGCCTGCACCCGAAGACAGAGATGCCTCGGAGGGAAGGGATGAAAACGACGCCTCAGACCCAGTGTCAGAGGCCGAGTCGTCAATGGGTGCTGAGACCTCGGAGAATCCCGATTCAGACGATGTCTCTGCACCGCGGGCGGAGCGGAAACTGGTCATGGAAGCGCCAGCCGCATGAGAGGCGGTAACGGGAGTGTTGTGGATGCTGGCGTTGGTGTTGGCGATCCAGGTTGGGATGTTGAGGTTCGTCATAAGATCATCCATGTCTGAGTCGTCGACATAGTCTCCAATGTTAATCTCTTTGGGTTCTTGCTTTCCAACTTGCGACCAAGAAGACGAAGAGGAAGTGGAGAGGCCAGTGCGAGCGGCCTGTTTGCCCTTGCCCTTGTCGATCTTCGATTTCTTGGCTGGCGAAGATCCGCCTCCGAAGGAAGACGACGATGCAGAGGTGTGATAGCCTGCCCCAGAAACGGAGCTGGCTCTCGATTTGCCCGAGGCGTAAACTGATTCAGCATCGGTGGCGTCGCCCTTTTGCGGCTCGGTATGATAACGGAACGCCTCCTTGATTGTTTCGTTTGACGCAGTCCTTTTGAGCCTTCGGTTTCCTGTGGAATCGTTCGTTTCTTCCCACCGCAAGAGTTCCTCGCGCTCCCTCTGGTGCCGCGCAAACATCTCTTCCCAGAGTGAGGTGGGAGCAATAGAGAAGCGCTGGACGGGGAGGGCACCAGTGGTGCTGGAAGCTGATGAGTCTGCTCCTCCAACAGACATGTGCCTCAAGACCCAGTCTGTGGCAAGGATGCCGAGGTAGGTGGCATCTTTGAACTCCATGGTGTAAGGACTGCGGAAAGCGCGTCGACGGGTCCCTTCGTGTCCAAAGCCCCTGTATAGACCACGTTAATATACTATCGAGACAAGCTTAGATTGAATTCAGTGACTCACGACTTCATGAACACGTTCAAGGCAGCATGCTTGAACGGCCCATCTACCACGATCGCCTGCACTCTGTTACAATATCTGTCCTCGAACGCGCTTTCCAAGACGATCTGGAGGGCCTGCAAAGCATATCCTTTCCTCCTGTACTTTGAGTTGAGGATGATGCCCACGTTCAGCTCGCCAGAGTGCAAGTAGTCCACAGCACCTCCAGTGTTCGCCAAGTACACGAGGCCAATGATCGGTTGTTTATTTGCTTTAGAGCGCCGTGCGTAGAGTCCATCTCGATCGCTTTTATATTCTTGATAAGACGGCGGGTTTTCCTGAAATGCAGGATTCGTCAGAACGTGGCCATGGGAGGGAAATTGATGGTGGAAAGTAGACCACCGCCGAAACGGAACCCAACTCACCGGCACCCGAGATGCTACTTGCAAGCCCGCTGCGTCGGCGAGCGCGTGATAGGCCCTCGTATCAGCTTTTTGATCCTGAGTAGAGCCTGTATTATACTACCAACGCACAAGGATCAGCATTGGGTTCATACAGTAGATATGCCATGAGACATACCAAGTCGTCGTCCATGCCATCATCGGCATTCCAAGGGTCATCCTCCTCTTGGATGTCTTTCTCAAGCTCGTTCGCATATTTCGATATATCAAGGACAGCATCCTGAAGCACGATGGGCGCCCGGTTCTGAGCGTAGGAAGGAGCCCCCGTCACGGCATCGTCTTCGTGACCAGAAAAGTGGCTAACGTGAAGGCCAGGTAGATCTCCACTGGGATGAGGTTCGCCCAAGCCTTCATATATATCATGGTCACTGGTAGCCCAATCCAAAACGCTCTTTCGGATGTCCTCGTCGACATGGTTTCCAAAACGGCTCCCGGCCCAGCTGTCTTTCCTAGGCTCAGCCTATCAAGTGCAAAGTCAGCGTCAAGTTCGCAAGGCATGAGTTAAAGCACGGATCCACAACGCGGCAAATTCAAAGGACTTGCCTTGGCACCATGGCTCGCTCGAGGAGCCTGATCTCCGAACAGACTAGAAGGAATAAACCTCTTGGAGCCTCCCCTGCCCCTGCCAGCGGATGCCCTTTCCTTATCGTTCGGAGTGCTGTTATCAAGCGCCCGCAGAGAAGCGTCGACGTCTGCGGTGCTTGGAATTTCATCTGGATTTACCGCGTAGTTACTCCAATCCACCTTTTTTTGCCTTTTGGATGGTTGATGTCGGAAAGGCGATTGATAGTATGGGTGTGGAGGCGTAGTCGCGCGAGTCGGGGAATCCTCCTCAGCGGACTTTTCCTCCTCCTTGGGCGGCGTATAGATTTCGTACTCGGTCAAGACACCAAAGTAATGAGCGCCACTGGCAAAGGTCAAGAGGTCCAGTTCAGGATTAGCGATATCGCCCGAGCAGAGCTGGAGCTCTTCATAGATGCTAGTGAGAGTGTCGAGGTCCTCGTCAAAGCCCTCAAGCCCTGAGTGTACTTGCAGATGGCGAGTGGTAATACCCTCGACTTCTGTCGGTTTCTCAGGTGATTTAGGAGCCATTGAAGACTGCTAGTCAGTGCGGGATGCGGGAGAGAAGGTAGATGCGGTGGTGGTTGAAAGAGAAGGGAGGAAAGGCAACGAGGCACAGGCGTGTACATTGCACACCACTTTAAGCGCCCGAAGGAGTCACAAGTCGGGGCCCGTGCACCATCGCCGTTGTATGTCCCTTCCCGAAATATGAAGGCGCAGTCCAGAACGTGCTTCTTCGATGCAAAGCACCGTGATGGTCGCGGGCAAAGAACTCTGAAATCAAGACATCGATTCGAACATAAGGTCAAAGGCCTGACAATACCCCATCGCTGAGAAGATGGGGCTTCCCGACATAGATATCAAAATAGTACACCACATAAGTTAGACCATGCAGAGTATTTTGTATTGGTTGTCCGACGATCAGAATGGACGCTGAGCATCCATCTTATGACCCGACTAATGCTCTGAATCACTCGCATACTCGATATCATCCACAATGTCCCAATTAGATCCCGTTCCTGAGGACGAAGATGCCTCTGATGGGAGAGACGAAAACGAAAACTCAGAGTCTGCTTCAGACGCCGAGTCATCCGCAAGTTCTGATATCTCTGAGAAATCAGATTCGGAAGATGCATCAGGGCTCTGCGAGCGGAGGCCCTGGTTTGACGCTGGCGCCTTGGAAGACGAGCCGGGGATGGAGCCAGCTCTTGACCTCCCGGAGGCGCAGACAGATTCAGAGTCGGTTGCCTCTGCTGCGCTTGTGGGGTCGTTGTCCGCATCCGTGGTGGAGTGGTAAGCCTCTTTGATGGTTTCGCTCGACAACGTCCTCTTGAGCCTGCCCAATGTGTCATCTGTTTCCTCCCACCTTAAAAGCTCCTCGCGCTCCCGTTGGTGACGCTCAAACATCTCTTCCCAGAGCGAGGTAGGCGCAATGGAGAAGCGAGATATCGAGTGGACACCATCAACAGTCCCTCCATTGAGAATAGCCTGGTGGCTCCTCAAGATCCAGTCGGTGGCGAGGACCCCAAGACAGGTGGAGTCTTTGAACTCTAGGTTATAAGGACTGCGGAAAGCGCGCCGACGCGTGCCTTCATGCCCAAAACCCCTGTAAAGAAGTAAGTACAACGTCCCGTAAACCATGAGTGGAGAATCAAAGCGACGCACGACTTCATGAATAAATTCATTGCAGCATGTTTGAACGGCCCATCCACCACGATCGCCTGAACCCGATTGCAAAGTTGGTCCTTGAACGCCTTATCCAGCAGAACTTCGATCGCTTGCGACGCCCATCCACACCTCCTATACTGATCTTTGACAATAATCCCTAGGTTGAGTTCGCACGAGTGCAAGGGATCCGAGTCCTGAGTTTGCGAATTTATCAGGTAGATGAGACCAGCGACCTTGCGGTTAACGCGACGCTCGGTGGCGTTGTGCTGAAATTGCGCCGGAGGGTTCGAAGAGGCATCGGCACTGACAGTCTGCGTGAGGAAGGGTTTCTGGGTCAGAGTTGTGATTCGCCAAGGTTGAGGTATATATAAAGTACGCCAACCAGGGTGACCCCGGCGCTGAGAGGGGAGAGAATAACAGTACCTTGACGGATGCTGCACGAGCGCTGACTCTTGCTCGCCAGCCGTAATTGACCTTGCTATCAGGTGCCTAATGCGGAGATGGGTCGTTGATCATGGGGGTGAGAAATGAAGCCATACTTACCCAGAGGTGGGACTCGGTCTGTAAAATATCGCAAAGAATGTTAGAGGTTCAAGAATTTCGGATGAGATTGGCTTACCGAAGGAGAAGGGCTCGGTATGCTAGGACAGGTTTTGGCGATCTCGATCTTATTTTCAACCGCTTGAGGCAAGGCACTGCGCTGAAGTTTGAATTGTTCGTAGGCTAGCACCTGAGGATGTGAACGGACATCGGCAACGTTCATCTGTGGGAGGAACGGTCTCTGTGTCAGTGGTGGAATCCCCGGGTCATAGATGAGGAAATCTGTTGAAGGATTCCCTTCCACTGGGCGAGGAGAAATGGAGAGTACCTGTGCAGTTCTTGCAGAAAAGTTGGCTACTCCTCGTTTGTTTATTTCCTTGAGCGTGCTATGCAACGTCTTTATAAGGCGAATGATGAGCCATTACCTGAGACGACGAGAAGTGAAGCTAAACCTACCTCGGGATCGACTTCGTTTTGTTTTACAGTGTTAGATAGCAGATCGCGAATTCTAGATCAAGGAAATTTGACTTACCGAAGGAGGGTACATTACGATGAAATTGGGAGGAGTGGCCTTCTTCTCATTTTCGACTGCTTTAGTAGTTCCTTGGTCAGACTAGATACAGAAGATGGTGAGTACGCGCATAGCGCTGGGTCTCGTCACAACTCACCTCGGCCATGCGAGTACTGGTAGCAGCGTTGCTGCTCAGGTTCGCCGAGGTCTCCCCCTGGTCGGGAGTTTCCTGCAATTTTTCGGCCCATCTTCTCTCCCTCCTCCTCCTCTCTGCCTCCATCTCCCTTTGGCATTGCACAGCATCAAGAGCAATGAGCTCAGTATCGGGATTGGTGGCAGTCCTAACATCGAAAGGCGTCTGGACCTTGGGCTTATTCCGTATCGTGGGTTCAAATTGGGGCTGCAGAGACGCGAGATCTGGGTTGCGAGTTGTATGGACCGGAGGCGTATACGGTACGACGCAACTGGTACCAAACGCCGCCTTCTCGTTTTCAGCCGCCGGAGGAGATCCTTGCCCAGACTGCAGACACGGAGTAATAAGTGCTGGGCTATAATCCGATTCCCTCACCACTCACCTCAGCGATGGTAGTACTCGTACCCGCAGCAGCGTTTTTTCTCGAGCTCTCCAAGTTCTCCCCATCGTTGGAGGTCCCCTGGGGTTTGTTGGCCTTCTTTTTCTTCTTCTTCCCCTTCTTCCCAAGCTGCATCTTCTCGAGGTATGCAGCGCTAATACGTGCAAAGAGCTCAGTCTCCGCATCTCGAGAAGCATGTCTTGCCCTGATAGCGTCAGCATCGAAAGACGTTGGGAGCTTGGATCTATTCCGTATGATAATGTCAAGTTGGGCCTGGAGGGACTCGACATCTGCCTCTGGATCACGAGGTGTATGGAACTCGTCTCTGGTTAAGACGCCAAAGTAGTGAGCGCTAGCGGCGAATGTCAAGAGATCTAGCTCGGGGTTGGCAATGTCGGCAGAGGATCTTTGAAGTTCTCCAAAGAGGCTCAAGAGCTCGTCGAAGTCCCCATCAAAGCCCTGGAGCCCATCGTGCACTTCCAGGCGGTAGGTGGTGATAAATTCTGGCTCCTCTTTTCCCTTTTGCTTAGACTTTTTCTTGGGGGCCATTGCAAGGAAGGTGGAAGAGCGGGAACAACGATGTCTGGATGGTGGGCGAAGGTGGAGCAGGAAGTAAGGAAGCAAACGATATGTGCGGACCAAGTTAAAGTGTTTATTGACTCACTTGTTCGTATTTTTGATATGTCCCCCGTTGTCGTCGTGGTAATGCCTTCCCGAGGCATCAAGCATGGTACAAGAAATGTTCTATATGTCCGAAGATGATGGGCAAAGGCCAATCTCCTTGCTGTCCTGGTCACTTAACGTTATCGCAGATGGCACGGGGGTGGGAACTGCCTCTCGGACGATTCGCAAAGTTGAAAAGATTTGAATGATTGACAAGAGCATCGAAAGTCATTCACACATACTGCCTTTTGAAGAGATGAACTGCACGAGCGGATGCCGCAGAAAGTAGTCATATTGGTTATGTGCTGACCACGAGAAATGATGTACAGAAAATGGCAAACAGAACGCTTACTGCACAAGACCATCAGTCGACCATGGGCAGTGTAGAGGAATACGATACGCACGAAAGTGAGAGCAGCACCCTTGGTCTTCTTTTCACCGCCGAGCTCGAAGCTATGATGATAAGCCCATGATTAGAACCACGGATCCATCGCATAAGGAGTAATACGCACTGCTTGCATCGCTTGAGGACGACTTGCATTTTGTATTTGCAAGAGGTGCATTCTAGCCGCAGCACAACCTTCTTTGTTGTCTTGGCCTATTTCGTGGTGGATGATCGAATTAGCGCCCGTCCAGTCCCTCAGCCAGAGTCCCAACGCACCTTCTTGTGGAAGACGGGCTTGGTCTGACCACCGTAACCACTCTGCTTTCGGTCGTAACGCCTCTTTCCCTGGGCGACCTTGGAATCTTTACCCTTCTTGTATTGGGTGACCTTGTGAGGACTAGAAATTGCAAGTCAGCCCTTCCCCCCTCCCATAGACACCCAGCGACGGCGACGTACGTGTGCTTCTTGCAGGTCTTGCCCTTGCAGTCTAAAAGTCACCCAGACAAATCCCATCACACTGAGCTCTCTCCCTTCATCGATTTGCATAGTCTACTCACAGGTCCTTCGGGTTCTAAGGATAGAGATAGATAAGCACAGTCCATAAGCATAGGTTCTCCATAGACACTCACTTGGGGATGTTGACCATCTTGACTGGCGACGACGACGATAATGCTGGCCCTGACTGCCTCAATGTGTTGATTCGCTGCCGTCCGGAGCTTGGCGGTCCGATGCCGGTGGCGGTACTTGTACAGTGCCTGCGATAAGGTTTGATGGCAAGGTGACCCTGCCGCCAATGATTCTCGTTGTTTCGAGGGGGGAAGGATGTAGAAAGAGAGCGTAATCATGGATCAAATGTATCATGGGACGCTCTAGAGGATAGACTCAAAAGAATGGCAACGCCCATTCCAGTTTTCCGCTCGACCCTGGTCGAATCTTAGGATTGTTGGAAACGCCCCTCGTAATTCTGAATATACATATCGCCTCCTAGAAGGAGAGATTCCTGTTTTCAAGTGGGTAGAGCTGAGCCCTGGAATATCAGGACGCTCACCTCACATCAGGCGCCGAGCTCATTGATCCGATGCCAATAATAGGCGCCCGCGTCGCGGCTACGCGATCCTCCCACCCTGTGCGCTCCAATCTCCATATCCACAAGGACTAGACTTGGTCTGAGATCATAGCACGTACCCAAAGTACTCTCCAAGACCCCAGCTTCGAGTGCGTATCGCGAGGGGAAGTTTGAACGAGCAAATCGTCATAATTCCGCTCCGAGAATGCATTGTGTGAAAACGACCGAGTTTCAGAGCTGTAATTAGCGCCTGTGCCTCACACGCCACGCAACGGAGCTTCCCACATGGCAGCGGAACACCATGAAAGGTGAAACGGGAGCCATACTGAGTCAATACCGTCCGTGTATCCCTGCAATCTGCACTGTAAATCTTCCCATTCTTCGTCACTTATTGACGCCATGTCCATTACTCCCATCCGTTTCTTAGGTCATTGGCGCCCGTTCTCTCACGTGCCATGGAAGAGCAAGCTTCTCTGAAGGGTAATCCCAGAACTGCGATGAAACGGTACCTCGAGCTAGGGTCGCTCCCGCATAAGAACGTGTAAGAAGCTTAGGGTTGCGCTGTATTCCATGCGACCCGAGAAACTACCGTGCTGACGATGATCCTTGATAGTTTTATCCAGTTCGATTTGAAAGGCAGTCCTGACTGTCACTGTTCCTGTGAGAAAGACGTGGGCGGGAGACGAATCAATCCAGCAAGGTCTTGGTTGGCAAGAATTGACCATTGACAGTGACACAATCGATTTTATAGGCGACTCCATGAGTAGTAGACTAATTGTAATAATGTAGTGGCTACTAAGTAGCAAGTCCTTCTTAGCTCAGTTGGTAGAGCGCGTCACTAGTAATGACGAGGTCAGTCGTTCGAGTCGGCTAGAAGGAAATATGGTTTGTCACCCTCTCTTTTTCCTCGGCGTTACTGTAAACCAACTATACTCGGCTTGATTCATTGTCAACGCCACTACCATCTACGTTGGTCTCAGGCTACATTGAATGAGTCGTCCATCTCGTCGCATTTCTTTTATTGAAAGATGGCAGGTGGGCAAAGTCAGCGCGCCATGAATAAGGATATGAAAACATTTCTCTATCCCAGTAAGTACCTGAAGATCTGGCTTCTCTATGACACAAAAGCACCAGACGCTTGTGACAGCCAAATCGACCCAGAGTTATATGGGACTGCGTGCCTGTCGAGCATTATTTTCGCCACCCTTCGCTTCAAGCTGACCTCTTTATCGATCCTACCCCACAAACAGTCCTGAGGTATCTCCAGGTGACCTTTCATGGTCGCCAAATGAGCGCTTATTTTACGCCCTTGACTTCCTGTGTACACTGGCCTAGACGCCTAGTACTTACCTCGCTCCATCCAATCCAACGACCCAGCGTTTGCTTGACATCAAACCGACTTGACATCGAGGCAACTAACCCTGGTAAGAGCACGAGCTAGCACGAGCTAGCAATAAGGGGAAAGAAGCATATATTTTTCAGTGGTTTGCCGCCGGGTCGCCGATCTACAACTGGTGGTAGTATCGTCGTTTGGGATTTTGTTTCTGCGGGGAATGAGAGGGGAGGATGACGGAAGGGGTTAATGAAGGTCTGGTTTAACCTAGGTCCAGTGTGAATTAATGGTCATTGGTCAGTGGATATACTGCTCCAAGGGAGCGCCTGAAAGCTTGACTGCGACTCAGTGACAGTCGGAGATGAAGTTTGGGTAGTAGGGAGCAAGTATTATAAGGTTGGTTGATGTGAATCCCCGACTCGTACATACCATAAACCGTCGAGCGACGATTATCTTTGGAGCACTTCCTGAGAAGCAAACGAATTCGATAACCAAGATGTATGCATGTACTATATACAGATGACGCACTATCAAGCTAGATCTTCCTTTTATTCAGTCTTGCCAGAAGCTTCTTGCAAGGATTTGAAGTTCTGGGCTTGATTAGCGTCTCGCCCGAGCGAAGATGCGATGCTTGCCAGGGTACCTGTAGGTACGGACCAATGGTATCCCTACAAACCGGTCTTCATGATCAACGGACACTGTCATTCGATCGGGCTAATTTTGGGAAAACTGAACCCTGCAGTAAAGACATGGAGAAGGATACATTGTTCCTCGAGCATGTGGTTTCTCGGTTCAGCTCTAGACCCTGGATTGAACGTTGACGTCCCGGCACCTACGTTTGTCTGTACGTCAGTGTGCGGCGAAGCCAGGATAAGATCATCGCTTGTAGCAGAAATTCCTTCAGAACAACATCTGTGAAGCACGGTTGCACAAAGGCCTGAATCGTTCTCGGGCTATCACCTCCCGCCGCTCAACACGGGGGCGTCGACGAGTCCGCTGAGATGATTCTCTACAGGTCGGACACCTAGTAAAAACCAGATGTGCAACGCTAGGACATTCACCAAAACAACCGGCAGATCAAGGACTCCGGGCTTCTTTTCCCCTTTGTCATCCATTGCGACATCTAACCGAGATTGACGGAGATGTCAGCTGCTTCCAGCTGGATTGAAATTAGGGTGGTCATCGTCTAGGAATAGAACGCGTGACGACATGAATGAGGCTAGTTGAGAAGCGCTGGTCTGTTCACAAGACCTTGGTGTGTACGAAGCGCTTATCTTGCAGGGCCTGATCATACGTGCAAGGGTCCTGTGGGGACTAATTAGCGTCGCGTCTGCAGAACGACTGAGCCTGAGCTCTCCTATTTCCCGCAAGTATAGTCTACAACAATCATAGGTTCACTTCGCATAGAACGGAGCCTCCCTGTTGGTTCATTCTTCCGCGAAATGCGAAGAACACCTGGCTTTGCCGCCCGCTTGGCCTGAATGAGCCTGGCTGTGAGAGATAGGGGCTGGGGGCGGTACCTGACCCACCGCCAACGGCCGAAATTGCATTCTGTCGAAAATTTCTGGTTTATCATCGGGTTTTCCGACGAGGAGGTTTCTTGAGAAATAGCTAGACATCAGAGTGGTGATTAGAACACTATCAATAGACTGTAACGAGGTAAAAAGGAGCAAGTCAAACGGGCGGTGAGCCGGGCGGGAGGCGAAGAGTAGTGGGTTGAGTTCGGACAGACAGCATCACATCCATCAAATTGTTCCCAAAACGGACGGCGTCAATATTTACAAAATTCGTTGCGACAAGTGGGCTGAGAGTTTGGAACGGGCGACAACAGCTTATTTCCCTTCCATCATATATAACCCCACCGCCTCTGCCAGGACTCGAGTACCAGCTTTCCCCCTCGTTCGTTGCCATTAGAGGCGCGTAACCTGGTCAGCCTACTCTCTAGACGCGCTCAACCGCTCCAGCAGCTACTCGACATCCGCCACCTATACAAGGTCAACATCAGCCATCTTGTCTTGTTACTTGTCTTCTGGGTTCAGCTCCTCCGGTCCAACCTCCCGTTCCAATACACCACCGGCTATAGTCTTCAATTCAGTTGAAGGTTACCGCATTGGGCAGTGACAGAGAACACAACCCCTTCTCAAACAGGAATTGGTCGTCTTCCTAGCCTCGGCCTTCGTTTACAGTGGAGAGATTAGAACCAATACTTCTGGCGGAGTTTTGTTTTCACCAGCGACAATAATCAAGCACCACGGATATACTGCCAGGTCACCGATTATTGTTGACAAACGGTCCAATTGACATCCGCATCCGGGTCTAAGCTAAATCTGTGAGTTGTTATATCTTGGTTCCTGTACCCACTCTTGCCCTGCCCTTTCGCCCCCTTCTTTCGAGGGAAAAACCGTTGGCTCACGTTTCACAATTTCCAGGATTTCACATTACGACAACAGACTCCATCCTGCAGAGAGCGGCTTCAGTCCATCCCCTTTTACTTCCTCCGGGCACTTATAAGCCCTAGGCTCATCCCATACACTCTCCCATACCCACAACCATGCGCGCTTTACTGCGTCCCTTTGCCCTCCATGCGGCGTATACGCCCATCGAAACCATTGTCTTCTTCAGCATCGTAGGCACACTTGCCTACTTTCACTGTTTGAACGCCATCAAGCATTCCGCCTTCCTGTCCCCATCGTACAATCAGTACTTCCATGGCCACCTCACCCTGAGACCATCCTATGTCATGCACAGGATGGGCGAGTGGGTGGGCATCCGCGAATCTCGATGGCTTCGCGAGCAAGAACGGGACAAGACCCACGACCGCGTTCCCACCGTCGCTTTCGAGGTCCAGCAGCTCGTCTTCAACATGGACGACTCGTGGAAGCAACACGCCATCCCTGCAGACGTCCTTGCCATGTCCGAATCCCTCCAGGCTTCCACCGGCAACTTTACCAACTACCTCACCTCTGCATTCCCTGTCTCTACCGACGTCGCGTATACCAACCTCTGCTACCGTCCATCCCCGAATGGTAAGTTTCTTGTGAAGATCTTCGTGTGCCTTGACTCAACCCGATGTTCAGGTCAACCCACCTCTTGCTTTGTCCACTCGATCAAGCAGTCTGCACCGGCTTACCACCATGGGCCTTCCCCTCCCACTGTTCCATCGCAGACCCACGCTCTCGGTTTCACCCCCGGTGCTCGCGACGAATGGATCAACACCCTCAAGAACGTCGGTCAATTCACCGACCAATCCGGTATCAAGTTTGAGGTTGAACAAAACTCGAGCTCATATGACGAGCCCGATATTGGCCAAATGAAGAGCAGTAAATGGATCGCCTATGCTATCCGTGCCTTCGTCCTCCGTTTCTGGCACCTCGCAAAGGTTTGTTCTCACACATCTCCATACTATACACAGAGCTAACAACTTTTACAGAAAGCTGATTCCCTGGACATCATGCTTATCCTCGCTGGCTATATCCTCATGCACATCACGTTCTACCTCCTTCTCACCCGCTCCCGGCGTCTCGGCTCGACATTCTGGCTTCCACTCGCCATCCTCACCTCGGCCATTCTCGCCTTGTTGATTGCCCTCCCTATCGCAATGGCCCTGAAGATCCCGATTGACCCGGTCGCTCTCACCGAGGCCCTCCCATTCTTGGTCTGCACCATTGGTTTCGACAAGCCTCTCCGCCTCGCCCGGGCCGTCTTTACGCACCCTCATCTCGTCTTGCCTCCTGGAGAAAGCGTGTCGGCCTCGGTCCCACCTTCCATGTCTCAGCTCAAGCCCTCTCCCAAGATCGTCACCGAGTCTTTGACGCTGGTCTACCCTCCCATCATCCGCGACTACTTTTTGGAGATTGCTGTGTTGGCTGTTGGTGCCTACAGCAAGGTCGGAGGTCTGCGAGAGGTGTGCGCTTTGGCTGCACTCATCCTCACGATCGATTGCCTACTGCTCTGCACCTACTTCGCTGCTATTATGGGTGTTATGATTGAGGTGTGTATTCCGGTCTTCTTCCCCCACCTTTCCCTTGCTTCGGTCTTCGTATTGAACCCTTTTGCGGGGCTCATTTTTGTTACGCGAATGAATGAAGGCCTGTAAAGGTTAACCATTCATTTCGCCCACCCTTTTTGTTTCTGTTGGCGGATCATCCTTCTTTCCCTTTTTGGGACGTCTCAATACTTTGACCTTTTTACTTGTCTTTGAACACATTTAACTAACCATAATCATTTACTCTTTCAGGTCCGCCGTATCAAGACTTTCCGTGCTCTCACTAGGTCCAGGTCCACTTCGAGTGCCGGCATCACCCCCTCTGCTTCGTCTTCCAGCCTTTCAGGCATGAACAAGCCCAGCTCGATGGTCCGCCCCTGCTGCGCCTGCCACCCCTCCCACCATGGGCCAACGTATCTCGACGGCCTTGCTCGGTGGTGAGAAGGGTTCGAGTTTGCCGGATTACGCACGTGGACTCGGGATCAAGGTCAAGGGTGATAAAGTCAAGGAGCTCGCCAAGGGTGAAGAGATGAACAAGGAGGAGAACCCTGTTGCTCGTCTCAAGTTGCTTTTGGTGAGTTTTGATTCTGGCTGGTAGCCCCGATTGTAAGAAGCTGACGGGTATTCGCTTAGATCGCCTCGTTCATGACCCTCCACATCCTCAACTTCATCGCTCCCTTGACACCCACCCAGCAGACGAGCAACTCGAACGTCAACTACTCCACGACCGTCACGATCAACGTTCGCAAAGTCGATGTGACCAGCCCTTCCATCCGTGCCGTCCTCAAAGCTGTCGAAGAGGCTGAAGGTCTGGTCAAGTTCCAGGATATCGTCGATTCAGCTTCCACCAACAACTCTGACGACGAGGAATTCGTCTTGGGCATGGATGAGCCCCAGATGGACAAGCAGCTCTTGGTCAAGATCTCCCCTCCTGTGCATATCCGCGTTACACCCCCCGTCGCTCTTACCTCGACCATCGCACCCTCGGTTCTCGCTGGTGGAGAGGTCCTTCCCAACAAGCGGTCGACTGGAGAGATTGTCGACTCGTTCATGACCTCCTGGACTCGTCTCGTTGGTGATCCTATCCTCAGCAAGTGGATCGTCCTCGTCCTCGCTGTCAGCATCGTCCTCAACGGGTACCTCTTGCGAGGTCTCGCCCTCGGCGCTGGTGTTGGTGGGCTGGGTGGATTGTTGATCGGTGCTCGCAAAGCTGGTGGTGTCCGATTCGAGGAAGGCGAAGATGTCAAGGAGAAGGAGGAATCCGCCCCTGTGACCGTCCAGGCTTCCACAGTTTCCACCGTCACCCCCACCGCTGTCGCACGTACCATCGAACGCAAGTCGTCGTACTCTGAGGACGTCGCGTCCAGGGTTAGCAAGTTCAACCTCGAGGACATCGACCGCAAGCTCAAGGCTCAGCGTCAACTTGCTAAGGCTGCCAAGCACGCTGCGGCTTTGCCTCCCCCCATCTCGACTGTTGCCAAGCCCGTTGCTACACCCGTCGCCGTCGCTTCGTCTTCATCTTCCTCCTCCGACTCTTCCGACGATGAATCCCCGGCTCTGCCTGAAGGTTGCCGCTCTCTCGAAGAGTGTATGGATGTGTTCGAGAACGGCCCTCGTCCCCTCTCCAAGTCCCTCTCCTTGCTCAACGACGAAGAGATCATCCTCCTCTCTCAGAACGGCAAGATCGCGGCCTACGCTTTGGAGAAGGTCCTCGGTGGTGGTTTGGCCCAGATGGAACGCGCCGTCAAGATCCGTCGTGCCCTCATCTCCCGTGCCACCGCGAACAAATCACTCGAGGCCTCTGATGTTCCCTTGACCGGCTACGATTACACCCGTGTCTACGGTGCCTGCTGCGAGAATGTTGTCGGCTACATCCCCCTCCCTCTCGGTATCGCTGGCCCCCTCACCGTCGATGGTGTCTCGTACCACATCCCCATGGCCACTGCCGAAGGTACCCTCGTCGCCTCTACCTCTCGTGGTTGCAAGGCTCTCAACGCCGGTGGAGGAGTCACTACTGTCCTTTTGCAAGACGGCATGACCCGTGGACCTGCCATCGACTTCCCTACCATCGTTCTAGCTGCCGAGGCCAAGGAGTGGGTCAACAGCGAGGAGGGCTATGCGATCATGAAGGAGGCATTCGAATCCACCTCTCGCTTTGCCCGTCTTTCCAGCATGAAGACTACCATGGCCGGCCGTACCCTCTTCATTCGGTTCAAGACTGCCACTGGTGATGCTATGGGCATGAACATGATCTCCAAGGGTACCGAGAAGGCATTGGAAGCTCTCCAGACCTTCTTCCCCGAGATGGTCGTCCTCGCGCTCTCTGGCAACTACTGCACCGACAAGAAGCCTGCTGCTATCAACTGGATCGATGGACGTGGAAAGAGCGTCGGTCGCTGAGGCTGTTATCCCTGGCAAGGTCGTCAAGACGGTGTTGAAGACTACTGTCGAGGCGCTCGTGAACTTGAACATCAAGAAGAATTTGGTTGGCAGCGCGATGGCGGGTAGTGTTGGAGGGTTTAACGCGCATGCGGCGAATATCCTCACTGCGATGTACCTTGCTACTGGACAGGACCCTGCTCAGAATGTTGAATCGTCCAACTGCATGACTCTCATGGAAGCGTACGTCTCCTTTCCTTGTTAATGATTTCTTTTTACTGATCTTTTCGTTTAGTATCAACAACGGCGAAGATCTCCTTGTGACTATCACCATGCCCTCGATCGAAGTCGGTACCGTCGGTGGTGGAACCGTCCTTGCACCTCAACAGGCCGTCCTCGAGATGCTCGGCATCCGTGGTGCACACGCCACCAACCCCGGCGAGAACGCTCAACGCCTTGCCCGCCTCATCGCCTCCGCCGTCATGGCCGGCGAACTCAGTCTTCTCAGCGCCCTTGCCGCCGGACATCTCATCCGTGCACACATGGCTCACAACCGCAGCAAGCCCACCACACCCGCTATCTCTGCACCTGTCACACCGGGCGGAACAGGCTTGTATGAGGCTGTTGGGCCTGCCCCTCCGGTGGAGGCTGTCTCGGTACCAAGGCCGTCGTTGGTGAAGGAAAAGGAGAAGCAGGAGGAGGTTGTTAGGGATGCCTTGGATCATCAAGGGAGAAATAATGAGAATGCGGGGCCGAGTGCGCCAATGACGCCTTCATCGACGACGGATTCGCTGCCGCCATATTCGAGATAACGGGACGATACACAAACACGCATACCACCAACCGCATGAACTCGTAGAATCAATCGCTATCATCACATCTGCTTCGACTGCCTTACTGCAATCTTTGTCTCGACCATCACAATCATCACAGTACACCAATGCAATTCCTTTTTCTCCAATACCAAACCCAGAGCTGTTTAATATTTCCCCTCACCTAAATCGTGACTACCTTGTGGTGTTCGTCTTTCGACTTTTACTACGATTTGTAGCATAAACTTCTTTCTTCCTTCTATTGTTCGATTTAGTATTACTCTTCGCTTTCGGAGGTTGCTTTGCACCTCGTTTCTTGTTGTTTGTTGTACCTTTCGACTACTCTGTAAGCATGATGTAGCACGGTACAAATTCTATGGATCTAAATCACCAATGCAGAGCGTGAATTCGAATGTAACATTTGCGAGGATTCAGTTGTTGGTCCCAGTGGACTCAGGCGCCGATCAAACTCATCAAAAAAGTCGATCGCAATGATTTGAGCGACGTCAATCTCTCTTCCGTTCGTCCACCATTCATCACAAGCTGGAGTCATCGCAAGCCCCCGTCAATTACTACGATGTCCTCTGCGTATCTCCAGAGGTATCACTTCCAGAGCTAAAGGCTGCGTACCACCGAGCCTTGCTTCAACACCATCCAGATAAACAGCACCAGCAGCAGACTGCCAATGGACGAGCCGCCAGCCAGGATTCAGTCGAGATTGCCCTCATCAAAGAGGCATTTGCTGTTCTATCTAGGACTGAAGACAGGGAGAAACATGACGCTGAGCTGAAGAGACGTGGGTACGCTCATGCGCCTCGTCCTGCGCAAGTGATCTCTTTAGAAGATTGGGCACACGACGAGTCGGGTTCTGAGGAGGAAGGACCTTGGATGTATCATTGCCGATGTGGAGGGCTGTATTGGCTCACAATGGATATGATGGAGAGGGACGAGCATCTTATTGGGTGTGATTGTTGCTCTGAAGCCATTTGGGCTGGCTATGAGCTCGAGCTGTGATGTGTAGGAATATGGGTGAGCCTGTGGACGAAGCTCGAGGTACGTGGATTGACAACCTGGGTATACATGAGAGGCTAAAATAAATGTAGGGAGTTTACTGAAGCTACAATTCGTTTCCTTCCGGACACTTGACAAACATTCAAGTTCTGTGCAGTCAGCGGTTCGACGAATTCAATTCAAGGGGCCATGACTATGACCATAGTGGCCATGGTCGCCATGACCAGGGTCATAGTAGTCGTGGCCCCCATGTGCGTGCCCGTAATAGCCGTGATCGTCATGGGTGTGCCCGTGAGCGCCATGGTCATGACCATGGCTGTGGCCATATGGTTCGTGTCCATGGGTATGGCTATGGGGGTCAGGATGTCCATGGCCAGGACCGGGTCCATGACCTCCGACTTGGGCCATGAGCCACACTGACGACCTGGAAACCACACGCGTGCGGGGCATCGGCTACGACCAAAGGCCAGTCTGATCGAGGTGCGTAAGGTGCTTTCGGATGCCTTCGTCAACGCCCGGTCCTTGGACGACGAATGCCTTCAATGCTGGGAATCGGTCCTTGTCTGCGATCGTTGCCGCGATACTGGCCCATCCCTCATCGTAGTCGACCTCAAAGTCGATATCCCAAGAGTTGCCTTGGAACGCTTGTCCATCCGGTCCTGCCTGCAAGGGCAAGGCCAGACGCGATGGTGATGGTGTGGAGGTGCCTGGACAAGACGCTATCGAGGAGATTGTGTAGACTGTAGACAAATGAATTCTGCTGCATTCCTGATGCGGCTCCCATTCCCAGCATCTTTACCAGCGATTGGGAGTTGAGAATGTCCACTTGACGGAGTCTGGTCAGCTCGGATATATCGATATGGGTGTTTGGCGCTCTGAATACTAGAGGGCAGGGTCAGGACACGATACATCGTGGAGTCACGGCAACGCTCACGTTCTGTTTCGAGCCGGAGTATTCCAGCGTTGGCGCAGCCGCTGTCAACAGCTGAGGCAGATCTGGTATCGTGTAGCTATTGTATAACAGGTCCGACCTTGATGGTCAGCTCTCTCAAACATTCCCAAGACATCCCACTTCCTGGGGCGAGAAGTGCACCGATGAGGGGCTGACTCTGGGAGATAGACAACACCTCGGGAGATGCTATCCCTTCGGAGTGGATAGTTTCAAAGATCGAATGATTTGGATTATCCAAGGCGGCATGTAGCCTGATCTCCTTCAAGCCAGGGTTGCCCAACGCAAGGTTCTCTTGAGGCACCCCTTCCAGATCGACCTACCCGTATAGAGGGGCTAAGCATGAGTTGTGCGATAGCGTTCTGCACTTCCAGAGGTGGCTTGATCCACTTGAAGTCCACCACGGTGCAGCGGAATCTCCTGACTGATCCAAATTCTGCAAGGTGTCCCAGCAGCTTTGCGAAGGAAGCCATCCGCAAACCACTCATCGTCGTGGCCGTGGATGTCCACCGCCTTGACATAGCTGGTTAGAACATTAGATTGGCGGAACCTGCGCAATAACCGCAGGCAAGGGGTTTCAACAGTCCCAGGCTTAGGGGCACCGACGATACTCAGGGATGAGAAGAGCCTCTCTTGGCAAGGCCCTCGTAGGGCGGAGCCTGCCATTGAAGCTGCCCTGAGCGTGTGTGCATCCTGGTGGGTGCAAAGGTGGGCAACGATGTGCCGGATGAGCTCGGGAGGGAACTTGTCTGCCATCGACGATAGGATGAACAGATGAGAGATAAGACCAAGATTAGAGTTCTTTAGCCGGTTTCATTTGCGACTGTATAAATAGAAGGCTCACGGTGAAGATCACCAAGGAAGTCTTGTTTTGGAACTCCGACTGTCAGTGGGTTCCCCGACTCGCAGGGTGCACAATGTACGCGTTAATGTAAGGACCCGAAGGTGTGGCCTGAGTACCATACAGAATCAGCTTCTTCTCGACGCTGAGAGTGATTTGGGACCTGCCATCAAGCTGTTCCTGCGATAGATGAATACCACACGTCGTTGGGTTACTCCCCTCTGGATTTTTGGACACGAGACCTTACCTGCCTCCTGCACTGGGTCAGACTGTCAGTCAAGATGAGAGATTCTGTCAACTGCTTAGGCGCTCATGACGTCAGCAACTTTGAAGGTGATCGGCATATGCCGTGGGTCACGCTGGACAAAATCCCTTTCCGCGCGACGCGACGCGCTCCCAACTCTGATCAACAAAGACTCATCATCGACAATGCCCAAGGCAAAACTAACAACGCCAGCGGAAGATCCTTCCCATCCTTACCCTGCCCAAGCCCGCAACGCCCTGACCACAATCCAGGCAGGATTCCGCAGCGGGTGGGGTTTCTCAGTACGCTGGATATCCCAGCCAGCCAATGTTATCGCAGCCAATGTATAGCCAGCCAATTCACGGCGGTGGATATCCCCAGCACTATCCTGCTACTATGCCGATGGGATCCCCTGGCGGCCACGTCAATCCATACATTGCTGCGTATGGACCAATGCCAGGGGGGGCGCATCCGACTCAGGCGCCGATGTACTACGTTCCGGCGTATAATCATCCTCATGGTACCCCAGGAGCTGAACCAGGGCATCCGCAGGTCTACTACGTTGCCGCCTACCCCCCAGGATATGGCAGTCCTCAGGTTGCGGGACCACCCAGCGGAAACACCCTAGGCGCAGCATATTCTCCCCCTCCTGGATACGGCAATCCTCATGGTCTCCCTAACACTCTATACCAGCCACCTCCCAGTCAGCCATACTCTCAGATGACAGCCGGAGGGCCTGGTGTGCCTGCGCCAAACCCCTACGCACATTCTCAAGGCAGTGGAGCACCTAAGGCGGAGCCATCGGCACCAACCGTTGCAACGCAACGCCAACCACCACCCGCGCAAACCCAATCTGCGCGCAGTCAGGTCAATGCAAGCCAGCCGGCGTATAGCCCACCTCCCGTGCTCACCCAACCGCTTTCGAGGCAGGGAACCATGAACCAATCGATGGCCACTCTCCCACCATCCAGCCCGCCAATGTCCAGTCAGGTGATCAAGGCCGAGCCCACGCCGAGCCAACCGACATCGAGCCAGGTATCGCAGCACCCTATGTTCAGAGAGATGTCTCAGAGCCAGCCCGCGCAGCATCAGCCACTTATCAGTCAGACTCCGCAGCGCCAGCCAATGTCAAGCCAGCCTCCTTCAAGCCAACCTCCTTTGAGCCAGCCCTCTTTCAGTCAGCCTACCTCTAGCCAACCACCTTCTAGCCAGCCTCCGGCTAGCCAAGGTACGCCAGGCCAACCGAAACAGCGTTGGTTCCCGCCATGGTACCGCCGACCTGACGAAACATACTACGACGAATCCCTCTGGGGACAATCCAATATTCCTATTGGAAGCAGGGTTCGTCTCTTCCCTCTTGCTATGGATCATTGAGCTAACCCGCTCACTTTACCAGATTCTAAAAGGCGAATCCACGAAAAAGTACCATCTCCAATACTACGAGCTCAACGGATTGAAATTCGACACCGAGCATTTCACCCTGCGAGGAGGCGAACCGGGGACCAAGATGTGGTACAAGTGAAAGAGACGTCGAACGGGCCGCTTGGAGGGTGTATGGCGGACCCCTTGGATTTGAAAAATAGTGCGTGCACACCAGCCTCATCTTCTACCCCTATCATACTGATTCGATCTGCTCTTCAGCCTTCGGGAGGCCCATGAAGTCTACCAGGCAAAGACGCGCCGTACAAGGCCAAAGTGACTTTCAGCTTACCCAGACGCATATGTCTATGTCGTGTCCCCCGAGCACGCCTTTGCCAACGAGATGGCGATTGAGGAGGCACAACGTGCGGCTGAGGCCTGCTGAGGCCAAGAAGCGCGCCGACGCACTGAACGAGAGCAAGTGGAGAAAGTCTGCGCTGACTGCGAGGAAGAAGGTGAGATTGAGGTTAATTCTTTGTGCCTTCGACAGGGTGTTGATGTTTTGAACAGATCATGAAGACGGATGCATTGAAGAAATATCACTTGCAAGACTATGATTTGGTTGGCCTGGATGTTGAATATAAGAAGTAAGGCATCCAAGCTCGTTGTTCACGATCTGTGTGCTGATCGAAGACAAATGTGAAATAGATTCAATATTCCTGGGAGAAGGACTCAAGGCACCAAGCACATGTACAAAGAGAAGGAGGTTGAGCTTGTCGCATGGAGGAAACACGGAGGGCCTGATGGATTTGCTGCTCAGTAGGGTCATCCTTTGCATTAACGCTGATTTGTACTGAGTCGTATTTCAGCATGCGCAACCGCCGTTAGATTCTTCAAAAGTGAGCTTAAATAGTTCTCATCATGTTCCTTGTTCCTCTCAATGTTCACCCTCAGACCTTTTTTCTCGCACTAGTTAGGACCGCTGCGTTTCTTTCCTTTTCCTGCAGAATAGTGTTTCGATCTCGGCGTCTAGCCTTGCACAAGCATACGTTCGCCTAGTTTTATTGTGCATAACCCTTTCATCTCGCTTCGACCTCCCTGGAGCACTTGTCTATTTCTTACCCTTATTCACGTCTCTAATCTCTTTTGTAAACTGACTTCTAATTGTATTCTGGTGATTAAACATACCGTACATACTTGAGCTCATGCGACTGCCTGCGTCTGACGGCCTCCCTCCAACTTGTCACTTTCTGGCGTTGTTTACACCGTGTTTGTTCCTGTTGTCCTCAGGTGGATAAGCGCTCGAAAGTGTCGCCCAATTTACATCTCCTTCCTACCCGACGAGCATAGTCTAGCCAAAACAATGGCCCATTGCGTGGCTTTCGGAAATCCTGGGTGGTCATTTGACTGGTGGCCTTCTCAAAGGACAACGGAATGTACGCGGCCATATCCCTCCATGGTGACCGGCCCCTAGCCAAGAGGTGTCAGGTCATGCACATCTTGCCTCACTGCGGCCGCGTCGACATTTGGTATCTCTCGACACGTTGGCTACCGCGCTCGTCGATGTCTGTCCAACAAAGCCTAACTCGGGGCAAACGCGCAGCTGGTTTCTTAGTGTTATCAAGCATTCCGCAGTGGCAAGCGGAATCCATGGCTGACAAGCTGCAGACCGATCGTTTGTCATAATCTTCTAGGACCTCTCAAAGCCCGCCTATTGTCACCCCGTTGTCCCGTGCTCTCCAGAGATTAACATCTTCGGGTTTCACAGTCACGCTCGCTGGTCTCCTCAAGGACTTTGTAAGCCCTTAGACCACGGCGCACCTTTGCTGCGTGTTGAACTATCTTGGTCGTGTCGGAAAACCCTGCCAAGCCCCGACGTTGCAACTTGCAACACGTTTTAACGAATTTAGAAATGATGTAACGTCGATTCAACACTGAATGATCGGCGCTCCAACGATGAGAACTCAGCTGCCTGCCGTTACAACCAAGGCATAACGAACCGGCATTCCCTCAACGGCATTTAACGGCGCACTCACATGCCGTTTACGGATTGGCCGTTAAAACCCCGACACGGATATTTCCGACACGGCCTGCTATCTACGAACGTTCTATTAAAGCTGGTGGCAAGGTCTTCCGTCTTTCCCATAACTCCCTCAACTCCTCCAACACTCAGCACCACCCTAACTCACAATGGCTTCTTCTGTCCCTTCCACAGGCTCATACGAGGGCCCTTGGCCAGTCATCCACATTCCCGCTCCCATCAACGCCGTCCTTTTTGACGACTTTGGAGCCAACTTAGGTGGTGAGATGTGCCGAGTCCACAACATCTACATCCGAAGCCTCAACTCCATGTGGTATTGCGCTCCGCTGGTAACGCCAGAGGACCTGCCCGCCTTCATCGGCTACTCGAAGACTGCCTTAGAGATGGTGCAAGAGCATCATGATGGCGAAGAAATGATCATCTTCCCAGCTCTCGCGAGCGGGGGTTTGGCAAGCATGGTGGAAGAAAACGTGGAAGGGCACAAAGAATTTCACGAAGCTATGGAAGTTCTCGAAGCATATCTCAAGACTGTCGAGAAGAATCTGAAAGAATACGACAGCGTCAAGATGAGAGAGCTCTTGAAGAAGTTTGGAGATCCGCTCGTGAAGCATCTACACGACGAGGTGAGTAGCCCATAAGCGCCTGTAGAACTTAAGCTTAACGGATTCCATCTTGATATAGATTCCGACAGTCCAACCCGACATTATACAGACTGTCGACAGAAAGGTTCTCGACAAGATTAGTAAAGGTATGAATATAGTGAATCATTGGTGATTGCAAAGATTCATCATGCTAACTCTTTTCGTTTAATCAGACTTCGAGGCTCACATCAAATCTCAAGGTGGCTTTACAACAACGATGCCATTTGCCCTCTCAGGCCACAACATGCAGGACGGTGAATGGGTGCGCATTTCCACCTGTGTTCGCTTAGGACAGTTCGCCTAATAGACGTGGGTTTAGCCACCAATCCCAGCAGCCCTTCGCTGGACCGTGAAGAATGTCCTTTCCAGAGTGAATTCGAGGTTCGCTGAAAGTACACATCTACTATCATACCAATCACTGACTACAACATTTTTGCAGCTGGTGGAAATTTGCGGCCTACGACTTTTCGGGGAAGCCGCAGACCTATAAGCCATCGGAGTAAACAGGCTGCATTGGAAAAGTCACAGGCTACTCCGTAACCCATACATAGACAAGATAAACTGGTAATTCTGCACATCTGCCCTTCACATCCAACTCGATTCTTTCTGTTGGCTACGGATGGGACAATGATGAAACTGGTACCAAATACCCATCAATCTGGTAGGCGCCCATGTCCGTTCACGGGCTGTAGGCATCCAGTCTTTGAGTTCATCCGGCAATATGCCTCCCCGCAACAAACTGTCCGTGATTCAAAGGCCAGTTGGGCTTCACCTCATTAAAACGTCTTCCTTCGAACCAGCTGCCTCCATGTCTTTTGGTGTCGTTGGGAATTTTTGATTCCGCCGCGTACGGAGCGTCCGCGAACTGTACGTTACATAAAGACGTGATGCGCGCTCCCTTGGCCCAGGATTCACGGTCACGTCGCAACTTGGCCTTCCCCTTCGGCCATGGTCACGGTTGATTTGTCGTGAGTTGAAGTCCTTCAATCTTGTGTGTTTTGATGCTTCGTTTCCGCTCTGCTATCTTTTGAACAGGACTATGGCTCTGATTTCGCAACGTTGATGTTAACCGATTGGGTTGAGGGTACAACGTCTGCTCTTTCGATCCCTCGGACCCTCATGGGCCTTTTGCATGTTGTCATAAGCCCCCTAAGGCTACCTAGTCGGGCTGCATTCTGTCGGGTCACTCCCAAGCCACAAGAAAGCCTAGAGTCCTCAAAGCCGAGATCCACTACAAGTGCACACAGAATCCAAGGTCGTCAAGCACTGAGCGCCCGACTGTAGGTCCCTCAGCCGGCCCTTGCAATGTCCCGCGTAGTATCCTCATCTTAGCTCTCGTTGAGACCGCATGCTTACTACGTCTCGCGGGTTTCACATTCACGCCCGTCGGCCTCGCGAAGGTAGAACGTCCACAGAGGCTAATACCTGTTGCTGGCGTATCATGATCAAGCTGTTGCAAAATGGAAGAGGGAGCTATCCATGTGAAGGTCTTAAAAGCTGGTGCCCAAAGGCTTCTTGCTTTTCATCTTTCCTTCCACTAATACTCAGCATCTTCTTCAAATATGACCTCCCACCATATTACTGCCACCAGCTCAAGCGATGGTCCTTGGCCAGTTATCACCATCCCAGGCCCAATTACTGCCAACCTCTTCGACGACTTTGGAGCCAACATTGCTGGCGAAATGTGCATAGTCCACAACGTGTTTATCCGAAGCTTAAACTCCATATGGCACTGTGCTCCTCTTGTGACACCCAAGGACCTCTCAGCGTTCGTTGGCTACTCAAAGACTGCGATTGCAATGGTGCACGAGCACCACCATACTGAGGAGACGATCATATTCCCGGTTCTCGCCAACGAAGGCTTGGCGAGTATGGTTGAAGGGAATGTAGAACAGCACAAAGCATTCCATGAAGCCATGGAGGTTTTTGAAGGGTACCTCAATGCTATCGAGAAGAATCCGGCAGAATATGACAGCGTCAAGATGAGGGATCTCTTGAAGGCGTTCGCAGACCCGCTCGTGGCACATTTACACGATGAGGTGAGGGCTATTTCAAATCAGACCCGTTCTCTTGACTTGGACTTATGCTTTTGCGATGTACATAGATCCCGACAATCCAGCCTGAAATCTTGAAGACAGTCGACAGAAAGGTCCTTGACAAGATAAGCCAAGGTAAGAATCTGCTCGACTCGAGAGGGCACACTATAGCCTAATCATCCTCATAGACTTCGAAGCCCACATCAAGTCTCTCGGTGGTTTCACAACAACAATACCATTTGCACTCACTGGGCACAATATAGAGGACGGTGTCTGGGTATTATTTTCACTTTCGCATCTTGAAGATGGTCCACTAACCGCTGTCCCATATTAGCCACCGTTTCCTGGACCCCTTCGTTGGGTAGTAAAGCATATATTGGCACGGGTAAACTCGAGGTCTGTAAACGGCGGCAACCCAACTTCGTGGAAGTTACTGATTCCGAGATCTTCACAGCTGGTGGAAATTTGCACCTTACGATCTATCGGGAGAGCCCCAGGCTTACAAGCCATCAGAGTGAGCGTCGCCCGTGTTGCGAAAATTGACGGGTCTCTCCCTTCAGACGCAATATGGTACCCCGGCACGTCTGTACCTTAGGTCTTGGTGACCAATTAGATGTTTTCTATCGGTTATGGAAGCCACCACATCGCCCATCAATCCGTTAGGCGCCTATATCCAATCATTAGCTAAGACGGCCGCCGCTGCAGATATCCATCATCGCAGGGCTTGCGGCGAGCCATGATACTGACTTTGACGCGAACGACTCGAGGCTAGCACGACACTTTCATTTTGTCTGTCCTGGTGCCCCGCCATCGTCGGAGCGCCACGAGTTGCGGCGTTTCAGGGACCCCGCATCCACTCACCAGAGACCGCCCGTTCCGCCCTCAAAATCAATATCATGTACCCGTTACGAGCCCGCCTAGGAACATCCGAGAAGAGGCCTCTTAGGCGCAGCCCCTAGATTTTATTTTTATTGCTTTGCCACTGCTTGAAGTCGTCCACTGTTCAGCTGTTCAAGGCTGACAAGGTTGCGGGTTGCTCACACAGCACAGCACGCATACCAATCAACACATTGCATTGGACATATCTCTCGTAAATGAAGAACGGAGTTACCCACCAAGTGGCCGCCACACTTTATATAAAACACAACTTGGAGTCCTCGTTTCAGCATACTTACCTCCTCCACCCACCAATATCCTTCCTGTGTCAGCAATGTCTACCTCGGTCACAAGTGCAATGCAAGACGAGGTTAACGGACCATGGAAGCCCATCACCTTGCCCTCGTACCCACTGACTGCTCTCCTGTCCGATGACTTTGGAGCCAACATTGCTGGCGAGATGTGTCTGGTTCACAATGTTATTATCCGGAGCTTAGGCTCTGTCTGGCGCCATGCACCTCTCGTGACGGCCAAAGACCTTCCAGCCTTTACTTGCTACTCAAAGGCGGCGCTGGAGATGTTACACGAGCATCACCATACTGAGGAAGAGATTTTCTTCCCTATCTTGGCCAAGGAAGGCTTGGCGGGGATGGTGGAAGGGAATGTAGAGCAACACAAGGCGTTCCACGAAGCCATGGGCGTTCTTAACGAGTATCTGGAAGCCCTCGAGAAGAATCCTTCGCAATACGATGCTGGTAAGCTTCGAGAGCTCTTGCAAGACTTGGGGAATCCTCTCGTAAGCCACTTGCACGACGAGGCGAGTTGACTTTGCTTCTGTGAACGTTGATCCCGTGGATACTAAACCCGGCTCAGATTGCGACAATCCAGCCAGAAGTAATGCAGAAGGTAGACAAGAAAGCCCTTCAAAAGGTCTCTCAAGGTAAGCCCTTCAATTCCTGATCGTCCAACAGCTGACTGCAGCTGTCACCACTTTCTAGATCTGGAAGCGCATATAAAGTCACAAGGCGGATTTACCACAATGATTCCGTTCATGCTGTCAGCCCATAGCTCAGAAGAAGCACCCAATTGGGTACCGTTCTCCCCTCTTGCATGGTGTACGACGACTAACAACGAATGTAATTCTTTTTAGCCCCCGCTCCCCGGTCCTCTTCGATGGGTGACAAAGAATGTCTTTGCTAGGGTGCACTCAAGGTTCGTCGAATTAGACGATCAATCGTGTGTGTTACTGACGTCTACGCACGCGTAGTTGGTGGAGATTCGCACCTTTCGATATGTCAGGAAAGCCGCAGACATACACTCCAGCTCAGTAGGACGCTGGTTACATGGGGTCTGGACATGCTTGCAATTGGAACCCGATTTTATTACCTGCTTGAGCTAGTACGACTTTATGTAGTTCCATGAATGAGATAGTGATCGTCCTGTCTGTGATAGTACACTGGCAACCTACTGCCAGCTTCACGCGTCAAGTCAGCCAAATCCTTCCCCAGCTATCGAGTTCGTGAAGGGCGATGTATAGATCGACGCCCGTTCACCACAGACCGTTCCTGTTGAGAAGGCGAAGCAGATGCACGGGGCGCCTCCTACTAATTCATCTCGTTGCATCATTTGAGAGCAAGAGTCAACAAAGGATAAGCAAACGCAAGGAGGTCTCCTTGCACCACCGTGGAGACCGCGAATCCTTCCTGGAAGGTGACTCCCTTGGCCATGTTTCACATGAAAAGAGTGTGAATGGCAAATCGATACGATCTTCTTTGTGAAGGGTGGGCGTTAATGGGGCATATGTGATAAAGAACATACCGTAAAATGAAATGTGATCGGGGTGCACACAGGCTCGGTCAATCAGCATTCGATGGCAGGGAGTCAGGGACCGGATCATGGGTTCAGGAACTTGGAGCACTGCAACCAGCTACTCTCCGCCCTATTCAAATATTTGTTGACCTTGTCCAGAAAGTACCCGCACGGAATTAGTGGGCTTCATGTCCATATCGATTGGCGATGGCGATAGAGATGGCAGTCGAGCTTCGCGAAGTTCTGTAATTGATGCTGGCGGCGGTGGGTCTTGGACCGTCAGAGTCACAAGTCTGCCATAGGGGGTCGAGCAGCCTTTTGAGATTGCAAGGCTGGTGAAGTAGGTTGCCCGCGACCCCTTGCAATCGTGTCCCTGCAGTCAAACGTGAACATATCATGCCGTTATCGAACGGTGCAAACAGGTGGGACCGTGGAAGACACCACAGTTTATCAGGATCACAAGGACCTCCCCGTCTGTCTGTGCAAATTCGAAAGGGCTGCCTCAAGGCAAGGTAAGTAGGCTTCCTCCCACCAGAATGTTCCAGTGGTCAAGATCCCGAGGCCAATCGATGAAGCACCATGTGAGGGTAAGATAACAGATCACAATTTTGGATTTCGAAGCTTTCGATTCGGGGTGCTGACCTACATTCTTCTCCTAAGTTTGTTGGTGGTCGGCCACATATCGGGTGCGTACATTGAGGCACTCATGATGAGCATAAGGTGGCTCTCGAGTGCAGAGAAGCGCAAGGTGATTGGCCAGAAGAACAATGACTATGGGTGCGTTTTAATTACTTGAGTTCTTTGTTATTGGAGAAAGAGTCTGCTCCCACCTTCTTGATTGACATCCCCGCTGATCGAGACATCGATATCTGGAGGCGTAACTTGAGGTTACCACGAGGTGATGATGGCGCGGAGGCTAATATTCACGGAAGTATAGAGTGATGGGTCCCAGCTCGGAGCCCACCATGGAATTCGCGGTCGACGCGAGGGCTAATGAGAGACGCGTAGTAAAAATTCAGACTCGCCTACCAGATGAGTATTCGTTGTTACGCCTTCGCCGTTCCTAGGTTCCGTTCGTTTCGCGAGCGCCACTGTTGTTGTGGGAGGCGCTTCTTCGGCCCAGGACAGAACAATGCCTTGATCGAACCAATGTTTGTTTTCCGACGGCGGGTGTTTGTTATGTGATGCCCTGAATGGATGGCGGTGAGGGTCCTGGTCTCCACGACCCCCCACTTGGCTTTATCACATCCTGTCACATCCTGGCAATCTGGCGATCAAGATTTAGACTTAAACCTCCTCCTGGCGCAATGAGGTTGGAATTCGCTGGAATTCGCTCTCGTTCCACCACCATCTGCAAAGAGCACGACCTCTTTGGGCGACCCCATCGTAACCATGCCTGCCACTCGCACTGAAACCAACCGGCGCTCACACTCTCGACGACCAAAGCCAGGTCACATCCCCCGTCCCAAGAATGCCTTCATGTGTTATCGCTCCTGGTTCTACGAGAATAAACCTCCGCCACCGACTGCAGACGGCAAGAAACTCAACCAACAGGTTCTCAGCAAGCAAGTCGCGATCACCTGGAACTCCATGACACCAGAAGAACAAGCCCCATTCCATGAGATGGCAAAGCAAGAGAAGAAAGCTCACGAACTAAAGTACCCATCCTACTCCTACTCACCGGGGAAGTTGCAGGCGAAGGCGTCTGTTGCGAAGAGAAAGAGAAGCGCGCGGCCTCGGCGCAGGCATTCTGACGAAGTCTCTCAAGATGAACAGTCATCTTGCGATGACCGCGAAGACATTGGCAGTTCACCTCCCACACATCGAACACTGCGAGGTCGTCGTGCATCCGACGCGTCCTGCGTTTCTGGCACGAGTGCCCCGCCGCGCGCCTCCCTGAGCCCTCCCTCATCTCCCACCCCCTCACTTTGTATGAGCTCATCGGCAAGCGAACCCGATCTCGATGAGAAGGCCAAGCAAGCAAATTGCGATGCCACACCGAGTGGCAAGTATTACATTGACCAAAGCTTGGTCGTATTGCCTGGACAGGAAGAACTGGAACCTGTAAGTTGCGAGTCGCTTAAGGTGTGCTAAATTCAGACTGACCTTTCTGTCAGCTCCTTGTTTCTTATGACCTAGAGAGGCCCGCTCATCTGAGCAACGACGTCAGCGTGTTCGGCCCCATGCACGACGACTGGTCGATGGATGAAGAGCTGTTCTCACCTTACTACTGCAACAGCGACATCGTTCCATACGACACTGTCTATTTCAGCGAAGAGGCCTCTGAACCTTTCTTCACGAACAGTGAAGTAACACCAAGCTTCCAGTGGACGCCAGATCCTACCCCGACGGTTGAAGAGCCTTCGCATGAGGAGGAAGTTCAAGCATTAACAAAAGCTGTGGATGGCGATTGCCCAACCCCTGCCCCCGTTCCCTTCCTTGTGGTTTCCGCATCGACTATCACCCCTTCTCTCCAAGAGACCAGCAAGGGACATACACCTCCTAGGCCAAGGGAAAGCAGCCACTCGCCAGCGAGGGATGGAGCGGCGCTCTCTAGCGACCCCGATCCTGGCCCTCTTCCAATTCCACCGAACCTGATGAACCGCATATTCGAGACCCTCATCGCCCTAAAAGATGGGGCGGATTGAGATAAGAAAATTCTCGCATCCATTCCGCCGCTTGTGCGACCCTTAGCATCCTCTTACCATATGTTATGCCTTCGTACTATATGCCTCTAATTCTTTCGATTGGTTTGATTAGTTAGTTCGTTCTGCTTTCGGGATCTTAGCATCGCTTTATACCTTCAAGGGGAGGGCACCATTGACACATTACCTTAACATTGTACCATATATCCATTTCGGCGGAATTGTATCACTCGAGGTTCACTCTATTCATGTAGCGATTGCGAAGAGGAGGCGGACACATTCTCAAGGACATCATAGACGCTCGTTCCCACGATGCCCCTATTTGCAACCACCAATTTCAGAGCAACCGCGATGCTAATTACACCCATATGCCACAAAGGTCTGCTCTGTAGGCAAGGCACTAAATTCTTGCAGCAGCCACTCATTTGAGCTTTCAGGGTCACTACAATAGGCACGTGGGCCTTGCCCTTACGCTTTGAATCGCCGGAATCCGGTGAAGCCGCCTTGACATATAAAACATGAGGCTGGCTAGCACCTTGCACCCAGCCCACCAGGACGGACCAGTACCCGCCTCTCCTTTTGGAAGCTCTTTCCATCCTCTCTTTCCGCCTCCTACTTTCCCTTGAACTCGGAGAATGACCAACGGACTCAGGGGAACATCAAAGTCTTCGGGCAGGCACCCCAAGGTGACACCCTCGTGCCCTGGCGAGAACTCTTCACCTGAAACTCGACACAAGGTGTCAAAGGACTCGACGATCTGCCCCAAACCTGTGGCACCTTCACCCGGCGCAAATGATAGCCGTGGTGGCGGTCTCACTCAGCCTCGTCGATCACTTGGAGGTCTCTCCCTAAATGGACTTGCTCACCCTCATCTCATAGAGGGCATCTCAAAAAATGTTGGCAATGCCTACATTATCTCATCTGAAATTGACGGTGAATGGAACAAGGAGAATATCCCGCCCATTCACCTCGGTCTTCGCCTCCCTGACCACCGAAGGTCAACCGTCAGACATCCGTCTCTTTCTGCTCCCCCACGCTTTCGTTCCTCTGTTAAACCTCCTCGACTCTTGAGGGACGACAGTAGTGAAAGTGACGGTGATGAGGAGACCAAAATCTGTTCAAAATTCGTCCGAACTATTACCTCGTTTGAGAGAGATGGAAAAGTCATTCTTCGATTCGGAAAGCTTACCCCCGCAAGCTCGAACTCCAAGTCATCGGTGCGCCGGTCAAGAATCGCAGCAACGAAGAAAGTGTACAGTTAAACCAGGATGGATGGGCTTTAGGACACTCCTCAATAGTGTAACCGTTCGGCTTGTCGCCCCATTTCAACATGTACTATTCCAGTTCTTATGCTCACCTTGTTTCTTGCCATTCATGATTTCCCGATTTGCTGCTTGCCATCTGTAACTGATGTGTATTACTTCTTTACGATGTTCTATAATGTATTATTAAGCGTCAGCTGGCCTGACCACAACTTTGCATGCCATCCTGCTGTTCAGCTTGTCCAGAGCCTGAGGGTACTGCTTGATAGTGAAAACATCCGTGACCTGCACGAACAATTCGTCCTCAAAGAACACGCGAGTGGGTCAGCAAGGCACTCACCAGTCCTTTGACCTTGATCTTTCCGGTCTCGAGGTAATTAATCGCTCGAGGGAAGCAGTGAACCTGTGCGAAGGAACCGATGATCTAGCCCTTGGTTGAGTACGTCGATTTCAGCCGGTACTGGTAGAAACCCACTTTGATCTCATCCCCGAAGATCTTGGCTGGAGACCATTCAACACGATCTTCATTCGCATAAACACCATAAACCATGAGGGTGCCTCCTCGTCGGACGTAGTTGATAGCATCTGTTGCAACCTTGGCCGAACCAGTGGCCTCAATCTTCCAGGACCTGTAAGCCACAGGCAGCAAATATGGAATCTGGCGCGTACTCACCACGACATCGAAACCTCGTGGGTGCTTTTCTTTAATCTCCTTCCATTGGCTGGAAGAGTCCTCTCGGTCAAGTTCGTAATAGTCGTCCGCCACTCCTAGATCGCGAGCAATTTGGGTCTTGATGCCCTTATTAGCCGCAAGGGTTATGTGTGAAGCACCGTTGAGGCGGAGAAGTTGTGCCAGGATGAGACCTACCGCAGCTTAAATACGCCTTTCCCTCATAAAATAAGCAGGACGCACCAGTAGGCCCGGAGCCCAGGATCAAGGCCTCGACGCCGACAGGGGGTGAGAGCCTATCCATTCCATGAACAGCGCACGAAGTTGGCTCTACCAAAGTTGCTTCTTCGTCGGTAAGATTATGAATCTTGAATACCTTCTTTGCTTCGCTGGAGGTCCGATCAGACCACATCCGGGACGTTTCTGACGGATACGGACAACGTACGCTGCAACATAGTCGGCGAAGCCCCCGTCAGTCGTGACGCCTAGGCTCTCGAAGTTTTCGCAGTATAGGTACTGCCCTCGCTGGCAGTAGAAGCAAGCGTCGCACTGTGCACGGCTTTAGCAAGCGACATCGCACACGACCACAAGAAAGGACTTGCAAGGATAGTGTTATCCACGACGCATCGATCTCCGGTTTGGAAATTCTTGACATTTCTGCCGACTTCAGCGACGACGCCGACAATCTCATGGCCAGGAATGAGCTGCAGAATCGTCCTTTAGATTGGGCTCGATATCATGTCAATGTTACCCACTGGGAATTTGGCCAAGAATTCCCCCTATTTGTGCCCTGGTGATTAGTGGGTGACATCCTAAAGCGGTCAAGCGAGAACGTACCTCAGCCAGGTGGTAGTCTGTACCGCAGATCCCACAGCAGGTTACTGGGTACCATCACGGTGCTCAGCGACGTTCGCAGCATACCGTTTTGGGAGGAGTTTACCTTTAATCAGGACCTGGTCGTCCCTGATCTTGGGGATCGGAGCGGAGATAAGCTCGACTTTCTGAGGCTGACATTGTGCTATGAGCATCCAAGCTAGACGAATGAAAGTTTTGACGGCTTACTGCTTTGTAGCAGACCGCATCCATGGTGGTACGTATGAGGAACTGAGGTGAGGGAAGGAGGTGAATTTAGGACCTCCTCGTCATGTGCGAAGATGATCCATAGCAACTGCAGCCGTCATCCGACGATCCGAGGCAGCAAAACAAGGGGCGAGATGAAAATCTTTCCTTCTAGCCGACTCGAACGACTGACCTCGTCATTACTAGTGACGCGCTCTACCAACTGAGCTAAGAAGGACTTGTCTAGTTCGAGGCATAGCAGACATCAGAGCCAAAAAGTAGTCGCTCCATTGCTTGCATCCGATAATCTCAATCCTCACAGATTGGCTCCCTACGCTGGTGACTACTAGCGAAACACCAACCCTCTCGACTCTAAGACTAACCTCGAGATGCTACTGGGTAACGGCAGTAAACATTCTGGCTTATCCTCATGGTGGCTTCAAATTCCAAGACATGCATGCAGCCCATGACAATGAAGAATTCGGCCAGGACGTTAGCCACTTACCTACGAATGTCTAGTCGTCATTTGCGAAATAGTCTAAACTCGGTAGGCAGATGTGTATCGCTGGCTCAGCTTCGAGGTCCGAGTGCTTTTCAGTGCCTTGAAAAGAGTGCCTCCATAGTATCCGAATCGGCTTTCCAAAACAAGACGCAGTGGAACGAATCCCTCAGTGGTATGGGTGAAAAGGCACCTCTGTCTTAGCTCAAAGAATGATAACCTATATGCATCAACAGATGACCATTTGAATCAGGATGGGCGCCGTAGGGTATTGCAGGGTGAAACACATTTGTCGCACGCCCTGCTCATGGGCTATCCTAATCGAATCGACTATGAGCCGACGAGGTCCCAAACTGATTATAGAACTACAAGTCTTGCCTCGCTTCGCTACGGCGGCTGAATCCAATCTCGAATTTGGCCAATAAACTTTTAATATTCGACGTGAACATTGACTTGGAAGGCACAATGCAAGTCGTTTCGCTGCCAAGCTGAGGTCGACCTCACCCATCACGTTCGCCATAAACCAAGTCAGCGCGGGACGACAAATGGTATACGGATTGTGATGCGTTGCGAGAACAGGCGGTGGTCCTTAGACTGAGAGCTTTAAGGTGAAGCTCTTTTGTCATTGGGCGGATCCCTGTGGTCCAAGTACCGTCGTGCGTGAACCGAGTGCGCCAAGCCCTTCCATACACGAAAGACTTGTGCAGTACAGCGTCGACAACACGAAAAGAGCGGCTAAATTTTTGCACAGCGAAAGCGAATCAAGCTTTCTAGTGATTAGACAAAAATCAGCAAAGTTTTCCTGTCAGGAAAAAGCGCTGCCCAAGCGGAAAAGTGCAAGAACAAATATCTACAAACAGAGCAAGGCGATAAGCATGTAATAAGAGTGATTAGCGTTGAGATCGCGGCTCTCGAACGAGTCTTCCCGTTCCAAGATCGCGAAGTTGCCGGATATTGAAGGCATCCATGCGGACAAGACGCAAGAGTACGAGCGTGGGCTTACATACATTGACATTCAAAAGGACTGATTGAGCAGTTCAAGGATCAGATTGGTCTGATATCTCGCCAGTGTCAAGACGAAGGGAGCCAACTGTGTCCATTTCCTGCTAAAGACCTGACTCGGGCTATACAGATATGGAGCGGCCCGGACGGTATTACTACTACTATGATCTGTGCGGCAGAAGCACTCAAAAAGGACCAAGCCCTTTGGGCAGGAGGTTAGAAGGTGTAAAGCAGGTATATCAACGCCAACAGCAACTTACCTGTGTGACGATTTCTGACCGGAAAAAATTGCCATCATTCTTCCGGGATCACGAGAGGGTAGGGATTCTTGAGCAGGCGGCGATGTTCCTCCACCAACCTGACTTGAGGGAACGTGCCAAGGTGCTCGAAAAGTTGGCCCCTAATGCACGCTTGATGGAGATCCAGAGGTCGAGGGGCTGGGGTTTCAGAGTCGAAGTAAAGGCGGTAGAGACCAAGGAGCATGCGGCGCTCACCCTCGTTCCGACAGTTCATGAATCCGTAATCGACCCGCACCGAAGGACGCATTTGGAAATCGGGATTGACCAGTTCCACTTGTCGCTGAACAAAAGCCTTCAGCCACCACACCGATTTGTAGACCCCCTGCCCTGAGCCACTCATGACATCCTCAAACTCTTTCGAAATCTCCTGATCTCCTCTGGCAAAGCCTTGTGGCTAGGGCATCTCCCTCTTGAGAAGGCCAATCATTCCCGAACTCTCGAAGGTATCGAAGAACTCCTGGAAAGAGGTTCTGCGGAGAAGAGATACATAAAGCGAGGCCACCTGCATCTCCTCCCAAAGACCTCCAACGCAGAAGCCATAATGAACCCACATCTCCTCGAATGCGTCTGGGCCGGGCCGGGCTCCTTCTAGTATCGTTCCGCAGAGTATGAGGCACTCATACTTTTTGTGTCCCCACGATTTACCAACCGTCATGATTTGGTCTGCCGATAAGTGAGGAGTGCCTTTGGCAAAGGCCCAGGCTGTTTTCAAGCATCTCTCCGCCATGGATGCATGTGTGTCGGAAGGAACTGGTTGCGAAAGATCAAGTACGTACTCGTTTCTGAGAAGCCAAGGGTAGTATCCTCCCCGGCGCTCCTCTGGGATGGGTTCGTAAACTTTCTTGATCTCTTGGAGGAGTATTCCTTTTCGACGCCACTGGTCAAGCATCTTTGGCTCGATGTTGCAGTAGTTCACTAACCCCACATAAAGACCAAAAAGACAGTTTGGACCGGGGCCTGGGACACGCTCTGGACAGGCTTCGGCGGGACGAAATCCCCAGTCTTCTAGTGTGCGACCGTCTGTGGGAAGGAGATCCCTCACGATGGCTCTTGCTAGATAATGAAAGGTTTTGATGGGTTTGTTGGTGTTGCAATTGAAGATATGGAGGCACCAATGCCTATCCTGGCATTCCCTGCCGCAATACTGTGCTTTTTTGCAAGCTGCACAAGTAAAGCGTGCTGGGCCGTCGCAACGCCTGCAGCGCTCGTCGTCTGACATGATCACGAGCTTGGGATGGAAACTGAATTCAACGCTGGAAAATCTATCGAGGCACGAGAGGAAACGTACCGTTGAGCAAAGGAGGAAAGAAGAAAAGTCGCTCAACCAAAGCACTAGTACTGAATGATCGCGTGACTTTCGAGCTTATTTGTACGCCCATGGGCACGAGGCGGATGGCCGTTCTCCTGTAGGATTTAGCCTGTATGACAGGACCCTGTACTTACTTATAAAGGGACGGTCCAAGTGAGGACTTTTGAAGTCGGAATCGTCCCCATCTACCGTGAGTGATGTTCACCACTACGGACGTCCAACGGGACAGAGTGGCCATGGTGCTGGACGCACAGGCCATCCTCACTCTTTGCCAGGGCCTTGGTTTCATCGGCCGCGAAAGCAATTGATCCATTTGTCCATGTCAGTCACGTTGTGCCACCTATCTCCGAAGCTTGTTTCTGCCACCATGAAGCATGAGCTCGCCCTTACGATCCCCCGTCATGGGCTTGCTGGCTGAGGCATACCGTCCAGCGCCCTTTCTTCACCTCTGGTACTACCCTTGTCGCGAGTCTGGGTCTACTTCGCTCTGCACGCATTTGGCCATACTCGTCGTGCTCCTTCAATGTCCTCCTCAATCACACGGGTAGGCTGGGACACACAATTTGCAATATTGTTTCGTCGAGCCAGTAACCCCTATGGTTAAAAGATTTGAGGGACCTGGTCAGGTCTTACAATCTTTGCGAAAGGACCAGTTCAAGGGGGCGGTATTCTAATGCTCAATCACCACCGTGACCAATGGCACTGGTACAACGGTTACAGAGGGTCTCATCAGAAGGGCGAGTATAGGTCCAGCACCTGGGGCATTTTTGCAGGGAAGCTGGTCGTACCCGGATAGCAAGGTCAATAGGAGAACCTGGTAAAGAAGTTGTTAGCATGGATTCCACAGTGGTGTATAGTCAGATCGCACCTGGTATGTCTATTGTACTCATGTATGCCCACTCGGGAGAGGAAATTCCCAGATCGCCAGGCGATGTAATGGTGGCATCAGATACAATGAAGAGTGTCTTCAGGATATCCGCTATACACCAAGGTCAAGGAGAGGACCTTGCGGACGAAAGAGTGACAACGTACCTCCTTCAGTTGTGATCAAAGAAACAAATTCGTTGTCCACAGGCGCTTCGTCAGGAATGATAATATCGACGGAAGCTTCCAGAGAGCTGCGTATTTGCCTGGACAGTCGTCAGTTAAGCGAAACCGAGCTCGAGAGGTAAACGAACTTGGCTCCCCGAGCTTGCTCGAGCAATGAGAGTGCAGCACTCCTCATCTGCAGATAATGTCCCATTCGACGAGCCGCCTCCTCATCTTTCCATTCAGCACCCTGATCACGACTTATCAGCTTTCAGGCCCTACATGCGTGGTACAGGTACATACCAAAGGGGTCCAAGGCGTCATAAAGACGGAACTAGCATCATTTTTCAATGTAGCATGAATCTCTTCTGCCAAGTGTGGTAGAATCGGGGCCATGACTTTGGTCAGTGTTCCAAGAATCTGGGGGAGAATAATGAGAATCGTGAGTCCATTCGCGTTCAATGTCACTCACATGGTGTATTACGGTCACGGCTTTGCGTCTATCGAAGCTCTCTTCAGCATCCGCATAAAGACAATCCTTGGTGACGTCAAAATAAAGAGAGGAGAGTGTGATGTTGGAGAAATTAGCCAAGGCGTTGACGACTGAAAAGCATGATTCAGCTGCGGTCCCAAAACCAACAGGGCGCAGGACCTACCCTTGGGGAAATTATGGGTAGCGTAGCCGTCTAGTGCGGTCTGTTCTAGATTGTAAAGTTCGTGCATGATATAACGCTCGAGCTGGGTATATAAGTGAGTTGGCTGCATTCCAAGAGAGTCATAGTCAAGCGTACCAGACCCAATTGCTCTCGAGGAACCTTCTCAACGACCGGACGGCCTTCAATTCCGTCAATGTTTCCTAGAGCAAAGCGGGCAGAATTGCGAATCTTGCGATAAGTTTCAGCCGTTTGAGAGAGTACGGTGGGCCCTAGTGACATGTCTCTCCAGTACTCGACGCTGGCACTCCAGAGCCTGAGGATGTCAGCACCATAAGCAGGTTCTTTCTTCAAGTTCTGCAAGAAGGCTTTAGTGAGACGTCATGGCGGGGAGAAGTGCTTCCACGAACCTTGCCACCATTGATGACTGTCAACGGGCTAATATGTTGCCCAGAGACTTGCTCATCTTCTTCCCCTTCTCATCGAGCACCATTCCGTGCGTGATCAAAGTGTCCGTAGGCGCTCGAGGGCTTGCCTTCTTCCGGCGATGAAGAGCCGATGCTTGTCAACAGCTGGCTTTGGAACCAACCTCGATGCTGGTCAGAGCCTTCCAAGCAGATATCTGCATGGAACGGACGAACAGTTCCACTGGCGTCTGTACCTTTCCCTACTCCCATTTCAGGCAACATCGACCAGGAACTGCCACTATCGAACCAGACGTCCATGGTATCTGTGCCTTTCCGGTATACGGTCGCAGCCTCCACTCCCTTCGCCTTGACTTGTTCGAGTAACGCTGGGGGCAGGAATCCTTCGATAGGGCCGGTCCACCAGTAGCTCACGCCCTTCTCCTGCAAGACGCCGAGAATGTGGTCGAGGGTGGTGGAGTCCAGGATGGCCTTGTCAGATTCGATCTCATACAACGCAGGGATCGGAACACCCCAAACGCGCTGACGAGAGATGCACCATTCAGAGCGAGAGCGGACAAACGACTCCAGGCGGTTTCGGGCTGGGTGATTGTCAGAGATTGAGAGCATCGGAAAGCCTGGGGGCTACTCACATTGAGGAGGGAAGAATGAAACATCTGCTAGAGCGTTGAGAGCATTATCTTTGATACTGTCGAGGTTGGCAAACCACTGTGACGTTGCCCTATAGTTGCATTAGTAAAAGCACACACAACAAACGGAGTACAACGTACATTACGATGATAGGTTGGTCGGTCTTCCAGTCATATGGGTATCGATGCTTGATCCGCTTGATCTTAACGAGGTGGCCAACTTCCTTCAGCAGGTCGACACAAGCTCTCGAGCCGTCGGAGAGAACAGGTTTCTTGAGCAATCGTTCCGCAGCTTCTTCGCCCACAACTTCAGCGACCTTGGGGATGAATTCTCCTGCACACCCGACGTGGCACAGTATACTGTCAGGATCAGAGATGAGACCCAGTGCACGGAAGGCGTGGTAGTCCTCGGGCCCATGAGCAGGAGCACAATGAACCAGGCCAGTTCCCGAGTCTGAGGTGACGTGTGACGAATGGACAACTGTAAGGGGAAGGGTAGATGCAGAAGGGAGGCTGGCGAAGATGGGAGTGTACTTTGCGCCGACCAGGTCTGAGCCAGGGATTGTCGCGAGGACCTCGAATTCGCCAACAATCTCAGTAACGTAGGCCAGTCTATCCTGAGCGACGATGTAATGGGCACCTTCCGCAGTCTTTACGACTGTGTAAGTCAGTTCCGAGTGAACAGCAATTCCCTGAAAGTAAAGTCAGTCGATCGTGCCTCCGGCAGATGATGCTTATGAATCCTCACCATGTTCGCAGTCAAGGTCCATGGAGTCGTGGTCCACACCAGCAACTGCAATTTCGGCACTGCAGATACGACAGGGAGTAAACTGCCGCTGACACTGGCCGAGTCCAGATCGAAGGTAACGAAAACAGAGTGGGAGACGTGGTCGTCCTTATATGATAGCTCTGCCTCGGCCAGGGCTGATAGAGAAGATGGCGAGTAGTGCACTGGACGGTAATGACGATAGATGAGCCCGTTCGCGACCATCCTTTGGAATATCCGGAGCTGCCGCATCTCATAGTCATGATCTAGGTCGCCTCAATATCAACTCATGTGCACTAGCGGCACGACGCACCTAATGTCCTGTAAGTCCTGTCATGCGAGTCCCAATCCGCCATGACACCGAGAGTTCTGAACTGAGCTTTCTGCGATTCTACTTCGCGCAAAGCAGTCTTCCGGGCTGCATCTCTGATCTCGCCTGGAGGTAGTTGCGTAGCATCTGCCTGCTTGGAGTTAGTCCCAGGATTCCTATTGACAAGTTCACGGAACGCACCTTTAGTTCTTTGAGTGTCTTGTTCTCAATAGGAAGTCCGTGACAGTCCCATCCAGGAACAGTAGCTTTCCGATGGTCAGCCCTCTTCCTTCGAACAAGCTCAGAGAACAAGAACGCACTGGACTCGCTTCCCCATGAGCAGTTGGAAACCGATTTATCATATCCTTCAGCACTTTGTTCAGCGCATGCCCTGGCATGTCGATTGTCAGGTTCAGCGAGGAGTATTGGACCACGGCTTTACGCACCCATGTGCAAGGTCTCCGTTCGCGTACGGAGGGCCATCGTGGAGGACGAATGCAGGCCCTTTCACATTCTCTTGCTAAACGGACGCGACTAAGCACTAGCCAAGGCTCCTGTTCCGTCCAAACATACCTGCCATTGGTAAAGTTTATCGCAAGTCAAGCTCCGATATTTGGCCTCCACTTCTTTCGCGTTCGGTCCATAGCGGAAAGCTGGTCTTTGGGAGGCGGAGAGTCTTCGCAAAGGCCTTGCTGTCAGAGGACGATGAACTGTAATACTGGTGGAGGAGTTGAAGACGAGCCGACGCGTTGGGGCACGCTCGCAGCCATTCCCCTGCACGGTAAGCCCTCAGCACCATACGCGATGCTCAGCAGTAGCACTTGCCAGTGGTCGACGTCAAAGAATGAAATCACCAGGTCGCCGTCACGCGACCGGCTCTGGTGATGCTACTGCACCCGATCCACCCGGACCTACAAACTCATCCTGAACAACGTCTGCCTTACCCTGTGATGCAGGGCAAACTAATATCACCTCTACTTATCGGCGATGGCTGCTCTACGACTCCCTAGGCAACATCTGGCACCTTCTTTTCCACCTGTTTTGACATGGTCGAGAACACCGAAGAGGCATTTGCTAACCCGTTCAAGCGTCGCTGGACCCCTGGAGCCACCCCTGTCTACCAAGACCTTGCCCGAGTTCTGGAGGTCAGAGGTTGTCGAGAGACACAGTACCAGGCCTGCCCTCATCGCGAGGAAAGAGCATCCTCGTGCACATGCTGGTCCAGCTTCGCCGAACCTGGGTATTACGACCCATTTAGCTTGGGACTATGAAGAGTTCAATCGGCACATCGACGCGTTGGCAAGAGGGCTGTTGAGCATGGGTGTTCAGAAGGGGGATAGAGTCGCAGTCATTATGGGAAACACGAGGTGCGTCCTGGGCATCCCACAAGTCTTGATGTTTCGTTTATCACCCATTTAGTGCCTACGCAATGTTACAATGGGCATGTGCGAGCATAGGGGCAATCCTGGTGACCGTTAACCCAGCTTATCGGCTGCATGAACTGGTGTGTCCAGACGCTTTGGGCTCGGGATGTGACTGACAAGGTCCCTTCTAGGTGAATGCGCTTAAACTGGTTGGCGCCAAGCACCTGTTCAGTGTTCCGAGCATCCGCACATCCCACTACGTTCGTTCACTCATGGAACTCTTCCCCCAGATGCGCAGTATGCATCCGGGGGATATACAACTCGAGGAACTCCCCGACCTGCGAAACTTTGTTGTGATCGACAACATGAACGAGGCAAAAGCTGAACTGGAGAAGCTACATGTCAGAAGCACTGTGGATTGGCGGGAGGTCATGCTTTGGCGAGAAGGCAGCCGGGAGGGCAAGATCCAGCGACAGATAGAACGTAGCCTCGATAAGGACGAGGTCATCAATCTCCAATTCACTAGGTGAGAATCTGTGCACTATGATAGACGACCGCAACCACTGATCAGGCCATAGTGGAACCACTGGTCTCCCAAAAGCAGTTTCAGTAAGCTCAAGCAACTTTCCCTCCCAGCTTCATCGTCTGATAAGTCTTCCCAGCTTACACATCACAACCTACTCAACAATGGAATCAGCATCGGCCGGCGTATGAACCTGACCGAACAGGATATCCTTTGTCGGTTTATTTGCCTTGAATCTGTGGTCCGTTCTGATATGGCACTTTACAGGCAACGTCCCGCCTCTCTTCCACTGCTTTGATAGGTCCACCTCTCCCCTGGGCATGATTCTTAACTGACCTTGGTTGCTCGTTTACGCCTCGTCCTAGGAAACCTAGCATGCTGGACACATGCGGCCTGCATTGTCTACCCGTCTGAAATCTACGACCCAGTTGCTATCGTGGACGCGGTGTCGGAAGAAGGCTGCACTGCTCTCCACGGTGTACCCACTCACTTTCTTGGAGTCCTATCCGAGGTGGAGAAGCGTAAAAGCCATGGCGAAAGACTCGATTTCTCAAAGCTAAGGTAGGCATTTGACGTCACTTCTGGTATTTATTGCTCACTTTCTGTTTGGCAAGAACCGGTATTGCAGCAGGCTCTCCTGTGCCCATCGACCTCATGCGACGCCTCATCACTCAAATGAATCTAACAGAACTAACTAATGCATATGGCATGAGTGAGTATACCAGTCCTTTTCACACCTGCCCTCTAAACAGGTCATGTCTGCAGCTGAAACGAGCCCAGTGTCCTTCCAAACGACAGCAACAGACTCTCTCAAGACACGCGTCGAGACAGTGGGAAGGGTTATGCCTCATGTTAAGGCCAAGATCGTCAACTCGCAGGGACAGACGGTGGCCATTGGCGTCCCGGGTGAACTTCACGTGTCTGGATATCTTTTGCAGAAAGGGTATATTTGAGTTGCTTTCCAACGAGACTGGATAATTGATACCTCGTTAGCTACTGGGAGGATCCAAAGCAGACACAATCGGTCATGAAGAACGCCGGGAAAGGCGTGCTTTGGATGCACACGGGAGATGAAGCTATTATGGATGAAGAGGGCTACATTCGAAGTGAGTGGTAGTGCTTAGCCAAGAGAGTGAGCCCTGACTGTGAGCTTTCCAAGTTGTCGGACGAATAAAGGTACGGCCGTTTGCAACGTACATCACACCAAGGCTCATGGCTCTGTTTCAATAGGATCTCATCATTCGTGGAGGAGAGGTCTGTCTATTCACTACATCTTGGCACGGTATATACTGACCAGACTACCAGAACTTGTTCCCCGTACAGATTGAGAACACTTTGACTGCTCACCCTGCAATCAAGGAAGCTGCCGTCGTCTCCGTCCCATGTGCCAAGTACGGTGAAGTCGTAGGTGCTTGGATAGTGCGAGAAGATGATCAGAAGCACCTGTCACGCCAAGAGGTTAAGGATATCGTGTCGAAGGGTATGAACCCTCAGGTATGTCCTTACTTGAATATTCGGAGGCCTTGTCTAAGCCAGGCCAACCGTTAGAACGCACCCGGGTGGGTCTGGTTCGTTGGCGAGGATAATACCCCAGAGGAGCTGCCAAAGACTGCAAGTGGTAAGGTCCAGAAACACATACTTCGGGACTGGAGTAAAGACCTAGCGTCAGAAGAAGTCGGAAAGGTTTGATAATAATTGTGAACCCTAGTTTCTAGATCTCCCTGCAATATCATATTAACGGCCAGTACTGCGGTCTGGACCCCTTCCGCCCTATTCCCTAAGCTTACTGGAGCCCTTTCCCTTGGATCCCAGCCCCTTGTATACGGTTTTGGGACGCGGATAAGATGTTCCCGCGAACACGTTATGAACATTATCTCAACCCGCTGTGGTCATGGCTCCTCCTTCAAGCATGTGTGAGCAGGCTATGCAGTATCAGGCTCTCTCTCCATTTGATCCCCACCGCTTTCCGCTTCCTGTGTTTTGCTTAGAACCCATACAGTACAGCCATAGAGAGACCTTGGCCTCCTCCAGGCGCTACTATCCATATCAGGGAGTTGCAAAAAATCTCGGACTTGTCCTCGGTCTCAACCAGTTTCTGTCGTATGTCACTGGTATTTTAGGAAGAGCTCGGACACCTTTTCAAAAAGATAGTGGCTAATTATGGTGAGGATCCATGACTTTGGGCAACTGCCAGAGGCACGCCGGTAGGAGGAGCACAGAAACCAGGGAGTTGCAAAAAGTCACATCAATCTCCGCCAACAGGTGCCAGCCATTCACACGTCAAACCGGGCCTTCACAGCGTATCAGGTCGAGAATTGGATTTCACCAATTCGCACCCAATTCCTAAATTTCACACGAATTTGCCTCGAATTCGTCGATTTCCGAATGTTGCTTGCACCAATTCAGATCTGATTCGTTTGAATGTGAAAATAATCGAACGACTTGCATATTCTCTGGAATACAACAGCAATGTGCTCGGAATTTAGTGCATGGGAAAGGGGACTTGTAGAAAATCCAAGAAGCCGGCGAGTGATCGCCTGCTTGCCTCTGACCACCATCCTTGGCGGCTGCCACTGTTCTCGACGACCAACGACACCCTTTTTGCGCACCTCGCCTAGCCTGAATATTCGTCTCGTAAGTGTACATTCACTTCTTAACGCTTTTCTTACCTAGTACTGCCGCCATCTTCAACTTGAATGTCGTCAAGGTACGATGCGAGTCGAATACGCCTTCCAGGTCGTCTCAAAATCTTTCTAACGGCGTGGACGTGATTTATGGTGCGCAAGTCCCCTCTCCATCCCTCCGATCTAACAGTTGTCCCTCGTTTTGGCAGTTTTGCTTCTGGCTCGCAACGACTGAACGGCGGCAGCAGCCACTATGCCCGCCATAAAGGGTGTTCCTTCCGAGCGCCTCGCCGAACCATACTACGGGCCATATCGGTGAGTAGCTATTCTCCGGCCTACGCTTCCCTCCTCCACCGCCTTTGAACTAGGTTCTTATTACCAACATCGCCAATATAGCGCCACCCAGCACGCCCATCGGCCCCCCTCACCAGGTAACAGATGACACGTAAAAACCCTCGCCGTGTGTCAACCATCCTTCAATCGCCCTTAATTATCTGACCGACTGCTGTTACCCCCCGGTGAGGCGTCTATTACCTCGTTGAAGTAATGGGAAAAGGCAAACATAGGTGAGTCTGTGCGTCCGGATGCTAGGGAATGCGTTGATTGACGTATTTCCTTCAACAGACTGAACGCAATTCGACCTTAGATCACAATCGGTTCTCAACGCTGTTTGGTGCTTCTGGGAGTTCTTGCCAGGCGACGCTGGTCGTCGCCCACTGTTCGCCCTCGCTAACCAGTAGATACTCATCTTATCGCCATGTATGTAACTACTTGACTCCAATACACTGTTGTACCTACTATGGCCAAGAATACAGCGAGGATAAGCGCTTTGGTAGCCGTAGAATTCGACGACAATGCCATGGATCCAGAGCAGAATTAATTATGAATGTTCCCCGCTCACCTCCTCATCGAGAGAAGATAAATTCGCCGCCACCCAATTCAGCTCCCATTTGCCTAGCAAATTCACGTTTAATTCCTGTCTGATGAAGCACAAATGATTAGAATTTGGTGATCATTATATTTGAATACGATTCGCGTTCGATTCATGATCAATTCGGACGAATTCGACAAGAATTGGCGCGCTGCGAATTCCAAGGCGATACCCTGTGCTTGTTCTAGCTCCGTTCAGTCGACAAGCCACGAACTACGCCTAGACGCATCAGTCAGACTGGATCACCAATAAACCAGGTTTCTTGGTGCTTTGGGGAGAACCAGCTCCCAAGCCAGCAGGCTTGGATCTCGGCGCGGGAGGTCGACCGGCAGGTGACTGTGGACGCTGCGAGAATCTTGGAGCTGGTGCTGAGCACCCCGTGAGACGTGCCGAAAGACTGCTCGCAACAAATGGAGAAGCCTGACACACTCACCAGGATACTGAAGGAAGCGGGTGGGCGGGAGAAAAAAGAGCAGCTGAGGGCTAAGGCGTCGTTATCAGCGACGCGGAGAGGCGAATGGTGGATCTGGTGCAGAGGCGCCGTGAACGGCCATTCGCCTCAGGCGCGTTGTGTGGTTGCGTTTGGTAAACGCTTGCCCCTATTTACGGATGCTGGTGCTACGTCTCTGTGATTTGTCCTACTATGAACATTCGCAGGCTTACTATTCATCTCTGAACAAGCCACGAACTACGCCTAGACGCATCAGTCAGACTGGATCACCAATAAACCAGGTTTCTTGGTGCTTTGGGGAGAACCAGCTCCCAAGCCAGCAGGCTTGGATCTCGGCGCGGGAGGTCGACCGGCAGGTGACTGTGGACGCTGCGAGAATCTTGGAGCTGGTGCTGAGCACCCCGTGAGACGTGCCGAAAGACTGCTCGCAACAAATGGAGAAGCCTGACACACTCACCAAATCAAGCAGGAGGCTTACAACATGTGGTAGGCTTCGAAGTTTGAGCAGGACTAAGACTTAGGAGGCTACCCATTCCCCGAGAAAGGCTGATGCTTGAAAAGAGAAGAATAGACAAGGGAAGTACATAGACATATCAGAAGTCGTCACCAATAAAGGAAGTAGAAGTAAGAAGAGCTTTGGGAATATTATGACGTGAGCGGAATTTGTCAAGGAGGTCCGCCAAATTCTTGAGGTCGGAGCCGGAGTATGCGCGTGCGACGGACGCCGTGGTGATGTGCTCGACTTTACGCCAGTAAAGAAGGAAGGCGAGCGAAGTCCAGCCTCCGATGGCTGCGACCACCTCAGGAGGAACACCTGCCAGTAACATCTCAACAGCACCTCCAATTCGGAAACTGTGCCCATGGACATGTGAAAGTTGGGATGCAGCGAAGATGTTGTTAATAGCATCGAGGAAAGCCGGCTTCGAGAGGATGGTCGGGGGAGAGCTGCGAAGACGGCCGCGATAGGCGAAGAGGGGGGACTTGGGAGAGACCAGATCATTGACCTTCTTGTGGTTCTCGAAAGCCTTGATGGCGCATAATTCATCATCACGTCCAGTGAGGGCGATAATAGCACCCTTCTCCCGCGTCATCTTGGACCAGGGCAATGGGATTCTGCACCGGCGGATGTTGTCGATGCTGACGGAAATGGAAACATCGGCAGCAGCCGTGGCATGGAACTTGGGGTTGAAACCGACAGAAGAAGCTGGCAAGATTTCTCCGAGTCGCCTGCATCCCCAGAAGGCAACACAAGCAGCTGCCCAGATGGCAGCCCCCAAAGGGCTGGTAAGGTCCAACGATGCGTAAAGTACACGCATGTGTTCAACGGTGATGGGTTGTCGCAGGTCACGAGTGAACTTGACACCCTCGAGGGCCGCAGTCGTCCTGGCAAGGCGGACCCACTGGTGGTCACCATGCCATGGCGCATCATGAACGATGTGCCAGTAGCGAATACCGGATATCCATGAGCGCACCGTGGAACCACTAACCAACCCACGATGGGCACCTATGAAGGCACAGAGCAGGTGGTATGAAGCAGGCATCCTCGCACCCTCAGGGATCTCCCATGCGTCGCAGAATTGGGTGAAGCGCTTCGGACCAGCAGCGTAAGTGGAAAGGGTTGAAGGGGCCAAAGCAGACTGGATGACCGACGTAACGGAGGCGACCAGGTCTTGCGGTAGCATGGTGGACAGAGAGAGGTGTTGGGCCCGAGAGAAAGGTGTGGACCACTCGTGGATTCGGTCGACGGCACGCACATGGGGGCGAAAATCACTGGGGCGTACCTCGTCGCCCGCCCGAGGACGGCGAGCAGGGAGAAGGGTCTTGGGTGGGATACGCGGGAACCGCAATGTCGATACCATTGCAGATGATGCGCCAGTCTGTGACACGGTGACTAAGTGAGAAACCAAGGGGGTACGAGGAGGTGGGTGGGGAACAGGGAGCACCCGATTGGACGGGGGAGAGCGTTGTGAAAACTAAAGGAGATCAGGAAAGAGAATGTAAGAAGGACAATCAGACATACAGAGGGCAGGACAAGGGCCACACGTGTGTTGTGGGCAGGAGGCGCAGGAGAATGAGGGGAACGGGTAGGCTGGGCAGCTTTAAGCTAACGAGGGAGGTGAGGATGCGAGGGCCAAACAGGCAAGATAGGAACTCACAGGACATAGGGAAAGACGAGAAAGAGGGGGAGAAACTGCGCTGTCGAGCCCCAAAGGGGGACAGGCAGACGGTGTCGAAAAGGAGGAGATAAGGTCAAACATCTTCGAAGACCCCTGCCAGGGCCGAAGGAAGCTGACAAGACCAAACCAGGCGGTCACTGGGGGGACCAAACTCCTTGCGAGAGATGGGATCGGCGGGGTTCCGTTCAGAAGGAATGTACTTCAGCGTCACCCACAAGCCAATGGGTATCAGCAAGTCGTAGATGCGGCGCACGGAATCGTTGATGTGAAAATTGCGGCTGCGACCCTTGGAAAGAGAACCAATGGTGCCCTGATTGTCAGAGTGGATAAGGATATGGCAATCGCGAAAACCAGTGGCAACAAGGTGGAGGACGGCAAGCTCGATGGCAATGGTCTCAAGCCAACATATGTCCCGGCCCCCAGCGTCAGCCCAAGAGGAGGCGAGCTTGAAAGCCCGCCACCGGCCGTTGTAAAACAGACCGATGCCCCAGTATGACGCGTCGACATACATCCCAATATCAGCCGCATCCCCCAAGAAAGACAGGGGCCGGTGTACGGCAGGCACAGATAATCGCTGGAGCCACCATTTGAGGTCGGTGAGAGTAGACTTCGGCGCAAAACGCTTGGTGAACCTATCACCGCCAAACGAGCAGGCGAAATTCGACAACGATGAAAGGCGTGAACGACCGTCCAAATAGACAAATGCAACGTGGCACAGAGACCCGTGGATCTTCTCCACCTCCAATAGGGGGCAACGGTGGCCCGAAAAGGCATTGAGGAAGCGCCGAACACGGTCAAGGAATTTCAAGCGTTTGGCTTCCGGGAGGGATACCGAGCGATTGGGGATATTCCATTCAAAACCTATGAAGGTAAAAATGGGTCTAAACACAGCGTCTCCCTTGTCCTTCTGCCAGGGAACATTGAGGTCGGCAACTGAAGAGAAGACGAAATCCCTGTCATAGGCATAAGGGGAGTCAGAGCCAGGGGAGAGAGGGGATGGGTAACGGAAGACACCAATGTCATCCTCGTACTTGAGAGTTGGCGCAACACCCTTCGCTATCCAGATGTCGACAACCGCATTGGCGATCATGCCGGAGTTGCTGCTAGCCGAGGCGCAGCCGAAGGGGTGTACGTGGTCGATGTAGAAGTCACCTGGGCGGCCTTGGGAGACCAGCCAGCACTTGTGCGAGGGAAGCACAGGGCAAGTACGATGGAACTTCTCAATGTCCAGTGTACCTGCCTGCGTGCCCGGAGGGGCAGTCGCTATCTGGAGACGAGAGAATCAGCAAGAGGCCAATTGAGGGACGAGGGTAAGATATGAGCGGCAAAACCAAGAGGGTTTGCATAGGAAAGGGGAGAGCCCCGAATAAGAGGCGTAGGGAGAAGCCCGGCCACGGAGCAAGAAGAGCTTGCGAAGGAGAGAAGAAGGGGGAGACGAAGCTCGAACGCAAGCTGTGAAGAGCACAAGCTTGGATGAGGAAGAGGATACTCACAACATTAGCAACCTTGTTGGCCATGTCGAATCGAGTAGGAAAATCCTCCTTCCGAATATGCGAGTTGACTGAGAAATCATGCTTTGTCCCTTTGGAGAGGTGGCGACAGATACGGATTTTGTTGGGTACATCAGGTCCTTGGGACTGCTCGACTATGATGAGGGGGGAAGAGAAGAAAGGGCCACCCAGAATGGCCTCGACTCTCTCCTTCGTGAATGGACCCGACATCCTCCGAGACGCCACTTCCTCCGAAAAATAAGTGTCGATCTTCTCCATGTGGTCTAGGCACGAAGAGTTGTTTGGGATGATAACCGTCTCTTGTAATGGTGGCATGTTGCCAATAGGGAAGCCATGGGTGATGTTGCTGACAAGGAGAGGGTATCGCTGAAACAGACCATGAGATACGAGTGCGAGGCGAAAATGTTCGGCATTGTAAGGTGTGAGAACACGAGAGAAAAGTTCGGAATCTTCGGGCGAGAGGTGTGGGTCAGGATGGCGAGTGTGAACAGAAGACGTAAAGTCCACGTAATCGAGAGGCTCAGGCGCCGCTAGAGCTAGAAATAGCTCAAGGGGGTGGCTGGGAACGGCACTTCCAAGCGAAAGCGTGGTGGGAGGATTTACCACAGAAGGAGCAGAGATGGCTCCGGATACACTTGCCATCCTTGACGACGCAGCGGGAGGAGGTCCCGGAGATGTTCCAGTTAACGCAGACGTCTTTGCCGTCGTTGAAAGTGATTGAACCACCGTCTTTACCCTCTTTCTTGGAGCATGCGAAAGGCTCGCCCGATTGGTGGGTTGACCCGTGTTGACTGTCATCGTGCAGTTTCCAAGGGTGGCCTCGCTTGCCGCAGATGATGCAACTCGGGGTGTTGGCGGAGCCCGAGTTGCCAGCGAGAAAGGAACCTTGGCGGCCAAAAGAACCACTCAAGCCACTTTTGGCTCCGCGTGAAGGGGCGTCGCGGTTACCGTTTCGGGTAATCATTGCCCTAAGCGTGTCAATCTCCTGCTTCAGAGGTTGCGAGGTTTCGAAATTCGCCTTAGCGAGGTTGAAAGCGGTAACGTGATGAGATCCGTCTCCAAAAGCGTATTGATACATACGGCGCTCCCTACGAATCTCCAGCTCAACGGGAGCCCAAGCAGGGTAAAGTCGAACCTTATCGTTCTGGGAAGAGAAAAATTTGTAATGTTGAAGGTAGAAATCGCCGTTGACAGGGTTCTGAGGGTCCTCATCGCGAAGCTGTTGGAATTTGACGTGATTGAGGGCAGCCTCGTACCAAAGGCTGTAGTCTTCGGGATACTCTCCTCCGAGACAGGCGAAGCGTTTGCCGTTGTCCTGGATGGCCTGGATGTTGAGGATTGTGGCGGGTTTATCTTCTCCCGCTACAGGAACCTTGGAGGTAGGAAGAGCCGAAAGGTTCTGGATGATGAACCGCAGATTTTGGTCAGTAAACCAGGGCAAAGGGACCATAGCGAATTCTTCTGTCTTCTTGAGGATTTCGGGAATCTCGACCTCAGCCGTGATCGTATGCGACCTAGATACCTCCTTAGATGGGTCGATGAACCTGCGTTTGGAGGCCGCCTTGGAAGATTCTTCCTGAACTACAGTTTTCCGCTTGTCGCCAGTTTGTTCCGCCTTGGGCGTGATAGATGCCAGCAGGTAGTCGGGGAGTTTATCCTTGACCGAGTTGTAAAAATCCGGTTTGGTTAACAACTCCATTTCTTCCTGGGTGATGGTAAGAAAAGATGCAGGTTGCGTCTCCTCTTCGTCGAGAGTCTCCAGATCAGGGCGTCCGAGGAGATCAAGCATCTTCTTGTGGTTCTGAGCCTCAATCTCCTTGTTCTTAGCCAGACGTGTCACCAGAGGGAGCTTCTTGAAGATTTCGATAAGAGCCTGAGTCCTATGAGTGAGCCGCTTCTTGAAAGATGTCTTTTCGCCTCCCGCCGTGTTCGTATCCACTGGAGGAGCAGATCCAGTAACACCGCCAGAGGCCTGAGTGTTCAAGTTGCCTAGCAGATCTTCTTGAGACATAGGTGCAGAAAAGAAGAGAAGAGAAAAAAGAGCAGCTGAGGGCTAAGGCGTCGTTATCAGCGACGCGGAGAGGCGAATGGTGGATCTGGTGCAGAGGCGCCGTGAACGGCCATTCGCCTCAGGCGCGTTGTGTGGTTGCGTTTGGTAAACGCTTGCCCCTATTTACGGATGCTGGTGCTACGTCTCTGTGATTTGTCCTACTATGAACATTCGCAGGCTTACTATTCATCTCTGAGTTAGGAAGAATTTAGCAGGTGACGCGATCGGAGACTGAATTACCATCACACAGTTTGGCTTTTGCTCGTACCTCGAGATTTCCATGACCGTTCTCTGTTGTAAATTACCAGTTAAGAGACGGCTCAATGCGCTGGAAGGTAAACTAGAAGCCTTTTGGAGGAGAATGTGGCATTTGATCTCCGCTTACCTCTCTCTAACCTGGGCAATGGGCCTCTCATTGCAAGAATTCCAGTTTGCATCTCTTTTTTGGCGAATGATAACGTTCGATATACGACGGAGTGCGCAATAATCCTAGTTTCTTTTCATAGCTATATTTTATGCACCTGTCAGTATAGTATTATGTAGTTAATCTAGTTTCAGAGGGACATTTGCCGTTGCGATAAAGGATTTTGCAACTCCCATATGGTTTTGCAACCCATTGCGTGTGATAGTAGTTTCATGAGCCTCCATCAATGATCGGAAGAAGTCTGCCTGCTGCGCATCACGGAGGTCCCAACGAAAAAGTGGCGAGATTCATCAGCACTCGGTAAAGGACCACCAACTCCCCGTTCAAGCGCTCACTAGCCTTTTCAAGATCTCTGGCGTTCGTCCCAGTCACAGATCACCATGTCAAAGCGGATCCGAATCTATGCAGAGGAAGACGTGGCAACGCACGCCAGCCCGACCAGTTGCTGGATAACCCGTGGTGGCAAAGTCTACGACGTTACCAACTTTTTGAATGACCACCCCGGAGGAGACGAGTTGGTTCTGCAATTTGCTGGGAAGGACATTGGCGATATCATGAGTGATCCCAATGAACACGACCATTCGGAATCGGCGTATGATATGTTGGAGGAGCATGTCATTGGGAGACTGGGAACAGGGGAAGCCATTGTGAGCGAAGGTGTGTATTTCAGTATCCTTTATCTCGTCCTGCAACTCACTTGGATTCAGACTGGGAAGCTACCGATAACTTTCACCCAGATGATACGGATACCGTGAGGGACTTCGAGAAAAACCAGTTCTTAGACCTTGGGAAGCCATTGCTCTCGCAAATGTGGGAGGCAAATTTCAGGTAAGCTGCTACCCGTATGCCTACGTCAGCAGAGTCACCGATTTAATTGCAGCAAAGCCTATTATCTCAAGCAAGTTCACCAGCCTAGACACCTGGCAACCTCTGCGCGCCTGTTCGGATCTGACTTTCTGGAGGTGTTCACCAGAACGCAGTGGTATGTTGTGCCGATTTTCTGGGGACCTATCGCAATCAATCTCTTCCTGCGATCCGTCTTCCAATTCACTGGACCCATCCCCGATTTCTGGACCCAACCTCGACTTCCCCTTGCTTATCTCTCCTCGCTGCCAGCGGAATCGTGGTTCAAAGCCCTCGCCTGCTTCCTGCTTGGAAACGTAATCTGGACGTTGCTGGAATACACCCTTCACAGGTTTTTATTCCATGTTGACGAGTATCTTCCTGATAAGCCCGCCTTCCTCACCCTCCATTTCCTGACGCATGGCGTGCACCACTATCTTCCCATGGACAGGTTCGTTCGTGGCCCGTAGCACCTTATTCGTTACTAATTTAAATTCTGAAGGCTGCGGCTTGTCATGCCTCCGTTGCTGTTCTTCGTCCTACAGGCCCCCTTTACCAAGCTGGCGCACACCATCTTCCCCACAGCGATCGCGAATGGGATTATTTCCGGTGCCTTTGCGTTCTACATCCTCTACGATTGCATGCACTATGCCCTGCATCACACACAGCTCCCTCAATACATGAAGGAGATGAAAAAATACCACCTTGCTCATCATTACAAGAACTTTGAGCTCGGTTTCGGCGTTACTAGTGCGTCTTCCAAAAGCCTTGATTTTTTGTATGACTAATGATTTGTTCAGGTAAAATCTGGGATGTTGTCTTCAACACAGAGCTTTATCTATAGATTATGCGTTGCGGCGTCATATAGGTGGTGGATGATACCCATGTACTTGTGTAGATTGTATCGTCGCATACTACACAATGCAATAGACTTGCCTATGGCTAGAGTTTCTGAAACTAGCTACGTTGCACAAGCAACCCAGGAAACTGGATATAATCCTGGATATACCCTGTATCTTCGCTTGCCCGGGGCACATAGCTAGAGATAAGAAAACAGAGAAGGAGATGGTACGTGGAATCTCCTCAATAAGTAACAGGAGAGTGAGAGATAAATAAGGTGGAGAAGAGGCAGAGACAACCATACTAACATTTCTGAGCGTGACTGCGATTCTTACACTTTGCACATGTTTGATCCTAAAGGCAGCGACATCCGAGATGCGCGGCTGTTGTGAATCGTGCCTGGGCGTTGCGCGACGTTGACCAGAACGATGTGCTTGCAGACCCTTAGCTAAGAGCCTTCTACACTGAGGCCCTCTCACATTGAAATCGCTGCTGCTCCTGTGTCTGTGGAATCTGGGCTGCATTCCTTTGAATTCTTGTGCTTGATCTTGACAACACACTGCGACAAGAACGTCCCGCAGTTCCTGGCTTGAATTATGCCTAAACTCAACTTCGATATCGATGAAGCAACTCTGTTAAAGGCCTATAAAATCAGTACACTCACACCCACGTACGATTGCCTGTGCTTTGTATGCGCCGTCTAATTCCCTTACCTGTAGGAAGTGGGAAGAAGTTGATCATGAACTGGAGGATTCCGTCGCTGGAGCGCTTCTCAGCCCCACCAGCGGAAACGAGAGTGAGGGGGATCCCCTGAACCTGGGGAGTAATGTTAGGTATGTCCTCGGTATCTCCTTGGATACCACATGGCTAAGCCTATTATCAGTGTACGGGACCTTGACATGGATACCAGTGCGGATTGTTTCTCATTCGATTTAGGCGATGGCCTTTCTCATGACGCCTGAGCAGAGGCGGCTGTTCTCATAACGTCCAAATCCTTTGACCCAAAGGCGTTCCTTTCGGCGGTCCATCCCAATGCGACATACCAAGATCTTGCAAGAGGGATCTCACATCTCCAGAACTCCATTGAAGCCCGTTCTGAAGCCCTCAGAATTCTGGTGGAAGACAACTTTGACCGGTTTGTCGCCGTGAAGGCATCAACGGATGGTATCACACTCGGTTCCATCGTTTCTTAGGCTCTGACTGACTGGGCTTGTGTTAAAGCACTCCATGCGGAAATGAAGGACGGGATTCTGGCTCCTTCCACGGAGTACGCCTCCAAGCCATTGAAGGATCAACTCAAGCGTAAACTGACATTGCTCCTTCCCTTCATCGTGTGACCTGATCCCCTTCCTCAGAGGCTGCTCAGAAAGCGAATTTAGTGTTCCTTCCCGTTCTCGAGAATGCATCAAAGGCGCAGAAATTGCGCACTACGCTCGGCGTGTTTGAGCGATCCAAGTTTTTCTTCAATCTACCTAGCTTCATTATTGAGTCTATTGAAGCCGTACGTTGGTCCAAGTCGCCGTCTCTTTGTATTCCAATATCTGATGCATTCCCTAGGGCCGTTACGAAGTCGCTATGCGTGACTACAAGAAGGGCAAGAACCTCTTGGAAAACCGTCCTAGTCAGCTGCTGCCCATCGGGAACTTGAAAGAAGGGCCAGCGACGCAAGCAGCGGAGCAACAGCAGAAGCGTGTACTCGATAAGGTGTGGAGCACCGTGGAGAAGGCTATGGGTGAAATGCGCCGTGTGCTTGTTTCCCAGCTTCAGGATTCTACTCGTAGCGTGGAAGAGCAAGAGAAGACCCTCGAGTACGCCGTCCCGCTTTCACATAGTCGGCCAGTACTGAAACCCCGCGAAGGATTCTACTCGAACTCCAATCCACGGATGAACCCGTGTGGACCTACTTCGATAGCCACCATAAGCACATCATCGACGAAATGAACAAGACTTATCGGTCATCTGTTCTTGTTATCGAAGGTTGGTCTTGAGAAAGTTGTGGTAATAATATGTTCTAAGGCCGATCTTAGGAGTGCTGAGGAAAGCTAATGCAGGCTCATCGAACGCCACCGAGGCATTGGCAGAACAACTTCACAATGCGATGATTCAACTCGAAGCCAAACAATCGGAAGTTGCCATCGGTATGTGGATTTGTACTCAAGGACCCCAGTTCATCGCTGACCCTTTGCCTTTGTTGCATTGATACAAAGCTCAATCCCCTGGAGAACCCGTGTGGCAAGCGGTGTTCGAGCTTGTCAAGAACATATCCGAGGTTTTACTTGCCTCTCTCCCGAGTTTCTGGAAAATCTCAAGAAGTTTCATTGAAGGACGATTCAAAAAGGTATGTGAATGATTCTAGGATGAATGTCATGCAGGTATAGCTCACCTGGCCATTCCAAATCAGTCTTCATCTTCGCAATCCCGGCGGAGTCCAACGCAATGCCGTACGATGGCACTGGATATAGTCAAGTTATACATCTCATTGATTTCACAATTCTTCAACCTGTCCGATATGGCTGTCATGTCCTCTTCCAAAGGGAGCTCCGCACCATCTTCCTTGCCCAGCAATTCACATTCCTTGTCAACCACTCATTACCTTCTCAAGGTCATAAACGAGGTGCAGGATACTGTCAATGAAATTAACGGGATGGATATTTCCAATGAAGTAGGCTCGCTTCTCAAGAGTCTCCTACAGTCTGCCAGGTGGCGGGCTGTAGATATCTTGATAAGCGAGTGGTCGAGGGGTAGGACTATTTGCCTTTCGATGGCTGGAGGTCTCGTTCTAATTCATACTTGCAGATACTGGCGTCTTCTATCACATCGAGCAGTGGAAGTCGAGCTCGTCTATTCCTCACGCAACCCATTACTTGAGCCAGATCGAGCTTTTCCAGCGCCACCTGGCCACCGCTGCCTTCAAGCTTGCCGGCGGTGTCGATACGACAGCCGCGGGCAGGCCGTCAAAGCAATATGAAATTCACAAGGATTTCGTGGCCAAGATCAAAAAAGCTTTCCTCGATACTCTCTATACCCATCTTGACGGTTTACTCTTACTCGCTTCGGACGAGTCACCCGTCATGACTGGGAAACTACCTTCTTCTGACCAATCTACCGTTCAACGACCCACAGCACTCGATGCCCTAGATGTTACTGACAGTGTAAGTTATTCCCTGCACGATGCCTTCTTTGGTCTACTCCACCCTGACAACACGTTTAGAACACTCGAATTCTCATTGTCATATCCAATCTTGCCCATATGGCTAGCACCTTCATTCCCAGCATGCTCGACCAGCTTGAAGCTGCACTCAATGTTTCCCTCAGGGAGGACAAACAGGTAAAGCCTATATGACAGGACGCCTGGATGGTCAAAATGTTGACGCTGACTGGATAACTCTAGACAATCAACACCGTCATCAAGGAGCTGGACAGGAGGCTGTTTTCCAGCTACGTCGATCCCAAAAGCGAAGTGGTCAGATCTGCCTTACGGAGCGGCATATCGGGCGTCGATTGGTCTCAACTTCCTCAGCCCAAGGGTAAGACTTCTTCACCATGATATTCTTTCCCGACTATTAACCGACTGGGACAGAAATCCGTCCATACGTCTACGAGACGCTCATGTACTTGGTGGAGGTCCATGCTCAAGTTTGTGCGGCAGCGGAGCCATTGTTGGCACGAGTTCTGAATTTCCTTGCCGACGAATTGGCAAGAGAAGCTTTGGACTGCTTCCGTGAGGTTAAAAGTTTTGGCATGGGCGGTATGTTGCGGGTGAGTGTGGTTTTCTCCGTGATCTCCATGTTGCTCACCCAGTTGACCGAATTGCATTCAGGCTACGCTGGAAATTGAGTTCGTGCACCAGACACTCGGGCGATACGTCACTGATTTCGCTGCTAAAACCCTGTCCGAGACATACATGAAGATCTCGGGGGCCTACGCTAAAGGACAAGGAGACGATGACCTACAAGCCAACTTGGATCATGTCAAGAGGATTTTATCAGAAACGAGACGTGCAACAGGCGTCGAGTTCCTGTGCTTCCGCCCAACAAAAGCTCCAGGTTCTTCAAGCACTAGCAGCCGTTCTGCTGGTCGCTCTCGGGACAAGGACAAGGACCGGTCCGTGAAACCTTCGTAGACGGCTTCTGTACCGCCGTCATCCCTTTTTCACGATCTCGAGGAGAATCTTTGATTGCGGGATACTCTTGTTTACGGCTTCACAGCCCTTCGCTATACCCGAGTTACTCTTCTATCCACTTCGAATTCGAACCAGTGGCGACCAGGCTCCGTTTAGCCCATTGGTAATTCATGAGCTCGAAATTCCGGTTGGAATCGGACTATTCCGCGATGTGTACTACGCAGAAGAGACATAATGCTAGCACTAGTGATTAATAAATACAGAAAACAGGAGGAAAAAATACCCGTGTCGTGCACTGGGTCCATCCGTGATTAAGATAACGTTGCAATCTATGCCATTAGATCGACAAGAATCGTAATAACTCCGAGCACTGTAAACGCGTCAATCAGCCATGGACTCGTTCCAGGAGCGAGAGGTCGCGACTGACCTATTTCTAGCGCGATCAAGACAATCACGATCTGTTCTAGGCGTTCTGCGTGTCGGCTCGAGACCGATTCCTTTAGCAGCTGCAGCATGTCTTGTAAAACCTAAAGCCTCAAATGAGTGAGTTGCAGATCAGCCATGACATGGGAATCTCGCACCTCCACGCGAGTGTTCAAGAGATTAATTCGTTGGGGGATTTCGAGATAACTTCGGGCTGCATCATACAAGGGTTGGAGATCGGGAAAACTCTGGAAGAAACATCATAGTCGAGGTGAGGTACATTTGCTTTGAAAAGTGAGGAGACCGTACCCAAAAGACTTCCTAAGCCCTTACGTGTGAGATTCCAAGTACAAGACACATCGATCGGATAGGTAAAAACTCACGGGAGAGTCAAGAACAGAACCCACAGAGTTGATGTTGGTTCGTAGAAGGAATAGTTGACCAATCTGTTGCATAATCTCTTCAAGGCCAAGCAGATGTCACTAATCATGACCTGCGACAGGGTAAACCTCAACGAGAACACTCACCCTTGTGGGGCATGCCAATCTTTCCTGTTTCGCTGATAATTTCTGGAATGTCTTTGGTTTCTTCGATCGTAGAAGAGATCAACTCTTCGAACTAAGAATATGTGAGAATCTTGTGGCGGCGGACTGCACCCTGGTCGGACATACCAGCGAGATCTTGACCGACTGTGACAAGGCATGAGACAGTGATAGTTTCGTCCTGCAGGAAAGAGTAAGGACTGCCGCGAATGCTCTTGAAGGGATCAACCGACGGCAACGCACATGTAACTGGAACCTTTCCGTAGAGTGATGACATCGTTGTAGATGCTGGAGCAATGTCAAAGATGTATCGGATAGAAGTAATGATTTGGCGTACTAACCGACTGTAATTTGCATAGTAGTAATTGAGGTCTTCTTTCTCGATCTCGTCGGAAGCTTGGATACGAATTAGTGTGGAACAAGGGTGGACCAGCATGCGACTCACCGAGCTTCCCGATTTCGAAACGCCGTCTGGACATATTAGCACAAGGCCAATGGCACAAACCGGTTGAGTACGTACATGGAAGACAAGAAGCGCTTCTCCTGCGGTTCAGTCATCCCCCATATCACCACCGTACCATAGGGGAACAAGAATATTTCAGCCTCCGGAGACGTGGTGTCGAACTTGCTCTTAGTCTTTTTCGCCGGTCTATCTTCTGTTCTGAACTGTTCTCGCAGTTCTGGAATTCCCAGAAGGTCCCCGGTAGGAGAGTGGGGATCGTTTCCATGTTTCCCCTGATCCTGAACGGCGGAGGGAGGAGGGTCATAAACGTATGGGGTATAGATGACCTCGTCTATCAGTTTCGGATTTGTGTGATATGCGCTCTTTCTAGCAACGAAGAACTTCATCAAGTCGTTCATTCGGTAAGAACTGTAGATTCAAGTCAGTCAGAAGTAAAACCGCAAACGGTTACATTCAATACTTTGCGGTCGCATAGGCCGTCACGCGTGGTAGCGACTTGGCTTTCTTCTTGGTCAATTTGAGAGCATCCCTCCTTGCAGTGCCTGCAGGAATTAATGCAATCTGGTTGTAGACCTGCAAAAAACACGTTATACCGCTTCCAGAGGGCAGGCAAAGCTCAGCTCACCTCGACGTCGTCCTCCTGAGACTCCTCTTCGCTTTCCCCACCATCTCCTTCGTCGCTGTCACGGTTCGTTCCTGAGCTTTCGGCATAACCTTTCTGTGCAACTTGCACATTTGAAGGCTCATCTTCCAATACAGGTTGTTCAGGTAGGACTTTCAGCTTCCCACCAAGCTTTGTTGACCGATTCGCCCCCCTGGGTTTGTCTATTGAGACAGAAGAAGTGCCCTTGAGCATGACAGGTGTCCAGGTGTTATACGCGTGCTCCCGAAGCTTTAGAGGTCCATGGGCTTCAATGACAGCAGTGTTCAATGACAGCCGAAATCTCTCCGGGTAAATGACCTCACCAGACTGGAATTATATAAGCTTGATCTTTGATGCCCCTGTTTCTCCTTCTTCAGCACACGGAAGCGTTTTCTCTGAAGAAAGTGTGCAAGAGTATGTAGGCATGAAAGGATGAAAGCGGACATACATGTTTCTTATATCCAGTAGAGAAGTGGCTATATTTTTGAACATTCATCGATCTCCTCCTCAGCCTACAGGAGCTCAACGATTGGGTACTTGGGTAAGCCGCTCCTTTAACTACCCTCAACGCCCCCATAAAGAACAACTGAGAGCTGATCTATGGGGTGAGGTGTTCGACGAACCAATATCATACATATATATCGTCTTTGATTTTGAGATGGTGTATCGCATACATCGAAGTTATTGGCAAACTGGATGCAGTCGGCGTAACTCGACGATTGAAGATGGAAAATCTGCTTCCATTTTCAACCTCTGAGGCCTGCGGTCGCAGTGCGGAACTGATAGGTATTTCGTCGGTCTAGGACCTTTGGCAGGGAATATCTGTAAAGGGGATATTCCATAGTTCTTCCGGAGTGTGAAGCTCTGGTGGCGTTTGCTGTGCTTCACGCGGCTATTTATGATGCTTCGCGAAAGCAGTTCGGACCCTACCGCACGCTGTGCTCGAGAACAGCATGACTGTGAGCAGTAAAATCAAAGCATTGAATTTCGGAACCCACGCCAGCCCTCACACAGACTCCTACTAGATGCCACTACTTGTAAGTACCTTCTTATCGATGCGGGATACATTCCGCCTCGGAGCTGAAAGCCGCCAGTAAGGGACCGGCGGAAAACAGAGGTCCGATCGCACAGCTCATACCCTCTTATTTTTCTGTCCTTCTTTGGACATCTATTATACTGCATTTAGCTCCAGCGCCTCTTCACTACTGAGCGGTGATAGCTTTGCCGCATTGCTCGAATTGAGTAGCCCAGGGAGTGCACCATGTCCAGGTCTATACTTCTCACGGTCTTGGCTGGATTGGGTTGCATACGCCATCCTGTGCCAGGGGCAACATAATGAGGTACGGAAGCGGCTTGAAGCTGAGTTCGCAGAGATCTACGATAAGCCAAACTGCAGTAAGGTGGAAAACTTAAAAACGCTAAGAATTTGATACTTGGCGACCACTATGATGGTTGTTGTAGCAGCGGGAAACCCAGGGCGAAATGTGGAACCTGCTGTACTCTGTATAGGGATCTAGCTGCCGTTTCACCGCGTCGTGAGACTATCGGCCGTAGACAGAGCGGAGGAACCTCCTTGCAACTCGCCTGTAAATGAGTGGATCCAATTTGCCGCCCCACTATACATAACTTTTCATTGACAAGGATCTTCCGTTCCTTTGTGGCTGATTGACTCTGCCGGCCTCAATGGGCTTCATCTTAACTTTAAAAATTCCTCTACAAGGGTAGAAACCCGACAAGTGCGAGGGGAACGCGATGGAAATCATAACCTAGGTACCTGGTCTAATCATTGCTTACTTGTAGGACTGTGAAAGACCCTCACGAGCATAGGTAGGAGATATCTTGTGAAGCCGCGGAGGATGAGCGAGTATATTAGTGTGTGACTGTCTTAAACGAGCGGGATGGGACTGAAGTCAAAGTATTAAACACGAGGCGATGCAAAGATTTCTTCGCTAGCGTTTGACTCCCAAGTAAACGACCACCCTTTACTCTCGGAGAACCGCGTAATTCATCCTCAGGCTTCAAAGTTTATCGCGATCATGCCTGATAAAGTCTGTGGCATTTGAAAGCTTTCATGGCCGATTGGCCGATGCGAGCCGAGGTTATTGGCTTCTTCAACTGGAGAAATCCCACTCACTGCTTGACATTGAGCAGCATGCTAGCTAGTAAGAGTAAAGGAGAATGCAGTGTCCATATCGCTATCGTTCGGCACTTTCATGTCATGCTCAAAGACCTATCCGTGCAGCAGAATCCCAGAGAATCTGCTTTGCATCGGAAACTTTCAGCGCTTCCCTTCCCGTCGATCCAAAAGGCAAATTCCTGCACTCTAAGCTTGGAGCCACCAACGGGTTCATTAATATTACGCCTCACTGTCCACCAGCCTTAGAGCTTAGATATGTGCCCTCAACCAGCGTTGAAGGTTAACATCATGGTCACTATTGCGTCGAGGTCATTTCGGGGGACGGGGTTGAGGAGAAACAACAGTACTGTATATCTGATAGTGGTCCGTGTACATATAGAGCGGTATGATACAGAATGAGGTACTTGTAATAAATACGAAAGCAAATGCTCATGAATGGGGTAGCTCATACGATGCTGGTTAATGATGCAGGTTATGCAGGCTGTCGATGCTGATACAAAGTCCAATTCGCCATCGCTCTGAATCCTGATTCAGGATGGCAGGGAAAAGAGACCATCGGGGTAGAGCCTTACAGCCTTCTCTAGAGGCGGTGTCCTCGATCCCGTTCCTCGGTGCTTCCTCGCAGAGGAGAATATTTTCAGGAGCCAAACCGACGCAAGGTTTGGACATCGGTGGGATCCCGTCGCATGGGCTGCGTGCTCTGAAGGACTTCTAGGGGGACCAGATTAGGAGACCTCGTGCTGAAAGTCCCACTCGTACTTGACATTGACGAGACTTTACTGTGCCCCGCTGAGCTTGTGGTACCTTGGGTGTAGCTCGACGACGATGCAAACCGGGACTGGGTGGGAGAGCCCGTCGGAGATTGTGAGCTGCCATGAGGAGAGCCTTGCTTAGGAGAGCCCCCAGACTCCGAAGGCTGAGTCTGGGTGTTACGACGGGCTTTCGCGGTACGAGCACTCCGGAACAAGCCTTCTGGAACGGGTATATCACCGACACCCTGAATGTTATCCACCGTGGTGAGTTGATCTAGCCGAGCTTGGCTGAAGTATGCCGCTAGAAAGATCGTGAGTTGAGGGCTGTCGTATCTAAGTCTCGCAAGTTCCACGTACTCAGGTGCCACTTGCGAATGATGCCCTTCTGGTGGTCCGCAGGCAGTGAGACATGAACGCTGTAGGTTTGCTTGATCAGGCGCTCTGCTTCCGGAATGTGTCTCGGATCGGAGTAGGCTCTAGGTGGAAACCGTCAGAATTACACCGCCAAAGAGTGTGAATACGCCCTCAGTGGCGTTTTCATTCGGAGAATCTCTAAGGTTACAACACGTACCGCATCATGTGTGCCCATGGAGTTACAGGACTAATGTATTCATCGATAGCCTCCGCCTCCTTCTGATGGTAAAACAGGAATTCCTGCAGTAAAAAAGTTCAGGGACTAGGACGTGTAGGGAGTCCTTGAGTTACCCACATCCCTGACTCCTAGCGTTGAGTAGATTCATGTTATCCCCAGCATTTCTAGGAGAGGCAGGGTACTCACGACTGGGTCCCCAGCCCATTCCGTCTGTCCTGTGGGGTGCAAGTTAGTAGGGCAAAGGGGTCAGAGAGCTAAGAATGTACCTACCATCTTTCCATCCCGAGGCCTGTCGGCTCAGTGTTTGCTCCTCGCTCCTCCCTGGCAGAACCAGGTCAATCGATTTGCGGACCCTAGCTTCAACGAGCATGGCGGACCTACCAGACATACACGTTTCCCGGAACGATTGCCCTCCGCTCCTCTGCGTCCAGCCGACGCGTAATCAAAGGGAGTCGATTGCAGGCTACAGCGTAGAACACTTGGAGAGCATCGCGAGTGGATCGAATTCGAACGCTCTGGAGAGTTGGGCGCTGCATCCTGAAGACTCTGGGAGCTCGATGAAAGGAGAACAAGGCCCCAAAAAGGAGTGACGAGGGTGAGTGGACCTGGCGAAATTAGACGTCTGTCTCTTTTTATATACCATATCTTCATCCTAGAATGGCAGCGCCAACTCTAATTGAAGGTCAGTTTGCAAATCCCGAGACGAGGAAAAATATTTTGACTTTGCGCTCTCGGATGACCACATGTCCTGAAAACCCAGGATTTTGACGTAACGGTGGAATCCGGATATGAAGGTAGTTGGGCGCAAGGGGTTGGCATGATCATAGAACCAATAGGTTGGTCGCATGCAGAGCGGCAAGGTTCGACCAGTAAGAAACAGCACCCGTACCTGAGATACATCAGCACCTATCAGCACAGGGCGTTTGGTTCTCTGCAATCACAGGTGATCTGAGATCTTGTAGCCGACGTTCAGGAAGAGATCCAACCACCGATTTCGCTTTCCTCGACGAAACACGCAAGTCAGTAAGCAGGCGTAGAATTCACAGGCATCGTGTGGCTGGTACTGATAATTAGGCATCTTTACAGGGTCATCGGCTTCTCGAAAGGCGGCGGACCGCGATTATGATGGACGCACTCTGAGGGCGCGCCTATTCCAGCCAGAAGAAAAGGGCGGGCACCAGAGACGTTTGAAGTATGACTTTTGGATACTTCATCGGGTAGCCGTTCCATCCTGAGCCGAGGATGGGAACGTCAAAACAAGGCCCAGGCTAAGGGTACTCGACAGAAGAAAGTTTGCAGAAAGCCACATGCGGGAACATTGACTATAACTGCTGCCCGAATGAGGAAGGAACACGTCGGTATGCATCAAACTTTCATGTTCACTACGTTCACGGGTAACCACATAATATTCTCCACAAAGCCGATGGTGGCATCCTCCTCGCGATTGCACGGACACTCGGAGGCTTGGGTCTTTCAAGCTTCAAAAGCTTGAAGCTTGAGTCCGGTTGCGTACCTGCGCGTGCTTTCTATAATTCTCTTTGGAAAAAAGGTGGCTACGCATTGCAGGCAGCCGCTTGAGCATTGCAAGCGGAGATGAAGGGTTAACCTCGGTGGCTTGTGCCCCAGTTGTCCAGCATGCCTGCCACAGGGTTTGATTAGCGGATGGAACTCCATGTTACGAACCGCACTTACTTCACCAGTCGAACTAGTATGCCTCGACGTGCAGTTCTAATCGACGCCGTCCCATGATCGTCAGAATGAAAGGCAGAATGAATTTGTTGAATGATGGACAACTGGGACAAACAGACTTGACTCGCGGGAATCATTTCAGGTGCCGCCATTACCAAAACGGGTTGTTTGCACGCTCTTCAACTTTGGAACGAGCCTGCAGATTTTCGCCTTCACGCTGTGTGCAGCGGTGGGTTAGAATGCAATTAATATAAAGCAATGGAGACATCCGAAAACACGACGAAATCAAAATCATTAAATCTGTGCTATATGACTTCCTACTTTGTTGTGGCGACACGTTGTGCGTCGGCAGCGACAACTAAACTGTGAATGACACTGCTTCCACGCATCGCAATTGCAGGAACATGACATTACTGTAGAAGCAGCGAAAGGCTAACAATCACCTAACGCGTGCTCTGTAGAAGGTTCGATTAGAATGAGGGATAAACAACGTATCAATTAGAGATGAAACATACCTGATAGAGGCAAAACGACGGGCAGGTGGTCAGGGATTTCTGCATAATGAGGCCGACCGCGGAACGAGTAGTGCACCCGAAGTGCCTTCGATGTGAATGGTGCTGGATCTGAGAAGCCTTGTAGATCCGACTAAATGAAGGAGCGGTCAAGTGATGATCTATGGCAAAAGATGCCGTGCCCACCTTGGATAAATTTCCAGGAATTGAGAGTTGAGAGTTGCGAACCAATGCTTGAAGAGGTACCGTGACATCGATGGTCAATTCATTAGCCTCATCCTCAGTATCGAGAACACCATAGGTAGCGCTCTCGACGATCAAGCCTAAAGGCTTCGTGAGAAGAAGCAAAGATGTTGTAGGCGGACCACACACCTCCTTTCAGGTTCTCAGAATTCATTGCCCTACGGGCTGGGTCCTTGAGCATCTCGGCGACCGTTCCGCGCTTCCTTCGAGCGTCCGAATCATCGAGGCCGTCCAATGCTTGCCGAGCGGCGCGGATCTGCCTGGATAATTCAGCCGTGGGTAAGCACTGTCTCTCGAACAGACGCTGTGAGGACTCACGCAATGCGCAGGGCACGCCGCCTGGGTCGAACAATGAAGTGGTACCCTATGGCGGCCGCTGTCGTTGGAAGCACCAATGAACATAGCGCAGCGAAGGGCTCATACTCTGTCGAAAAGACAACAGGCAATGTTACTCGTTGCTTCCATAGCGTAAAACTAAAAGTGAGGTCAGTGAAGGCGTGAAATCATAGGGGAGGACGCATACTCCACTCGAAAGAAGACTCCCGCAGAGCTCATGGAGGTGACAATCCCTACTTCCCTTCCATCCTCGGGGGACCAACGGGCACCCAGATTTGCGCCGAGCCCGTTGAACCCGAGTTCGAATCCAGCCTGGATTCGAGTGGAGAGCTCTAAAATTGAGACCCCAAATTCAAGCACCAGCTTGGGCAAGAAACTCGTGAATACCAGTGCAACCGACTTGTCTGCCACGAGGTACTTCATTCCAGTTGTCGACGGAAGGCCATGGGCATTCTCGTCCAGGATCTCCTGCGTCAGCGAGGGTGGTGAAGAGAAATTAATCCTCAGTGAAGGGTTTTGTTGCAGATTGAGGGTGATTTCTGCAGTTTGCGGTGACAACTTCCAAAGCCGGCGTCCATATGTGACCTCTAAGGAGGGAATGGCATGACTGCCGAATGGAGCCAATAGTGCAGTAGCGTTGACCGTATTGTAATCGTCGCGGTAAGTGCCGGTGAGATTCGCGAAGAGATGTCGTCCGAAAATCACATCTGTCTGAACAAGAAGGTCAATCATCGGATGCTCCCGACCGAGATATGAACCTGCCTTGGCTGTAAAACGAGGCGAGAACTGATGGCGCACCGTCCCAACATATTGGATTCCACCGAACTTGCCTTGCACATTGGCTTGTGCTTTCAATCCAACCGTAGTGCTAGGGCCAACACGTTTCTAAAAAATGGTAAATCCGCGACGATCAGGGTTTGAAGACAAAGTACCTACAGAAACGTTGTGACTGAGCTCTTGATTCACCATCATCACCTTCAACCTGTTCGACAAGGGAATAGGCTCCTCATCAGAGTGTGTCACCCTGAACAAGTCTCGGGCAACCAGCGTGACCATGGCTGTACTGTCAGGGGGGGAGCCTGGCTCCTGCTTTTGGTCGTCCAGAGACCCTTCATCTCGCATCCTATTCAGTTCTTTCCGAATCTGAAGAGACTTGGTGAGCTTTCCTTTGGCTTTGGTAGCATGCGTACCTCATCCCTGGATTTCGAGGTAAGTTTCGGAGGCCATTTCACTGCAAGCCCGCGTTCACCTAGATCTCAGGGTCATTTTACTGCACACTATCCTCTGACGCAAGCGGCGTACCTAACACGTCATATACGTCCCTGAAACTCGTTAAAGTTGAGCGTTTTCAGCACGTTTTGAAGCCTCACCTCAAGAAAGGGTCGGAAAGCACTGCGGATTATCAGTACGCGCTCCAAGGAGCACATGGCCTGCAGCCCACCTTGATACGCCTTCTGGACCTTCAGAAACTCCTCTGTCGCCACTTCCACTGCATCTGGATTCCGCTGTTTATCGGGGTGAAAGATGAGCGACAAGCTCCTATGTCGCTCGTTGATTTCCGTTGGAGTTGCTCCTCGATTGACGTTCAAGACAGCACTGGGGAAAACCAAAAATTGTTGACGTGGTAAGTCCACGACTAAACCACACGGCGAAGGGCTGGACTGTGCTTACTAGTAGCCAACTGGGGCTCCTTGCTGCTCGTCCTGCTTCGACGACATAGGGCAAGCTTAGAGCGCCTGTATCTAGCCACCGTCGTGATATAGCTTCCCGTTTGGCTGCGTCAGTGCGTCGTGGACGTCAACGCTCACGGTCAGACATCGGCAACTATATTTTGATTCCGTTGATCTCTGCCATGTGGCATTTGATCGCCGCTGCCCATGATCAACTTGTGATGGAAAATCCGAAATCGAATCGAATTCAATTGCGGCCGCGTCCTTCCTGCTCAAAGAGACACGGCATTGGCAGGGCAAGTGCTACAAGCAAATTACAAGTATGTGTCCAGGATACATTTGGGGATATAAGTAAAGATCATTGAAGAGGATGGTGTTCATATTGTTTTCTTCCAGTGTGATTGTGCCAATTTCCAGATTTTGACCACCCCAGTGCTTGTGCTGGCAGCGACCGTCAGAAGGGCGGAATAAAATTGAAAATAATAAACTGCGCTTACTTTGCCTGAGCAACGTCTTCCTCCCGCACCCATTTTGCCACGATTGCGGCGGTCGAATCCTCTGGCACCTTGCTTGCCTTCTTCTTTCCCTTCCCCTTGGCCACCGTCTGTGACGACTCGGAGCTCTCTGGAATCTTCAGTGGAGGTGGGCGTTCTCCACCTTCAAGAACAACCCACTGCTTACGATACGTCTTTTTGACATGTGAGAATACATGCAAAACATCACCGATGGGCTCGATCTTTGTGACGCATGGTTCTGTGGTCAGCAGCTCGGAGAGCAACGTTCGCGCCAATGTTTCCAGTTCCTTTTTGGAGGGAGAGCCCACATCACTTCTCGTCGGGAATTCTTGCAGGCCAGCCAAGAGACCTGAAAAAAGGTTGGTTGACAGTCATGTTCACCAGAAGTCACCGCATACCTTTCTCAGGACGTTTGACGAGCAGAAACCATCTTTCACCATCCTTTCGCCATTCAACGATATTCACCACATCGACCTCCTCTCTCGCCTTCTTCTTCTCGACCTTCATCGGAAAATCAACGATGGAGATGGGGCTGGGGATAGGCTCGCAAAGTGTGCACATGTCCTCGATGTCGGGGGCGTCGATCGGCGTGTCAATAGGTCTGCTCTGCTGGTACGCGCTGCACCAGGGGCCCAAAGGACACGAGCCACAGTCTGGATCCCGCGGTTTGCAAACAGTGCTCCCAAGTTCGATCAACGCTTGGTTGATATCCCCCGGATTTTCGTAGTCAAGATCTTTAGGTTTGCCTATGAAAGCATAAGTTTAGGTGTAAGAGGGATCGCGATTGGAGTCTCAGGTTGAATCAGGCTTACCCTTGACGCGAACCATGGCCTCTGCGCCAGCCCAGAGGATGTCCTGAGCGCCCTTCGCCTTCGGGTTGGCGTAAAGAGCCAAGAATCTGCTTAGCAAGCGAGTGACGTTCCCGTCTAGCTGTGCCTGGTTCAGGCCTGCGAGACTATCGAAAAAGATGTTCAACATACCACTGGAACCTTCTCCCCGTATGCAATGGAGCATATTGCTCCTGCGCTGTAACGACCTATACCAGGGATCTTGGCTTCCATGTCTTTGGCATTGTTCGGAAGAAGTCCATCGAGCTCTTCTACAACTTTCTGTGCTCCTGCAAGCAGACGGCTAGCTCTGCTATAGTAACCAAGTCCTTTCCACAACGCATTGACGTCGTCAATGTTTGCGGCTGCCAGGTCTTTGATAGTAGGAAACCTAACTGAAGTGGTCAGAGACCTAGTCAACGGAGAGTGGTTGCACTCACTTTGCCATCCACCGCTCGTAGTAGGGCTTGACTGTCGCAACCTGTGTTTGCTGCAGCATGATTTCCGATATCCAGACCTCGTATGCCCGTTGCGAGAACTGCTCTCTGGTGTGAGAACGGTCAAAGGGCTTCCTCCACGGCATTCCTCGAGCATCGCGTACGGTGTCAAACCATTTCAACAACGCGACGCGAATCTCTGGTGCCTTCGATACGATATGCGTTGACGCAGGGTGAGATGGCAAGTGCACTTCAGAGGCCGATTTCTCGACCTTGCGCCGCTTCGGGGCAGCTGGGGTCGACTTCACGCGCGTTTTGCGCGACTCTGCGCGGGAAGAAGGTTCTGCGTAGTCCGATTCTTCTCCACTACCTGCCCCAGCACTAGCATTCCAGTCGTCGTCGGATTCGGGGTCTGCTTTGCGTCGCTTGGGTGCCATCTTTGCAGTCGGTGGATTGGTGGAGAAGTACCGCGTGATTGTTGAATCAGGAGCCATACGCCAGAGTTGTTGGAAGACGAGACGTCCTGAATCCCTCGCTTTCGCGCCCGTCGTCGATGTAGCACTTCAAGCTCGCTGGCCATCGCGTCTGTGGCTGTGGACCGATAGGGGCGTCTCCCACGAGGACGAGCAGGCCGATACCAGTGCCCAGACAACGAGTTTGCCGTCTCTGTCACTACCGCACTATCTACCGTTTAGACAGGTGATAATTGGGGGATGAACTGGTCGCCAGTTGTGGAGATAAGAGGTCGATCGCTGTGGACATGCAAGTGGTCCTCAACCGCCGCGCCTTGAGTTCCTTCTACCATGATCTTGCCTGCTACTGTCTGGAACCCAGGCTGGTATTGAAATCGAATAGATTTAGAGCCAGGTATCATGCGCGGTTGAGGTCAACCGCAATGTTATTGGCTTCCGTCGTCGTCGTCGCCATCGAGCTGACCATCAACGGGATCATGATGGATGGCGGTGACTAAGCAAGAATGGCCACGTCGTGGTGACCTGACACGTTATAGACTAAAGACTTGGCGTTCATTTCTTACACTTTCCTCTCATCGCCAGCCCTTTTGCCATGGCCTCCAGAATCAGCCTTGCGCGTCCTCAAGGACAGTCATACAGCCCCGACCCCCATGGATTGTCGAATTCAAGAGCCTCGTCTGGCTACAGGGCTGCCAACCCCGACGACCCTCTCGAGAAAGTCCGCGCATTCGCCAGGAATGTGGAAGAGAGCGTCGATATCAACTCTCAGCCTTGAAGCCCCATTTGCCGACCATTGGGCGCTTTTTGATCGTCGTGACTTTCTTGGAGGACGCCTTGCGCATTCTGACCCAGTGGGGTGATCAGATCTGGTATCTGCAGCAGTGAGTTCGAGAAGTCTTTACGGCGCTTTGATAGACTTCTAAATGTTCTGCAGGCACCGAAAGTTCCCCTGGGGACTTTCTCATACCTTCTTGCTGTTGAACGTGCTTGTGAGTCTTGACTCGTGCCGAAAACGTTGCTTGGGCTGACATATCCTCACCAGACCATGTTGGTTGGCTCAGGAGCCGTCATCACCAAACGCTACACCGAATACGCTGTGGGCGGTCTCCTCGCAGTTGTCATTATTCAGGGTTTCGGCTACGGCCTCATCTTCGACCTCAATTTCTTCCTCCGTAATCTCTCCGTCATTGGCGGTCTTTTCATGGTCTTCAGCGACTCGATGGTCTCGCGGAAAGCCACATTTGCCGGACTGCCCTCAATCACAGAAACTGACCGCAAGAAATAGTGAGCGGCAACATTTTTTGTGATGTTACACAGGATCTGATATGTTTCAGCTTCCTCCTGGCCGGTCGTGTGCTCCTCATCTTCCTCTTCCTTGGCTTCATCATCCAGGGAGAATGGAGTATTATGCGAGTGCTTGTTTCCATCTTTGGCCTTGCCGCCTGTGGCATGGTCGCCGTTGGCTTCAAGGCCAAGTGGTCTGCCGGTTTCCTTGTCCTCGTTCTCAGCGTTTTCAACGTCTTCGCAAACAACTGGTGGAGCGTTCACTCTGCACACCCTCAACGTGATTTCTTGAAGTACGTCCACCTTTGACGAAAACCGAGCCCTCGCTAACCTTGTTCTAGATATGACTTCTTCCAGACCCTGTCCATTGTTGGTGGCCTCATCCTCCTCTTGAACATGGGTCCAGGTGGTCTCTCGGTCGACGAGAAGAAGAAGACCTACTAAAACTCCTGACCATACGCTCAGGTTGTGATTTTAGCACTCGAATATATTTATCGGCTTTAGGGGCATCCCTAGCAGCCGGTCTTACTATCATCAGATGGACACTGCCCTGAATTTACGGATTTTATACGAATATACACTGTAATGCCCAACACCTAGCCTCAACCAAACGCAGCCACTCCAGCGCCACCGACAGCTGCGTCGGCAGTCATCCCACCGTCCCCTTTAGCTCGCTTTTCCTTCTCCAACATCAAGAACGATATCACAACCAGGTCTTGGATTTCTTGCCCTCGTTCGTCAAGGGTCAAGGTTGCTGGCGTTCTCGTTTCGACAGGAGGGTTCTGGGTTCTGTCTTTCATCTTTGTGCTCTTAGTGAACTGGGCGACAGGGCTCCTCTTGTCTGCCTCGGAGTACAACTGTGTTACCTTCAGTGCTTGATGATAGATGGGCCGAAGGTCAAAGGCATACCTCGAGATTCAAGTAGTACTTGTTGCCCTTCCAGTTGTACTTTGCATTGTCTTTGGCGGTGAATGAGACGGTGCTACTCGACATCAGCGCATCCGCTCTGTTTTCTGGTCTTAAGGAAGGCTCACGTATTGAATGGTATGAAACTCTTCCTAAGCCACGCGCTCGCCGGCATAGGCTCAGTGGTACCCAAAGTCAAGATATCTGAGCTAGAATCCCGCCATTTCCACAATGCGATCACCTGGTCATTTCCATCCATGACCTTGGTGGTTGTAGTTTTGCCCTCATGCTCTGTGGCGACGGTATACCAGATCTCGTCAGTTTCCCGGTCGACGAGAGTACAGTTGCAAGGATTGTCAGGAGTTAGGAGGAAGATCCGGTTAGGCATGCTGGGTCGAAGGAAAGCGTGTATCAGGGGAATGGTTATACTTATGTATACTGATAGCACTGATCCTTACCATGCAAGATTGAGCGGACTTTGTGCCGCTGTGGATTAAATCAAGGCGTGGATGTGCATTTACAGCTCTCCGCAGCAACCCGGAGCAAACCCCCTGGAATAATGACTTCATTCAGACCCCTGTTCCAATACCTCATGATCATGGACGATCCTAGCCACTGTCAATTGAAGCTGAAGCCTACTAGGCATGGTGCCTTGATTGGGCGCCTATAATAAGTGGTCACATGATTCTCATCAATTTGGCTTCCTGCAGAAATTTCGCTCTGCAGCACTCAACTCTGATCTGCTCCTCCACTATCAAAATGGACCCGTCTGACGTCCGCGTATACACTGTCAACGGAACGACTGCAGGCTCCTCCTCCTCCCTGCCAGATTGGCTTACTCGAAAACGCGCTGGAAAGGGCAAACGAGCAACTCGAGAACACTACGAAGGATCCATCGAACTCATCCAGGGCTTTGAGTTTCCTGAAGCCAGCAATCGAATCAAAACCACGAGGAATGGGAAGAATGTCGTTGCGACAGGGACTTACAAGCCTCAAATGAGGGTATGGGACCTGGACCAACTATCACTCAAATTTGAGCGACATTCGGATTCGGAGAACATTGACTTTGTTGTACGTGAGTCGTTTCTTACATTCCCGTCTGGAATCTGACGTTGAACAGCGGGACTGAAATTGGCTCTATAGGTTCTATCGGATGACTGGACGAAGATTGCGGGCATCCATTCTGACAGAACTATCGAACTTCACACTCAGGGTGGACTACACTACAAAACCCGGATACCAAAACTCGGGAGGTCGTTGGCCTATCACTTTCCTTCATGCGACCTGGTGGTGGGTGCGACAGGCAACGAAGTTTACCGAATGAATCTCGACCAGGGGAGGTTCATGACACCATTAACACTTGCAGACGAAAACAACGGAGAGATTTTGGGAGTGAATGTGGTGGACATCAACCCAGCGCACCAATTGCTCGCCTTCGGTGTGGATGGAAATGGAACTGTGCAGTTCTGGGACCACCGGTCCAGAACGAATGCTGGTATCTTGCGTCTACCCGCAGGGCGCCTTCTACCACTCAACGCGATCAACTCTGGTCAAGCTCTAAGCGTAACGGCCATATCCTCCCGGCATGACGGTCTTTCGTACGCGATTGGAACCTCTTCAGGCCATACTCTGCTTTACGATATCCGTGCTGCAAATCCCTTCGCATTGAAGGATCAAGGCTACGGGCTTCCCATAAAAGACGTGATCTGGTTGGAAGGGGGCAGTCGAATGGCTGGAGATGGTCTGGTGCTCAGCGCGGATAAGAAGGTTATTAAAGTATGGGATAGAAACACTGTGAGTTGATCTTGCGTCTGTCCTTCCTCAACGCTCACACTATTCAAAGCCCACCCAAAACTTTGCATCTATCACCCCTGCAAACGACGTGAACAATGTACACCATGTCACGGATAGTGGCCTTCTGATGACCGCGAATGAGGGAATTGGAATGTGCACCTATTTCATCCCTCAGCTGGGTCCTGCACCTCGATGGGCGAGCTTCCTCGAGAACATTACCGAAGAGATGGAAGACCAGACCACTCGCTCAGTCTACGAAGACTACAAGTTCATCACGAGAGAAGAGCTCAAAACGTGCGTGCTCCCTCCCCTTCGTCTCGACTATTCCTTCACTGATACTTTGCTTGTAGGCTGGGATTGGACAACCTCGTTGGTACACCAGCCCTCAAACCTTACATGCATGGTTACTTTGTCTCTCTCAAACTCTACGACACCGCCCGTCTCATCGCCAATCCCTTTGCATACGCTGAGCACCGCGAGCGAACCATCAAAGAAAAGATGGACAAGATGGCCGAGACTCGTATTCGAGCCAAGAAGGATCCCGGAGTCAAGGTCAACAAAATCCTCGCTGAGAAGATCCTCAGAGACGAGGAACGAGCGAAGAAGCGCGAGGAGCGGAAGAAAAAGAAGAAGGCGACTGGAGATGATGAGGATGAGGCGATGGCTGTGGATGAGCCAGAGGCGGACCAACCCCAAGAGAGCTTGCTGAACGATCCTCGATTCTCCAAGGTCTTTGAGGATCCTAGCTTTGCGATTGATGTGACGTCCCGTGAATACGCGCTGCTTAACCCATCAAGTGTTGCGCAGCACAAGGCTCGTGGCAAGACTGCGGTTGAGGAAGAGGCGGATGAGAGTGACAAATCCTCGTCGGATGGCTTGGGTGGCGAAAGTGATGAGGACGAGGGTAGCGACAGTGGGGATAGCAGTGACGAAGGAGGTTAGCAGTTTCTTGCCTATCGCTTTCAACAGCAGACTTACGGTTCATGCAGATCTCAGCAACTTTGATCCTCGCAAACGCCCCGGACAGCGGAACGAGCGCCTGGCTGAAAACCTGCAAAACTCGCGACATGCTCGCGCACGCCAGCCCAAGGTCAGCTACGTGCCTATGCAAGCTTCTGCACGTGGTTCAAGATTCGAAGACAAGGATGCCACGTTCGGTCAACGGCTTGCTCCCAAGACTTCGAAATTCAATTCTCGCACGCACAGTGGTGGAGACGCAGACGACGCCATGGAAGTATCTTGGGTACCTTCAGCCTCGAGCAAAAACGATGATGAAGACAACGACAGGCCCCGTCGCAAGAAGAGTGACAAGAGGGGTGGTGGGGTTGAGAGGTTCGGCGCCGGGCTGGAGAAGGGCTATACAGAAGCTTCACAAGATATCTCGGAGGCTGAGAGAAGCGGGAGGACGCATAGGAGACATGGTGTCAGGAGTGGAAGTAAAAATACGTTTAGGCGTATGTAGTTGGTCAGTCACTTGCTGGGCTAAGTAGGGCCAAATCAGACCTTTGACCTCCGTGAGTTTTCTTCTTGTTTACACTTCTCTGTCCAAGGCGAAATGATCGCCTTTCCCTACTCGCGTTAGGGCTCAACGTTCCGTGCTCAGCAACGAAATTGGTGTTGAAGGTGCCCTTGGATTCGGGTCTTTACTTTTCGCAAGGTTGGATTTGATTGCTTGTTCAAACGTAGCAAGGAATCTACTAGTATCTCCCTAAACTCCTCGTTGGGTACCGTTCCCTTATCCCTGATGGTCAATCTTTCCCTTCTGCTCGCTTCTGCTTCTGCAGGATGAGGAAGGAGATGACGACTAGGTCTTGGATCTCCTGTCCTCTCGCATCAAGCGTCAGAGTCGCTGGTCTGTGCATCTGGACGGGAGGATCCTGAGGTCCGACCGAATCCCTCCAATTGGCCGCTTTCTGAAACTGGGCGATCGGGTTCGTCTCGTCGTCTTCCCTATACAGCTATGGGAAGAATCACAATTGACGACACTTTCTGATAAGGGCATTAGGAACCTTACCTCTAAATCTTGCCATGGGTCGTTGTTCTTCCATGTGTATTTAACATCGTCTTTCCCAGAGAACGATACATCACTGACGTCGTCGAAATTGATTAGCTGTGTTGTCAGAAGCGGCAACACCAACACTACTCACGTCTTGAATGGTAAAAGGCTCTTTCGAAGCCACGCGCTTGCTGGCATAGGCTCGAGGCTCCCCAGTGTCAAGATATCAGAGCTAAACTCGCGCCATTTCCATGAGGCGATAACTTGGTCGGTGCCATTCAGGACTGTTGTGGTTGCTTCCTTGCCTAGCTCTGTCGAGACGGTGTACCAGATGTCGTCAGTTTCTTGGTCGACGAGAGAGCAGCTGCAGGGGCTGTCTGAGGTGAGGAGGAAGACTCGGAGGGGGCGACATGATTTAGCAGTGGTGAATGAGCTGTTGCTGTTGCAACTCTGGAAGCCATACCCTAGCGTATTTATAGGCAGAACGGGGGGATCGTCACGCAACCTTGATTTGTGCTCGAGCATGAATTTCCCTGAACAATCAATGAGCCACGTCTGCAGGCTCCAGTAGCCCAAGGACAGTCGTTCGTGGCACTCTCGAGCTTTACTGACATTCGGGAGAATCTCGGAATAACGCAATTCCCCACAGCAACTGTGGCGGACCCGTCTGTTGATCTGAGCGCGTGAGCGGTCGTAGAAGCCTCTTGACCGACATGACTTGTCAGCTACGTATACACAAACGTTATTGCATGCCTTGTGGATAATGCAGAGCCCCTGGACGTTCTGACTTACCCCTGCACCCTGGTAATACTGTACTTGCGACATCGTGTGTTTGTTAGGGAGTCGACATTGTGGTGCAAACACCTATGTTTGCATGCCACATATGGGTGTCTTGACCGAACGGGACTTCAAAGCAAGAAAGCTCTCGGCGTGGAGACCTTGGCCAAAGATCTTGGGACTACGTGTCGGGCGACCGGGCTCAAGTCCCCCTTCCCGTTCGAATTCCGTGTCAAAAGTAACCCCTTTTCCTCCCTCACTGACCGGTAGCCCTTGTTTCAGACGCCAAAGGAGTAAAAGATGATGTTCTTCTGGATCCTATTCTTTGTTCGAAGATGATCGCTGAGACAATTCGAAGCGCAGAAGGTGACTAACAAGGAAACCCTTGACCCCTGAACCGACACCATTTCTCTCAGCTCAAACCTCTCTCTCTCTCTCTCTCTCTCTCCTCTCTCTCTCCTCTCTCTCTCTCTCTCTCTCTTCTTGTTACTTTAACGAGTAACGTCGTCTAGGGTTGTTCTAGATTATGAAGTACGCCTCGTATCAGCTGACGCTGATCTCTAATAACCCCTCCTTCATCTTTCGCTATCCAAAAGGTTACCAACTGCAACGATTATCCATGTAGCTTTGTGATAACAGAAGAAACGTGCCTCTATAGCTATCTCTATGCTGAGACTCTCGGTTCGACGCAAGAGCTAGCTGGCTATCACCTCTGCTTCCCATGATGTGCCTTCTCATGCGCTACTAACGGCATTGCGGCCGTCCTCAGTCTTTTGTAAGGAATGTCGATGCTAGGAGCTTCGAGGAGCATTTGGACAATATTTTCATGTCCATGTGCCGCTGCCATTTCGATCGCGGTCCAGGTGTGCATGTGACCATGCTCGTTGGTGCAATTGATATCAACGCCTGGAGCAGCGAGGGGGAGCTTGACGATGGATGTGTGGCCCTTGCAGGATGCTTCCACTAAAGCTGTATTGCTGCACTTGCCTGGTAGGTTGACATTGATATGGGGGTCGGCAAGGAGGAGCGTGACGATGCCATCGTGGCCTTTTCAAGATGCGTTGATTGGAGGTGTGTCTCCGTCGTGATTTACCGCATTGACCTCGATTTTGGGATGGCTAAATAGAAGCTGGACGATGCCTTTCTTGCCGTTGCCGGATGCAACGGTAAGAGGTGTGCCCCCGCTCTCGTCCGCCAGGTTGACCTCGATGCCTGGGTGGGCAAGCAGGAGTTTGACGGTTACTTCGTCGCCAAGCCGGGATGCAGACATCAAGGCAGTATTCCCGCTGATGTCTGCCATATTGACGTCGATGTCGGGATGGGCAAGAAGGAGCTCAACGACGTCGCTGAAACCTTTGCGACATGCGAAGATTAAAGGCGTGATATCAAACCTTTCCCTGGCATTCACGAGAATGTCAGGTCGACAAAGGAGGCTTTGTGCCGCAGTGCGATGGCCTAGGAGACATGCTATATGCAACGGCGTTGTTTCCACCCTCCCTGATCGCTCGTTGGCGTCGTGAGCACCTTGAGGTCCTGCTACGGTTATTGGAAGGTTGTAGAGTGCGACAATGTGAAGGGGGCCCAACAGATCAAAGTTGACGTGGCTGTAATACCTGACAATGGCAGGGAACGCGCTAGATCCCGCAACGAAAGTCGACAATCGGCTCGCAATGAAGTCGATTTCAAGTGACTTTTGGGCATGGAAAACCCAGGCATCATGCGCGTAATCCAAGAGGGGGTCGACCCTCAAGGCCGTGGTCAGTTCCATTGACCAACCAATGGTTGTGTTTTGAAACCCGCGATCCGTAAGGCGGGCTATGCAAACGGCAGCAAGGAGAGAGTGGGGGGTGAGGGAAAGATGTCCGTAAAAGGTCCTCTAGAGGCTTCTTCGCTGTGTAATCTAAAGCAGCGGTTGGTATATGAGACGCGCGAGGTTGGTGAGAAGAACATACGAACGAGGCGAACCAGCCTGCTTTCCTTGTCGACTACGATCAACCCGCGGCAGACAGACATCAGTGCAGCTTCAGGCATGAGTCTCGGCGACTCAAAGCTATGGGTATCGGGAGATGCTGCAAGAGCCCGGCGCAGCTGGTCGAGAATAAGAAAGGTATGGGCGGGCCGGGAACTTTGCTTCGATAGTTGGCAGTGGCCGCGAGGTGATGAAGAGTCGTGCACCCAACGATGAAAGCTTCTGGAGGAGGACGAGTCTGATCTTGACAGGGGCCTCGTCAAGAGCGTCAAGGATGTAGAAGGTTGCCTTTCTCCTGGCAACGAACTCAGCCAAGAGCAGCAGGAGTTCCCCTTCCGTTGGCTGAGTACCCTCTCGAAGGTGGCGGTCGTCAGCCTGCTGAGCAAGCGGTATGCAGTCCGGGTGCCTTTCGACCGTCTGCTTGACGAAAACTTCCAGGATGCCTCTGACGGTAAGCTGATTCTGATCGCTGTATCGAATGTAGACGTAGGCAACGCAGATCTGGTAGTTCCATTCTCTTGCAAGAGCTTCTAGTTTGTCGATGACGATAGATCTGGGCAAGCGCATGAGCGTAGGTCGTGAACTGTTGTCAAAGAGATACTCACGCAAGAACCGTCTTTTTCCCGCACCGGCTATGAAGAGTGTCAGACTTCATGTTTTTGTTGGGCAGACTCAACTCACGAATTCCGGATCCCCACATTAGCTTCAGCACGCCATCTAAATCGACGAACAACCGGAATTCCCTACAGTCGAAGGGCCACACGATCGTCCCAGGTGTCGCCTTGGCTAGAGTGTCTTGCTGAATCTTGCGAATGTTGGAGATGGCGTCCAAAATGGTCTGCAGATCCCTTGCGGTGGTTCCATGATGGTGCACATGGGTATGAGCGTGGGTGTGAGTGTGAGTGTGGCTGTCGCCTCCTACAACACTGATGTTCGAGTTATGAATCTGGAAGTCATGAGCTCCCTGAATCCCTGAAACTACAAGTTCAAAGTTCATTAGCAAACTGTTTGTGGCCCCAGCGCTGGATGGGGAGAGCAGACCTCGAGCTGGACTATCGGACCTCGTCAAGCGGGTGTCATGCCTTTCAAGCTCCTAGGTCGGTAATAAGCCAAGAAACCCGCCAGACTCGCTTCGCTGCCTACCATTACGCGGAACGGGTCTCAGTGGGGGTGCCACCAGCATGCAGAACGAGGAAAGCTGGGGGAGGGTGTTGATAAGAAGGCAAGTGTTATCACCGACCATCTGGGTCAATTGCTGTGGACGGGCGAGCCTCACATGTGAATTAGCATCGAAAATAGACATAGGCGCCCAATCAAGACTGGTGACCGGTCTGTCTGACGGGCTGGCCGTGCGCAGCGTATTCACGCGACGTGACATTAATCGCAAAGCTAGTAGGGTCTTCACTCAGCTCCTCGAGGTTGAGCACCAAAGTTGGTCTATGTCTTTTCATGGGCGATGAGTAAGAATGGGACTGGATTTGCCGACTTTGTTGCCTTGGCCTTGGATACCATGGTATTGGTCAGTTCAAAACCCTTCAGCACAATCTCGTGCACTCATGAGCCGCGCTTTCGCCAACTTGCTCTGTGACTTCACAGTCACTCTACTCTTCATACTTCCTGACGGTGATTCACTGAACTATGGCTCTTAGAATCACCTCGAGTCACACTCATCTGCCCCATGGCATGGATCTGTAGAGGGACTGGCAAGGGACTGTAACTATGGCTTGACCAACATCAAGGCTGCGTACATATACCAGCGGTCCCCTCACCTGCAGCGTTGGATTCCCCCATCATGAGTATCGCTATCGGTGTGAAGAAAGGAGCTGATTTTGCTTCGTGGTGCAGCAATGTGAGTGCTTTTCTTCTCGTCATCTACATTATTTCTTATCTATCCTTCAGGTCCTGCTCAAAGCCGACATGATGGACTACAGCGTCAGTGGCTGCTATATTCTCAAGCCCTGGTCATATAGCGTCTGGAAGGAGATCCAGTCATGGTTCAATACGGAGATCAAGAAGCTTGGCGTGCAGAATTCCTACTTCCCCATGTTCGTTTCTCAATCTGTTCTGGAGCGAGAAAAGGACCATATCGAAGGTTTCTCTCCAGAGGTTGCCTGGGTCACCAGAGCGTACGTGGTCATCTTGTCGAGCCCCTGATAACCGTTCTCACTTCTTGTAACAGCGGCAAGTCCGACCTCGAAGAGCCCATCGTCATCCGTCCAACCTCTGAAACCGCCATGTACCCGCGTGAGTGCTACCAACTTGAAAGAGAAAAGGAGAAGTCCTGATGGTCGACAGACTACGCCAAATGGGTTCGCAGCCACCGCGACCTCCCCTTGAAGCTCAACCAATGGAACAGCGTCGTCCGTTGGGAATTCAAGAACCCCCAGCCGTTCCTCCGCACCCGCGAGTTCCTCTGGCAAAAAGGTCATACTGCATTCTACAGCAAAGAAGAAGCCAGTACCGAAGTCCGCGAAATCTTCGACCTCTACCGTCAAGTCTACGAAGACCTCCTCGCCGTCCCCATCATCCCCGGTGTCAAATCTGAAAAGGAGAAGTTTGCTGGAGGTCTCTACATCACCACCCTCGAAGGGTTCATCCCGACCTCCGGGCGTGGCATCCAAGCTGCTACCTCCCACTGCCTCGGCCACAACTTCTCGAAACCCGAGATGTTCAACATCTTCGTTGAGGACCCGGTCGACAAGAGCAAGCACTACGTCTGGTAAAACTCGCGGGGTCTCTCGACGAGAGCGATTGGTGTGATGGTGATGGTGCATGGCGATGACCAAGGGTTGGTGCTCCCTCCGCGTGTGGCGAGCGTGCAGGCGGTGATTGTCCCATGTGGGATTACGGCCAAGACGAGCGATGAGCAGAGGGCGTACATTAACAACGCATGTGAGGAGCTTGCGCGGACGTTGAGGAAGGCTGGTGTGAGGATCAAGGCGGATCTGAGAGATGGGTATACTCCTGGTTACAAGTTTAACGATTAGGAACAGAAGGTGCGTGTTTCCCTGTTTACTTCCACGAAGAATGTCGCCGACATCGAGTCATGGTGTCCCGCTTCGTCTTGAAATCGGACCCAAGGACCTCGCAAAGAAGCAGACCATGACCGTCCGTTGTCATACAGGCGTTAAGAACCCCGTCCCTCTTGACAACATCTGTTCCTCCATCTCGAGCATCTTGGAGACTATCCAAGCCGACATGCTCGCCACTGCGACAAATGCGTATTGGGACCACGTCAAGACGGTCACGGAATGGGACGATGTCGTCCCCGCTTTGGACGCCAAGAATATCGTCGTGATTCCATGGTGCGAGTCTGAGGCTTGTGGTGATATCAAGGATCGTAGCGGACGATCGTGAGTTTCTTTTTGGCTTGTTGGGGAGCGAGAACTGATGATGATGTTTTGTAGTGCTGAGCACCAGGACGAGCGTGCGCCGTCTGCTGGAGCCAAGTCGCTGTGCATTCCGTTTGACCAGTCTCATTGGCCGGCTATCGAACCTGGCAAGACCAAGTGCACGGGCTGTGGGAACGATGCGAAGCGCTGGACCTTGTTTGGCCGCTCCTACTAGCCGTTGAGGACCCTGCTTTCGTTCGGCTTTGATTCTCTTGCCTGGTGGAGGATGTGCAGAGCATCTGGCTGGTTACCTGGTTAGGTGATGTTTCATCGTTTACTTCTTTCTGTGGGTTTTATTTTTTCTTGTCCTATGTAGCTGTCGTTTTGGAAGTTAATTGGAGTCAAGCGCGGATGTCACGTTGTTCTTATTGACTCATTGGGCAGCGGGACTTTGATCGCACGTGTTGCATAGCCACACAAAAGTTAAGCGCCCGTTGGCGCTGTCTGCTTCCCGTCCACGACCCCGAACGCTCAAGTGTTAAGCTGTGAGACACAGCGAGAGCTTTCCACTGCTTTTTTCATGAAATGTCCAAACATATGGCGCCCTTCATTGAACTAGCTAAGATTCCTAGCCGTATGGATCTGAAAAAACTCGGGTCAGCTCGGATTGTACATTGCTTCTCTCTGTAGGCGCACATTCGCGTGGCTGGCACCCTGTGCAGCTTTCTGTCTCTCAGCTCTGGTCATTCCTTACGCACCCCTCTCTTAAAAGGAGTCGCGGTATAGGTATGGCCAATAACTAGTTACTTCTGGCTATAATGTCCTACGTTCAACGTTACGCCAATCACGCCAGCAACATCGAGTAGCAAGCCATTACCGGAAGTAAGAGAATCCAAATTCATCTGATACTCTTTGGTTATGTTATCTGTAGCAAAGCCACACACAAGTAGACCTGTATCAGTCAAGACCGATTAGAGTTTCAGGCCACGCCACCAACATGATGCTTCCATGATAGCCAGTTTCGCCCGTGCGAAGGGGCTCGTCAGGAGGCTTAACCGCTACCCCAACTGGCTGCGTTTGGACTGTAAGGACTTCCCAGCTTGGGGGGTACCTGGGGATTCCGCCATGTGACTGATGATGCGAAGCCGTCACATGGCTTGACCCTGGAAGGTGTGGGTAGACTAATTGGGTTTCATCTGGCGCATCCTGCCATATTTACACTCGTTTGCATATGTACTTGCGTTCGATTTTTTCGATTTTTTGGCTGGGGCGGTGCCCGCAAGATCAATTTCGGTGTCAATGGTGTCACAGGCCCGCATCTCAGATCCTTCTCGCCCAACGAGTTCACTGGCAAGCTCCCGAAAACCACCCTTCTATCAGGCACCACATCTCTTCCTCTTTTACAGCATGTCTCTCCGAGTCTCAGACGATATGAGAAGGCGTATCATTCGAGGGTGAGGAACTGGGAGGAAGCAGTTCGTCGATATCGATTCTCAAGCTGGCTCAATCTGGTATGTTGTCATCAAATCAGACCTTGACGGAAATCACCGACCCAAATTCACAAAAAAACGAACGCAAGTACATATGCAAACGAGTGTAGACTTCGGGCGCGTGCGCGCTTCCCGAAGCCGATGACGACCTCCTGATGGGATCACTCCCAACCGAAGGATTTTTCTCGTCCCCAGTCCAGTGCGTCGGTTCGAAGACCGCTTCGAACCCAAAGAGCCGACTAGCCACGATCTCCGAGGATCACGGAGCAAAGTATGGTCTTTGAGCGAAGGGCGCCCGTAGGGCTTGAACCCGCAGCCAAAGATGGGAAATCCGCTTCATGCGATCTGAAGCCACTCATCGCTCTTCCCCTTCCGCATGTCAGAACAACGGGTCCCGAAAAATCGCAAGAGAGGCGTCAGGGAGCGTCTTGGGGAGTGGAGGCAACGGTTCCGAGGCCATAGATCTACATCTCCTCTGCCATCTGGAACATCTACCCATCAGACTATGGAATCTTTACCTTCTAGTTACCAAACGAATGGTGAGCTCAGCACGCAACTGCCTCTGAACAATCTCTCAAATCTTCATAGATTCTGTTCAACGTAAGACTGGGGTTTCCCCGCATTGTTGTTGAACGCAGTTGATCGTACTCCAGATGCACCATCTCCTGCCATGGATGTGGCTACGGTGGAGACACCCTCCCTTCCAGGCGGTGCGTGTAGGGCTCGAATTGTTGGGGTAGCTTCAAGGACTGATAATGCAGAAGAACCCCGGACGGACGAGGACCCGTCTGCGACGCCTCAGCCTGATCCAACACCGAGCCGAATGGATAAGGGCAAAGACGTCCTCCATGTGACTAGTAGCCTTCTTCAGCTGGTGCTCAAGAAGGTACCAGACGCCATCGACTCAAACCCGGTCAAAATCTTCTTCTCAATAGCCAAATCCGTGCTGGAATTGAAGGAGGTATGCTACGCCATGGTTATCGAAGAATCCTTGTCTGAAATAAGACCGAAAGGGCATGGATGACAATAGAGATGCCGTCGAGCAACATTTGGTCACGATCTCCAGTCTGCTCGTCACCGTTGAAGCTGCATTGAGCGATTGGGCAGGCGGAGATGCGGTTGAGGAGACGAAAGCGATGGATGCGTTTCAGCGGTGCGTCGACAGCCCACTACCTAGCATGACTGCACTCCTGACATGCCGGGCCAACAGAGAAGCAGGGAAACAATTGGAACAGCTGATAAAACTCAAGAACCAGTCCCGGTTTCGGAATTTCTCTCTCCAGGAAGACGACAAGCAGAAGATCGCCCAGATCTTTGGATACGTCGATCAGGCACGAGAAAGACTCATGGTGAGCTCCTCCTTCTGCAAGGTGGAGATCTCCGCAGCGAAGCTGACATCCTTCACTCTAGCTTGCTACAGCTACTCGAATCCACAAAGTCGTCGCAGCACTTGAGGCGGATTTCGGCGTGAGTTCCTTGTTCTTTCGAGCCTAAAGAGAGTCTAACTGTACTTCCAGAGACTTCTCCCAGACCAGCTGAAGATATCTTACAAAGCGGACTACATGTACGATCTAGCTGGTGAAGAGTCGGCTTTGGGGCGAAGTGAGTGTACCCGTGGCACTCGCACCAGCATCCTTGAAGCCATCATCCGCTGGGCCACCGACTCCTTGGACAGCGAAACCATCTTTTGGCTATCAGGTCATGCCGGAACAGGCAAGACCACAATCACCTTCACGATCTGCCACCGGCTGGTAAGAGAAGGGAACGGGAAGATCGCACTGGGCGGCACCTTTTTCTGCTCGCGCCAGTTCCTCGAGACACGAAGCGTGTCCGCCATCGTCCGCACGATCGTCTACCAACTTTCACTCAGGTCCAAGGCATTCAAGGCTGCGCTGAAGGAATATGGAAGGTTCGAAACCATCGGCCACGGCCCGAAATCTCAGCTCGAAGCTCTCCTTGTGAAACCATGGCAGAAGTCTGCTCTTGGGCGGTTGGCAGACAACGAGCCGGTGTACGTCCTTCCCATCGATGCTCTCGATGAATTGGATGGAGCAAGGGGACCGGAGTTCTTGCGCGCGCTATTCGACGTTATTAAGGATCACCAGCTACCAGGCCTCAAGTTCCTCGTCACAAGTAGGTTGGATCAGGTGTTGGTTGATCAAGTTCAATCAATCCAAAACAAGCAGGTCTGTCGACTCGGGGACGTACCCCTCGAGGAGACAAGTGCTGATATCAAACTATTCCTCGACGAGAACCTCCGGGAGTGCGCAACCGAAGAGCAGATTCACCAGCTTGTCTCAGATGCGGCGGGTTTGTTCATCCATGCAGCTACGGTGGTAGAATACGTCAAGGGACGTGATGTTGAAGAGCAAAGGAGCCTTCTGGGCCGACTCACCACTTCTTCTCCCTTTCCTGCCCATCAGGCCCCTCGCGGGGCAACCACGATGCTGGACAAACTCTACACCCAGATACTGGAAGGGTCCCTTGTCGATCCACGAGACCGCGATGACCCCATCGTGTTCGACGACAACTTGTCCATCCTTCACACCTTCCTTTGCACCATCGAGCGAACCTCGGTGTCCGTTGCAATTGGTATCCTCAACGGGGCACGAGACAAGAGCAAATTGCCGCTACAGACTGGCGATGCGAATGGGATTATTCGACGACTGCACGCTGTCCTATACATCAAAGGTGGACAAGTGATGTCATTCCACAAATCATTCGCCGACTTTATCTTCAACAAATCACGCTCGCGGAGGTTCTTTTGCGAGCAGGGCCAACATCACGGGCGCCTTGGAGAGGGTTGCTTCAAGTTCATGAGCAAGCAGCTGCGCTTCAACATTGCCAACATCCCAAGCTCTTACAAAATGGATTGCGACAATTCAACGCTTGCAAACTCCATCGACACCAAAATCTCTGGTGTCCTCCGATATGCATGTGGAAGTTGGACCAGCCACCTGGCACTGACGCCCAGCGAGCACGCCGATGATCTCCTCATCGCCCTCCACGACTTCCTGCAGCTGCGATTTTTATTCTGGATCGAGGTCATGAACCTGTTGGGAAACCGTGGGCGTTGTCAGGGGATGTTACGTGATGTTCGAAACTGGATTGCGAAAGCCAAGGTGTGCGCTTTGCCAAATTAACGATTTATGTTGATGTTAATGTCGACTTGAGGAAACTGTGTGGTGGGCCAGGGAGCTGGCTGATGCAACAGCTTTTGCCATGTATCACAACACAAGCGGGGCTGCATGGTCAACGCCTCACTTGTACATTTCATCCCTTGCAACGTTCCCCCGGCATTCGGCACTCTTGCAAAGGTGGAAGCATCATTTCAAGGGCATCCCTAGGTTTACCAGTGGACCAGGAGTTGTACAAGCACTCCTTTCATCCTTTATGGCTGAAAGCCCAGTGACGACGGTTGCGGTTGCTCTGCACGGAGCCAATGTTGCAATCGGGACGTCCTCTAGGATTTATATCTGGGACATGTCTACAGGAGAGAAAGTTATGACATTGGAAGGCCACAACGACAGTGTCACCTCGGTGGCCTTCTCTCCTAATGGCACCCACCTTGTCTCTGCCTCAGACGCTAAATCTGTCCGAGTTTGGGATGTATTGACTGGGGAGGAGGCGAGGAACTTTGAAGGCCACACGGAGGCTGCCAATTCAGTCGCTTTCTCTCCCGATGGCAAGCAGATTGTCTCAGGCTCGTATGACAATTCTGTCCGTGTCTGGGACGTGTCGACTGGGGGGGAGGTGAAGACCTTCAAAGGTCACACAGGGGCTGTCAATTCAGTCGCATTCTCTCCCGACGGTACCCAGCTTGTCTCTGGCTCCGACGACAGTTCCGTCCGAGTTTGGGACCTGTCGACCGGGGAAGAGGGGAGGACCTTCAAGGGCCACACGGATTGTGTCAACTCAGTTGCCTTCTCTTCTGACGGCACCCAGATTATCTCGGGCTCTCATGACACATCTATCCGAGTTTGGGACCTGATAGCCGGAAAGGAGGTCAAGAGGATCGAAGGCCACACCAACTTCCCGGTCACCTCAGTGGCCTTCTCTCCTGATGGTACCCAGCTTGTTTCTGCGTCTTACGATAAATCTGTCCGAGTCTGGGACCTGTCGACTGGGGAGGAGGCAAGGATCTTTGAAGGCCACACCAGCTTGGTCATTTCAGTGACCTTCTCTCCCGACGGCACCCAGGTTGTCTCTGGTTCATGGGACAACTCTGTCCGTGTCTGGGACATGTCGATCGGAGAGGAGGTGAAGACCTTTGAAGGGCACACAGAGGCTGTTAATTCAGTCGCATTCTCTCCTGACGGCGCCCAGCTTGTCTCCGGCGCAGACGACAGTTCTGTCCGAGTTTGGGACGTGTCAACCGGGGAGAGGGTGAAGACCTTTGAAGGCCACACTGGCATGGTCGCCTCAGTGGCCTTCTCTTCTGACGGCACCCAGATTGTCTCTGGCTCATATGACTACTCTGTCCGTGTCTGGGACATATCAACCGGGGAGGAGGTAAAACTCTTTGAAGGCCACACCGACACCGTCAGCTCAGTGGCCTTCTCCTCAGACGGCACCCAGGTTGTCTCTGGTTCATGGGACAACTCTGTCCGTGTCTGGGAGATGTCAACCGAGGAGGAGGTGTGGACCTTTGAAGGCCATACAGAGGGTGTCAATTCAGTCGGATTCTCCTCCTCCGACACCCAGGTTGTCTCAGGCTCACGGGACCACTCTGTATGTGTCTGGGATCTGTTGGCCGGGAAGGAGGTGAATACCTTGGAAGGTCACACAGGTTGTATCAACTCAGTTGCCTTCTCTTCTGACGGCACCCAGATTGTCTCTGGCTCGGATGACACATCTATTCGAGTCTGGGACCTGATGACCGAGGGGGAGGTCAAGGTTTTCCAAGGCCACAGGGACCATGTCACATCAGTGGCCTTCTCTCCCGACAGTACGCAGCTTGTCTCTGCCTCTTATGACAAATCTATCCGACTCTGGGACATGTCGACTGGGAAAGAGGCGAAGGTCTTTGAAGGCCACACAAACGGGGTCACCTCAGTGGCCTTCTCTCCCAATGGCACACAGATCGTTTCTGGCTCAGGTGACAAATCAGTCCGTGTTTGGCACTTCTCAGCAGAACACACCCAACCTCGGTTCACCCGACAGAAGAGCATGGGAGGGGAGAACAACGGCTGGCTCCTTTCTCCGTTCAACTCCTCAGACCACCTCATGTTTGTCCCACTACTGGCCGATCTAACTGACGACTCCAATATTCTCACAATACCCTCGACATTGGTGCCTCAACTCGATCTCTCGAAAGCAAAACTGGGTGATAGATGGGCTGATTGTTACACTCCACAGTCCCTATAGTTAGGTTTTTACTTTGTACGGTACTATCTCTCTGGGTTGACAATCATAAACTTCCACCTCCTCGCTTGCTGATTGATATCATGTAATACCATGTGTTTAACTCTACAAGAATGCCCTGTGCAATGCGATGCGGCCTTATTGCGAGAGGAACGCATGGGTGCGGAGGAATGGCTGGGGGGTTCTCGTAATAGCGCTGTTCCACTGGTTGAGCTTCGAAAGATGTCGCGAATCCATATAGCTTGCATGTGGCGTAGCCTGTCTCGTAGGTTTGGTCTCTCCTCTCTTTAAAGAATGGTATAGTCCATAATGCAAGGTAAAGAGTGGATCTTCCGCCAATGAGGTAATAAAGCGCTTTCAAAAGATTTATCTGGTACTGCCTACGTAGAAAGGTGCAAAAGGCCCCGCGTTCAAGTCTAATTTCCGGCGCGTCGCGTACACGGTCACACGAGAAATGCGTGATCTCGTTTACGTTTCGACCCAGGACAAAGTCGGTGCAGGGTCTCAGCTTCCTTTCCTCCTTCCACATCCACACCCACATCCACATCCACAACCACAACTCCACACATGGCTAGCAAGCGGTCTAGACCAGAAGATGACCAAGACAGCGACGTTCTTGTGATTGACGACAGCGACGACGAGAACGCACCGTCCAACGCCGAAGACGAAGACGAAGGACGCGTCGTCAAACGACCCCGCCACGCCTCCCATCCAACAACACCACACCACCCCAAATCCCACCAACGCATCTGGGCATCCATAACCCCCGAGAACAACAAACCCTCCTTCACCCCACTCCCACCCAAAGCCTTTGACTCACCCACCAACCCCTTCAGCCGGATCCACACCCAATCCCAAATCCGCCGGCTACCACAGCCAACGTCGTTCAAGTATCATTTACCACTGCGGTTCCAGTTCTTCCGAAAGGACGTGAGGGATTTAGATGGGGATGTGTTTAGGGTTGTTCAGGTCCCGTTGAGCTTTACGTTTACCCATTTGAGGTGTTTGGTGGCGTTTCTGTTTGGGAGTAGGATTAAGGAAGGGAGAGAGGGAAAGGGAAGGGGAGAAGAGGATCATTTGTTTGAGCTGAGGAAGGATATCCAGCCGCCCAAGATTCCTGAACCTGATAGTGATGAAGAAGAGGAGACAGAGGAGGAGGAGGAGAAGGGTGCACAGGGATCGGAGGCGGGACGTGTGAGAGGTGGACGGGTGTGGGCGAAGCTTTCTACCACTCGGGATCCTTGTCGTTGGCGGGCAGGCAAGGAAGAGATGGAGGACGATGACGAGCAGGACGAAGACGAGGAACTGCAAGGAGACGATGAAGACGAGCCGTGGATGTGGAAAGACGAGGATGAAACGACGCTGGGTCATGCGTGGCCGCATGGCATGGATATCACTCGTGGAATCATCTACGTGAGTCTCCTCTCACACCTTCGAGAGACTCAATATCCTAACGGGAACATAGATTCATTCACGGACGACTCGTATACATATTACGATCAACACCTCCTCGTTACCGCGCCGACGGGGAAAGGGCAACACGCCGTATGTCTTTAGTGCTCAGGGACGCGTGCATCTTTCGCTTCCTCCACTACCAAAGCTTTCGTTTACTACTGCACCGAGACGGCGTACGAGGAGTCTTACGAGGGATGAAGAGGCTGCGGCGCTTCGGGCACTACCGATGACTACGACACGGAGTAGCAAGACACCTGCACCAAAGGAGGACATGGATCCTGAGGGTGCAGAACAAGACGAAGAAGAGGAAGAGATCGACCAACTCCAGGACGACTCGGAGGACGAACAAGAGGACGAAGGGGAAGAACCACCCGAATTCGACGAGAACCATCCCTTCAACCAAGTCTCCTCCACTCAATCCCGTAAACCCAAGAAAGTCTTTGTCGACTCTGACGACGAGCTCGAGTATGTTCAACGACAACGACAAGAGCAACAAGACGCTGTCGAATACGATATAGCCTCACTCGACGACAATGACGAATGGGACGAAGACCCGTCGATACCCATCGACCCTCGGAGATGGAATTTGCCTCCCACCGCCTTTGAGCGGTTCTTGAGAGCCTATATGGGTCCTGCGCCTCCCACTGTGTCTTGTTCGTTTGATGATTCGGACGACGAGATCCTACCAGGAGAAGAGGATGGGTTTGTGAGTCAGTCAGAGGGGGAGATGCCTACACCTGGGTTGACGCCGGACGAGGATGGAGAGTACACATCGTCGCCCCTCCCACCGACCTCTTCACCTACTCGATCGTCTTCGCCTGGTTTCGCGATAGGCTATGGTTCCTCGCCCTTCCGCGGTCGTGGAATCAGCATTGGCTCTCCGTCAGCCTCTCGGTCGAGTTCGACGGGAGCCCATTCTGAGAGGTCGTTCATCATCCCCAATGCGAGGTTCAAACATACACCTGCACCACACAAGGTGGTCAAGGTTCAGCGGATGCGGATTGAGCGTGTGGAGAGACAGTTTGAGAAGAGTAAGAAGAAGGGGTTGAGGAAGCTTGAAAAGGAGGAGAGGAAGGAGGAGGAAGAGGTTGAGGAGCAGAAGAGGGTTATGGAGGAGCAAAGAAGGAAGAGGGAGTTGGAGGAGGATGGGGAAGAGTGGGATGGAGATGGGGAGGAGGTGGATGAATTGGAGGACGATGAGGATGGGGAAGAGTGGAGGGGAGAGGTTGAGATGAGTATTTTGAATGGGCTGGGGAGGGATGAGGAGGTTTGAATGGAACGCTTTCGGATGCTACCTGCGCATAGTTTCGTTTTGCACATAGACTCTTAATACCATTCGCTTTTCGCATAGAGACCCTTCATACGTGCATTGGACAAATAGTGGATTAAGAAAATAGGTAATAGTACTACACGACCATTAGTTTCGCATCCAACCTAGAGCGATAATACAACTCACAGTAAAAGCATCTACGCAGTCATAAAGCCCAAGTCAACACCCTTGTACTTCCTCGTCAACGCCAACCACTTTGCCCTCCTCGACCTCTGACGTCGGTTATTCAAATGGCCGATATCATCATGTCCACCAATAGCCTGTGACACCGTCGGCCCTCTCACGACCTCTTCCTGTGGCTTGGGCAAAAGACTCTTGTCGACGAGTTTCCAGACAAACATTTTTTGTTCTTGGGGTGCTTTGGATGAGGATGCTGAGGCACCTTCCTTGAGGCGGGTTTCGGTGACGAGTTTGATGTCTTTGTAGCCTTCTAGGTGGGCTAGGATGTCTTTCAGGAATCTAGGTAACCATTCAGCTTGACATTCTAGCAGAAGAGGATGAAAAGAGAAAGGAGGAAGACAGCACACTCACTTCTTGGACCGAATGGGATGCTCGATATGCGGCGGCGGTTGGCTAAACATCCCATTCGGCAACACACACTTGAAACCCTCGGGCACAGGCTCCTTTAGCGCCAGCTCATAAATCTCCCCGGTTCTCCACCCCTTTGGGGAGGGGTTCTCAGCGAGGACTTTGCGGACGATGGCGACGCCTTCTTTGACTGCGTTGCCGTCTGCTATGGGGTGGGAGCAGGGTCGGAGGGAAGGTTTGACGTAGCGGGAAGAGGCAGAGGTGGCAGTTTTGACGTAGCGTGGTTTGGAGAGGGCGTTGAGGAGGAGTTGGGAGGCCTTCATGGTGGGCTTGACGCGACGGAGGATAGGACGCGAGCGCCAAACTCGGTCGAGCTGGCGAATGGTGGGATTAGGTAAGCTTTGTTTGGTTGAGGCGTTTGAAACAAGTCTAGAGCATTTTCTGGCTTTTGCTGTGGATTATGAGGGATGTAAGGTTGGGAATTACACAGCTAAAATACAGCACATGAGTATACGCTACCATGATATTTTATGAGCCAATATTCGTATATTGTAGCCAAAAGTGCTCGTCATGTGTACATCGGCAATCGCCGACAGACGGCCCAAGTGGCAAGGCGCCAAAAACGAAACACACCTCTCATCCAACCTCCTTCCAAAACCAAACGATGCCACGCAGAAATCTTTCCAATCCCCCCACAACCACCATCCATCACACCAGCACCCGTATCACCTCACCTATCCATGGTCTCTGAGTCATCCGAAACTGAATTCTCATCCTCATCAGCGGCAGCACCAGCACAAGGTGCACCTCGTCTGGGCATGGCCCCAGAAGCTCGATACCAGCATAATCTAAAGGTCTTGAGACGACGAGATCCAACGATTTTATCTATTTTCGATCAGTTCAGCCATATTTGCTTGTACAAGTTGGAAAACCAGAAATGGGAGAGGACGGGGTGTGAAGGATCCATGTTCTTGTTCGAGTCGTACGTCCCCCTTCCCAAGCCTTTTCTCAACCATTGTTCAACGCATGAAATATTATAGGAGCACATATCCACCATACGGATACTACATCCTCAATCGCACTGGGAACCAGGACTACATCGCACGACTGTATCCTGAAGACTGGCTGAGCGGTGTAGGTTCCATGACCGCCATCCGGCATTTCGATGCGTTCACCGACGGGCGTTTGGCATCTGTCAAGTCTTTGTTGAGACCTGGGGAACCGCTACCTGGACCGTTTGACGAGAGGTACCTCGTACCTGACGTCGAAAAGTTGTCGGAGAGTATGAAGACGACGGCGGAGCATTCGATGGTTGGCTTGTGGTACCATGCAGGGGGAATCGAGAGTCTCTTGATGTTGTTATGATGCGGTGCGTGGCGTGTTCTATGGGTTACAATTGGTGCGCTGACGCGGCCGAAGGCTACAATCTTATAACCGACGAAATGAACCATACCCAGAAGAGTTTCGGTACGGCGCTGCCCATCCACCCCCTCCCAAACAGCCTCAGAGCCGTCACCCGTGGCGGTTCTTCCTCAGCAGTCACAACCAGCACCTCGGAATCAGAAAGCGAATCTACAACTCTTTATTCCAAATCACCTCCACCACCAGCCGGGCAACTGGGCAATCAACCGCAAAACCAACTGGCGAACTTGTTGGCCGGTTTGAGCAGGTCCACTGCTCCTGTATCACCACCGGCAGTTGCCCAAACGAACAATGCGATAGACTCGTTGTTCGCGAATGCGTTGGCTACAACAAGGGCCCCTGTGCCTCCTACACCTCCAGCGGCGCCTCCTATGTTGACAGCTCTATTCGCTAGTGCATCTGCACCTCAACAGCCCCTGCACGCACCTATCCCCGGTTTCAACCACCAAACCACATCCAACGGCTCTCAACCTCACATCCTCTCCAACGGCGCTCAACCTCAGCTCAACTCAAATGGCCCTCAATATCCCGGTCTCTCCAACGGCCCCGCTCCTCAACCTCGCAACGGTCCTCAAATCCTTGACCAAACGGTGCTCAACACGCTCATGGGTGGCGTACCCCGCTCAGCATCCGCTGCTAGCATGCGCTCGCATGCGACGTCTCGAGATGGGGATAATGAAGGAGGGAGCGATGATGATGGGTCGCCGACGTCTGCTGCTGGGTATCCTCCTCGTGATGTTCAAGTTGGCTATCATGCCAGCGCACGCCCTGTCGGTCAAGGATTCCTCTCTGTTCCGGGTTTAGGAGTTGGAGGAGGAGCGGGAGGAGGGGGGATCAGGGGAGACGCAACACCTCGTGCGTTCCAGACGACGGATTTGAAGGGCGTACCCGCGCCGAGTGTGATTGAGAGCGTGTCGTCTATCGCGACTGTTCGTCCGTCTTCTCATCAGCAGGCTCAGATCCAGCAACAGCATAACGGGCACCAGCAACACGGTCAACAGCAACAACAGCATCAAGCACCCCGCGTCAACCGCCCTCTCGTACCATTCGCAGACGATTCAGAGTTGTGGCCATACCCCAACGAAAGCACAGGCGATAGCAGCAGTCCTGAAATCGTCGAACTCAGTTTTGAAGAGACGAATTTGTTGAGTGACCCAGAGGCGTTGTTTTCCAAACATCATCAACAGCAGCAGACGAGGAGGAATGGTGTCAACGGTATTGGTCTTGGGATCAATGGTGCTGGTGTCAACGGTAGTGGGAGGAAGCACAAGAGGAGTCGGAGGAAGGAGTCAGGGACGAGGAGAGAACGAGACGCGGCGGAACGAGAGGAGATTGAGCGGTCTTGGGATGTTCCTGATTATGTTGCTGCTCAAGGTGGTGGTGGGAGCTCGATGGCTCAAGCTGGGTACGCGGCCAACTATACGGGTCAAGCTACCAGGCAGGGAGACGTGGTCTCTCCGCCTACGTCGCCTTCACCCCCTCCTTCGGTCCCCCAGACTCACAAGAAGACGGCGGTGAAAAAGGGTCCGATTTCGGATGCTGCTGCGGGTGTTGTAAATGGAACAGGGAAAGGCAAGGTGGTGTTGAATGGTGTTAATGGCAAGCACACTACGACGGCGATAGACAAGAACGCCACGAAGAACGCGATCGTGGGCGCTATGAATGCGTCTGATATTTATTCGGGAAAGATGGGGAAGGATGAGTTTGTGAGGGGTGTTTTGGAGCTTGTTCAGGTGCGTTGCTTTCTTTGTCTGTGATGAGTTGGGAAATTGTGTGCTGATGTTGGTCGTTGTAGAATGATAAAGTTTTCGTTGATAGTCTTTATCAACAGTATCTTTCGGGGTCGAATTGATCGATCTCCTCTTTTCCTTTTACTCGATGGCTTATTGCCATATCGCAACGCCTTCGCGTACACGACCAGTATGCGCTCCAGGTCTCTCGACCCCTTCATTTGTATTTCCAACATCTGCATTTGTCTGGTACCCTCCCGTTGTTGTACTCACCACTGTTTTTATTGGCCTGGACTCTCCTTCTGTTTTCTCGTGATCCTTACCTGCATCCTTTCTTTCTTTCCTTCTGTCCTCACTTTTTCTGTATTTCCTCTCAGAAGAGTTGCTTCTCATTCTGTAATTCCCTTTGCCTGACTCTACTTTTCTTCCTTCTTTCCTCTCTGACCACTTTCGCAATATCCGCATCCACTCCGTCTCTGCCCTCACACCCCAGCTTCCGTGTTCAGCCTACGTGTACACACCTCATTCAGGCACTCCATCCTCGTTTACAGGAAGCAGTTCTAAAACCTTTACACTATCCTTATCGATGAACCCTACCCTAGCCTACCTCACCTCGTTTGTTCAAGTTGTTCTATTGTCAGTGTCCAATCTGCACAGTACATGCGTACTTGCATACATACCAACTGTATTTGTAGTATTTTCTCATCGTTGCTCTGTGATGTCTGTCGACTAGCCTCCCCCCTCCGCGTCTCCCTTTACATAAAACCCTGTCCCCTTTGCCGATTCTTTCTCCCAGTTACACCCTGTACTCGTGAATTCTTCTCCTCGCGACACCCCTTGTTCATGATATCGATTACATACGTAGTACTCTTGCTCCCCCACCCTTACCTACGACACCCTCCTGTGCACCTGCTCTTAGTATGGTTGTTCAAGGGCAAATACATGATCCCTCACCCCGATCTCGTTCATCGTGAAGAATGGTTTAAGGTCATCCATTTTGAACCTGGAAAGCATACGAAGCCCCTTGAGTGACCTCAGACAACCAAGGTTTTCTACGCGTCCAGGTGTCTGCTGAGACAGCCTTTGTGTGTCAATATGATGTTTGCATGGCTCCAGTGCGCCAACTGGTGGCCGAGAATGATCCAAGACTCGGGTAGTGCGTGCAAAAATCCGATATCGCAGTAAAATTAGTTTGAAGTCACTAATTATGCACATGGAGCCCTCCGACGAACATCACTGTCGTACAATCGGGCGGGCAATCCGCCCGCCGTTTACGCATCGAGTCGTCAGAACAAGCCTTTCGAGGCTGCCTGTGTTATTAAATATAGGACCTACGACTTACTCTGAGATTCTCCACTTGACGTAGACTTGGAGTCGACTATCATGGCTTTCTTTTGGATCTTTTTCAGTCCAATTGGCGTCATTCAGCCATTTAGGCGCCCAACGATGATCGGCCATCAAATCCCACAGGCCAAACGAAGCCCCCGATATCGGTCGTCGGGGCTTGTGTTCTCCCCACCACCTCAGGGATTAATGCCACTTTGGATCTTTCTAGGCAATAGATGCTCCATATGCCTGTCATTTCGGGATTTCTACTTGCTCCACGTCGGAATGAGTGACGGAGGAGATTTGAGGCGAGTCGGGGGTCTGGTTGGTATAAAGGAGGGTAGGTCGTGGTCAGTGGAGGACATCATCGGCTTCCTCTTCTTTTAGGCTCTTCAACTTCTCTTACCTCCTATCGTTCATCGTCCAAGTCTCTGCTCTCTGGCATCGGTCACATGCGCACCTCCCCTCTCCTGGTATATTCCAGTGTACTGTGAGGTCATTGACAGTCGTCAAACATGCTTCGCTTCAATACCAGGTCAAGTGCATCACCACTTGCGATGGAAGGTAGCCCGTTTTCATACTGCATCGCTCACCGTTTTAGAGACTGGTAAACTCGTGTAACTGACATCTTATCTAGTCTGGAATCTTGGTCTACTTCTACGCAGTGAGTACGATTGTATATCTGATATGCCTGATGGTAGCGAATAGGTATAGGTCAAGGCTCAAACGACAGGCTACAGCTGGTTTCTTGATGCCTTCTGTGAGTCCTTCCCCATCCAACCTTCTGCTGACACGAGATCTATGTGCAGGAAGGTCAATCTTGGTGGGAGATGGTACCGGTAGGTGCAGCAATGATCCTTTAGGTTCCTCGCGCTATAGCGGTCTCGCATTTTCGGCAAGCTGAGCTTAATTCTATAGAAAGTAAAAATTGCTCAATCACCTCAGGATCCTGTAGATGTCGTTGGGTTCCCGTTGAGTAGCAGCGCATCCCGATCTTTGAAGAGACTATCTGTCGGTGCGTGCTTGACCGGGAATTTCACTTCTGTCTGCTATCGCTCAATGCGAATGTCACAGATAGCGTCTGACCATCACAGATTTAATAAACTCTCCACAAGATACCAGTTTGACATTCTTGTATCGCCCCGCACTTTCATTTAGGACCTTGCAGACGGTGAGCCCCCTTCCTCAAACTCTCCTAACGCCCTATCAGGCGGAACAGCGTCATCGTCATGCAATCTACTGGTGGGGTTTCCAACATTTATCTGTATACGGCGCTCACCTCTACCCAGTTTAGTAGAGTTTTGCGATCATAGGTGAGTTGGAATGTGTGTCTTAGCCACTGGCTTACCCGTGCTACCGCATAAACCAATGCTACAGACGGTGCGTATTGCTTCATTCGACTCAGCTCTCTCATCTGTTTTGAGAATTGACGTTTAGACCCGCGAGAAGGCTAGTATTCTGCTTGTGGTTTTTGGGCAATATGTTTTCCTTCCTCCCTTAACTCAACGTGTCTTAGACTAACTCTTTCTAGCATTTTCTATCCAAGTGTCATTGTGCCAGGTTCTCAAGGTGGGCACACTCAACATCCATAATGCTTTTTCAACCTCAGTTTGACAATCCAGACAATTCAAGTTGATTTGCGCTCGCACGTGTCCTCTTTCTCTCTACAGCCCCTGGGCCCCCGCTCCCTGTCTAGTTTCAAAGCATTCCTATAGCTCTCACTTTGCCTATATGATAACGTGAATGAATTAGTGCAAACTAACTTCATATTTACATTCTGATTCGTAGCCATTATTCATTGGGAGAAATAGTTGTTTTCTAAAGTCTTCGAGGAGGTTCAACGCAGCACGAAACTCTGAACGGTCTGTTGATTTGAGACAAGGCCTACCCTAAGCTAATTACAGGATTACTCTAAATGGCTACCACTTCTTTAGCACGCATTCACAGTCTTTACAATCGATGGGCAACCGAACATGAGGGTTCACTTGACACTTTGTCTTTGAATTGGCAAATGTCCGAGCAGCCCACAAGCTTGCTACACCACCCACAACCGTCGCTCCGAGGCTTAAGCTGGGCAACACAGTCACACCCGATTGCCGCCCCTCGAGAAAATCCTCGTACTCTTCAATGAGCGAGCGAGCGAGGTTGCGCATAGTGTCGTGACCATCGTGTCCTTGGGCTGCTACTCTGCTACTAGCGAGTGCGAGTGCGAAGGCGACAATTGTAAATTTCATGGTGATGATGGGTTCTGGGGAGGTGGTGTCGGTTTCAATGAGTCTAGCTGGCAATCTAAACGCTGGTACTTACATATGAAGCTCAGATGAACGAGTACTCAAGATGGTAGTGCGTACTACGAGATTGCCTGAGGTGGAAAGGAGAGGTTGGCTCTATAACATATGGCTCGCATTCGACCCGTCTCTTATATGCTGCAGACGCATGGAGCCCGAACCGGCTACAATACTGCTCTTGACAACGTTTGAAGCTGAACTGGAGCAGGGTCGAGAAAGGGTTTCCCGGAACGGACATAAAACACGGCCGTCGACTGGTGTTGGCAGGGTGGTCTGCTACGGAGGGTGTTTAAGATTGGCCTTGTGAGGCCTTGTGCAATTTCGCCTAGTACATCAAGCTTTCTGCTGACATTAGGTCTTTGTGTAGGGATGGTCAATCTTGATCGGAGATAGCACTAGATATGGCAGTCTCCTCGTGTTGGTAAGCTGAAGTTGGATTTCGTAGACTAACTAAGCTACTGACTCCAGAATTCTCGCTGACTCGCTTCACGACCTTGTGGATACTGCTGGATTGGTGGAGAGTAGTTGCGCGATTACGTCTGCTTTATGCAGTCCCACCAAGAGCAATTCATGTACACCCGAACATTCATCCCAGAATCCACACTATTTTTTCTTTCGTCTTGCAAGAATAAGCGTTGCAAGCTTATTTGCAAGCTGCGCCATCACTTCTACTAGGACGGGATACACAGCTATCAGTGCTTTCTTGTTGCGCCGACTGGCAAATCGATTATTACAATTACAGGGGACTACCGCTACGACTTTACGCATTTGCACCCAGTGCAAGTGCTGGGTATCCGGACATTGCGCATTTGACACTTGTCGCCTTTCAACTCGCAATACTCTCTGCAAGAAAACTCGGCGCAGGCCGCGTGGTCGTTTTTACGCCTAGCCGAGCAGCTGTTTAGGCGCTCTTCGAGAAGGTCTTCGTACTCTTCGATGAGGGAACGGGCAAGGTTACGCATGGTGTCCTGTCGGTCGTAGCCTTGGGCGGCGACTTGGCTAGCGCAGGCAAGTGCGACGGCAACGATAGTGAATTTCATAGTAGCTGGTAGTTGCAACGCTGTATGTGAGATTCGGTTAAACGAATGAATGGATGCGTACCTGCGTACAATGGATGAGATTTGGGCTGCAGAGAGAGGAGAGCTGGTTTGATCCCTCACATGCACGGGTCAGCCTTTATACCCGTTTTCTTGACGCATGGAACGCGTATCGGTTGCAGTGACCCTGGACGAGGATCGGGCATCTCGTTCTTACGATGATTCCCAAGAGTAATTGTCAAATTCACGCTACTATCCATATCAGGGAGTTGCAAAAAATCTCGGACTTGTCCTCGGTCTCAACCAGTTTCTGTCGTATGTCACTGGTATTTTAGGAAGAGCTCGGACACCTTTTCAAAAAGATAGTGGCTAATTATGGTGAGGATCCATGACTTTGGGCAACTGCCAGAGGCACGCCGGTAGGAGGAGCACAGAACCAGGGAGTTGCAAAAAGTCACATCAATCTCCGCCAACAGGTGCCAGCCATTCACACGTCAAACCGGGCCTTGTTCTAGCTCCGTTCAGTCGGTTAGGAAGAATTTAGCAGGTGACGCGATCGGAGACTGAATTACCATCACACAGTTTGGCTTTGCTCGTACCTCGAGATTTCCATGACCGTTCTCTGTTGTAAATTACCAGTTAAGAGACGGCTCAATGCGCTGGAAGGTAAACTAGAAGCCTTTTGGAGGAGAATGTGGCATTTGATCTCCGCTTACCTCTCTCTAACCTGGGCAATGGGCCTCTCATTGCAAGAATTCCAGTTTGCATCTCTTTTTTGGCGAATGATAACGTTCGATATACGACGGAGTGCGCAATAATCCTAGTTTCTTTTCATAGCTATATTTTATGCACCTGTCAGTATAGTATTATGTAGTTAATCTAGTTTCAGAGGGACATTTGCCGTTGCGATAAAGGATTTTGCAACTCCCATATGGTTTTGCAACCCATTGCGTGTGATAGTACAGAAAGTGGAGCTTGTCGGTCTCTGCCCAGCCGACGGTGCGAATTCACAATCCAGCAGAGAGGACAGCCTCGATGAGTGGGGCACGAGTATTTCGAAACGCATCAGATGCGAAGTCGGGTTTATCTAGGGTGTTATATGTAGTGTCTGTGGTTGCCGCGAAGTGTACAAAGAGTTATACTTAACTTGTAAGTATACAGTACTTCAAGTTACATACATGTGAACTTTGCAAGACTTTGCGGTCTTGGTTTCCCACACGTGTCGCTAAGTGCTGCATCAGATGGTGGGGCGAAGTCCGTGAAGTCCGTTGCCAACAGTCCCGTCAGAGTGGTGTGAAAGCAATGGCATTGGGTAGTATGCACTACGACTTGAGACTGAAATACATAGGTAACATAGGCTTCAGTGTGTCGGTTTATTTATTCCATGGGAGCTCCTCCTTCTCCTACGAATCAACAACCCACTGGAAGTGGCACTCTCGTTGATCCGCTTCCCCATATCATCACCAAAAGCTCACCCAAGCGATATGATTACCGCTCTTTTTATTATAGTTTCTATCACTAGAAGTGCTGTCAGTCTGTCTCAGGTGTCCCCTCAGACAGCCTTATCTCCCCCATCCCTAGTGCATCAAAACTGACCAGGTCAGTATGAGGCTCTACCGAGCTGCGGGCCATCACCGTGCTGAGCAGACCAGCACTGTCAATGTAGCCCAATGAACAGGAAGACGCCCAAAACATACGTAAATAAAAACCCTATCTACGCCAGGTCGTGTAAAACAAAGTCCTTTTCGTATATGCTTCGATTAACGAAGTAGGGCAAGCCTTTTGATGGGCCCATGTCATTCAAGGTAAGATATTATGTACCCCGACTCCCTCCGTTTGTCTTGGACTTGATTTGATTATCAAAACCTCCTTCACCAGCTCCTTCCAGCACAATTTGGCGTCGTTCAGGAACTTGAATTTAGGCGCTCAACTATCAGCCCATGGCGTCATCGATAGGAGACACTCCATGAGTCATGCTCCCTCTCATTGACTGTGTCATGAGTGCATAGCACTCAGCGTCGAGACTACAGGGCTGACTGTCCCCCCCCCCCAACCCCATGGCTCGTCCATTTGATCAAGCCTTGCTGCACTTCTCGCAGTTTTTGGGCTTATCATCAATTTGGCCACGCTTCTTTTCTTCCTTGATAAAATACTCGTTGCAAGGGATAGGGACACATGTCGAGGCGGTGAAGCCCTTCATAGGGTAAGCCAGGCCTTCTCCAACACATTCTTTCAGAACGTCTTCATAAGTACTCCGCAATCAGCGAGCGAGCGACTCGGAGGTTACATATGTCGTCTTGGCGGTTGTAGCCTTGGGCTGCAATCCCGCTAGCAAAAGTGAGGGCAACGGCAACGATGGTGAAATTCATAGACTATAGAAGGGATGTACGATTATATTAGGATCTAGGTACCTACGATCCCGATCAACGATACGGGATCTCCTCTGGAAGGCGGGTCAAACGCTCCGTTCCATCACTTGGAGTAGCTACACTTCTTGTCTCCCTTAACGCCATATTTGTTGTGGTCAATAGCCCCGCAGTTCAAGCCAGTGGCACCCCTGGTCGGTCGAGTGTAGCAGTCTCCAGCACGCTCTTCGAAGAAGTCTTCATACTCTGTGATAAGGGAACGAGCGAGGTTGCGCATGGCTTCTTGGCGGTCGACGGCTTAGGCAGCGACGGTGCTGGCTTTGGGTAGGTAGTGTTGGCTCGGATAGGTGTAGTTTGAGGTTATCAACGCTGTTCAAGGGTCAGCTAGACGAACGATTGAATAAAGGTAGAACTGCGCACAATGTATATGAGTTTGAGCTGTAAAAAGTAGAAGAGCTGGTAATTGTTGCCTCATACCTCGCATTCAGCCAGCCTTGTTTACCTTTTCCCCTCCCTTGATACAGGGATCGCGTAATGGTCCATAGGAAAGTGCGTACGGTGATAATCCGATCACTGTATTAATTTCTTGGCAGAGCGCTACTTGGCAGCGCCGTCGACGGACGATAAAGCTGAGATTGGCTGTTACCCTCCTTTTACAATAATATGACCAGCATCATATTGAGAATGCAATCAAAACTTGAATCCGAAGGAGTACTTACGTTGATCTGTCGGAGGTGAGCCAGGGGACGCGCGCTGTGGGAATCGAGCAGGCATTGGAAGTTCTACTTAATAGTACGATTTAGCTACCACATAGGTCCCCATGCATTGGTTGAGGGAGGCACAATGAGCAAATTATCTCCGTTCCAGAGAGTAGACCGTAATCGAAAATTTCCACTCTGAGAGTCCGACTCAGTGATACGCAGATTTCAGGCGCCAGCTACGGGCAGCGTGGATCAGTCGGATAGGTTGAGCTTTGCCAGAATCTGACAAAGGGAAGCCATGGGCGGCTCCGAAGAGAGGTGTGAGCTGCAATGCTGAAGTCGTACAGCATCGCGTGTAGCACCTGGAATATGTCCATAATGGCCGCGTCCAGCGCTGTTTCATCTCCTACTTAGTCTTCCGTTGTCGATCCGCTTTGTATGCGCAAAAAGGTGACGCGAGGAGCAGAGGGTGTGGACAGACAAGTCGTTTGAAACAATAGGCTGCGCTTGGCAGGCCTAGTGAAGGGAAGTGACGCGGGGACGTTCGTACTCTCTGCCACAGCGGTGGCATGAACGGAGTTTCACGCAGAGGGTTAGGCAAGAGATATACCGGTGAACGTGAGCAACGAGTCAGTGAGCTCGAATTGATAGGCTAGACATGGTATGGTTGAACATGTTCTGCGCGCTGTGTATGTTACGCCTGGATCAAGACCGCGATAGATCATAGCTTTCTATACATATCGATTGGTCTGTCGAAGCCTGAGAGAGCCTGTAAGCAAAGCGTTACGATAGAGTCAGTGAGCAGCATACCTCCTTCACCACCCGACCCCAAATGTTTGACAGATCCAAATCCAATCTCTCTTAAAACACCCCTCAAAATCGACCGGTCTGAGTTGCAAGGATTTGGCCGATTCCTTCAGTTTCTGGATAGGGAAATCAAAGTTAGGAATGGGTATGATGCTTTGTGGGAGACAATGATCACCTCGCTCATCCTTTTCGCTTTGGCATACGAGTCCCATGGCTGCGGCTCCAGAACGAACGTTCCGCCTTTTCGAAGTACACGATGGACCTTGGTAAAGAATCTCTTCAAGCCGTCGTCGCCAGCATTCAGGTGTATCCATTTGGATATCGAGAGACTGGATGAAGCGTGCGTCAGACCCAAGGGTAACCCAAATAAAAGAGAAAGGGCGCACGCAAGGACAACATCATACCCTTCAGCATCCTCGACAATGTCTTGTTCGAGCCAATCGGCAGTGCGAAACACGACGTTGTGAGGGAAGAGCTTCTTTCCTCCCTTTCCTCGTAGTTCGTGTGGAGGAATGGGGAGTGGGCCAAATTCGTGCTCGAATGAGGCGGGAAAGTAGTTTGGTTGGATGGACGAAACAATCTTCTCATCATCCAGAGGCTGTTTGCGTTTGGATCCGGTTGGTACATCGCTGTTGGTAGGTCCTTCAAGGTCCTGTAGTGGCTCTTGGAGCGACCAGAGAGTCCTTCGTCTCTTCCACGCATTCTGGATGAGGGAATCGTCAATGTCGACACCAACAACTTTCGCAGCTCCCCATGCTTGAGCTGGCTAGGCCAAACGCGTCAGACTCGAAAGAGATGTTATTGAGTGCTTGAATGTACATACCTATTTCGCAGGTCACCCAGCCTTCGTTGCAGCCCACGTCCAGGACGGCCGCGTCTCTGAACAAGTCGGCTGGGAGGCGCTTAAGACGCGGTTCTGAGAGTCCTGTTGGACGTTTGGTATAGTACCTGTACGATGTGAGAGAACAGGATGAAACGATTGAAGGATGCCGTACCCGTGATAGTTGCCGTGGATCGGGACGGAAATGCTCATGGTGGTTAGAGGTCAAGCAGTTTGGGCAGACGCGCGACGCGATGTGACGAACTTCGAGAAAATAGACTTTATAATATACTTCAGGGTTATGTTAAAATGGTATCTTGGGGTTTTTTTTTGTACATGTGCGCAGTGCTTGTAAGTTGGTGAAAAAATAGGAAAATATGTATTGGTCGGGCCAGGATCGAACCCTGACTCGCTGAACAGTCGCCCTCGCTGGTCCGCTCAAACCGGTAGGCGAGGATGTATATCCTCGCGGACCTGGCCAATGTCTAGCTTGCAGTCATAATGCCAGAGTGCCATTCAACGTAGGCTTTCCCTATCGTCGTCGATGTCGCTCGTACGCCCGGCGCTAACCCAGACCACGACGAACACAAGCAATGGGTAGACAACCGGCAATAGGTGGATGTTATCGTTATCAATAATTTATTATCTAGGCGTCGCGATGATCATCCGCTTCGCTGGCAGTAATTTTGACGTTATTCCTCCTTTGCTCGTCAACGACAACGACCGACGCGTTCATGCTGTTAGCGCGTTCAGGGATTAGAAGAAATGCAGCGGTAATTAGCCGGGGCATATGCTCTGGGAGTCATCGGATATCGATAAGGGTCAGAAGACCCATAAACAAAAGTCGCGCCGAGTCACCAGGCTTTTTCCGGTTTCCCTCTTCTTCCCCCTCCTCCTCCTCCTCGACCAGAACGATGGCCACCACTGCCGCCAACGACGAGCGCATATCAAAAGCTCTTGCTGCGCTGTCCATTACCCCCGCCGCCACTGTCTCGCACGATGCTGCGACGTCGCCAGCACAGTGGAAGGAGGCTTTGGCTGCACACGCCGATGCGCCCAAGGAGTTTGAGCTGATCAAGACCCTCGTCTACAAGCCCAAGACGGCGAAATCGGCAGCTCCAGTCCCCGTCGTGGTCATCGCTCGTGAGGAGACAGAGGCCAACTCTGGTGCTATCGGCAAGCAGCTCAATCTCAAGGAGCTGCGATTGGCCTCGGAGGATCTGCTCAAAGAGTTTTTCGGACTGGATAAGGATTCTTGTGAGCAAGATTATACTTTTTTCTTGATTATATGTCGCTAACATATCGTAGTGTCGCCGTTGGCTATTGACCCGACCATTTTCTCCAAGGTGGTCACCGTCGTCGATCCCTCAATCGCAGAGTCTACATCCACCTTTGCCCTCCATGCGTCTTCGTCAAGCTCGACCATCTTTGTCTCCGGAAAGGACATCGTCAACCACCTGAAGAGCCTCGAGACCGAGTCGACGAAGGTTGCCGAGCTCCAGGCGTCCGGTGCTAACGCTGGTGCTGCCGCCCCCGCTCCTGCCAAAGCCAAGGCGCCGGCAAAGGAAGACGCCAAAATCGAAGGTGCCGTCCAGATTGCTATTGGTGTCAAGAAAGAGGTCGACTTCGCTTCATGGTATACCAATGTACGTGTCTTGACGCTGGTCTTTCGCATCATCCCTTACCTTTACTCTAGGTCCTGCTCAAAGCCGACATGCTCGATTACTACAGTGTCAGTGGCTGTTATATCCTCAAGCCCTGGTCATATAGCATTTGGGAAGAGATCCAGGCGTGGTTCAATACTGAGATCAAGAAGCTCGGCGTGCAGAACTCCTACTTCCCCATGTTCGTTTCCCAATCCGTTCTGGAGCGAGAAAAGGACCATATCGAGGGTTTCTCTCCTGAGGTTGCATGGGTCACCAGAGCGTACGTGATCATCTTGTCGGGGTCCCTGATAACTTTGCTCATATTCTGCAACAGTGGCAAGTCCGACCTTGAAGAGCCTATTGCCATCCGTCCTACCTCTGAAACCGCCATGTATCCTTGTGAGTACCATCCAGCCAACAGAGGGGGAAAAGATTCTAACAGTCGACAGATTACGCGAAATGGATTCGTAGCCATCGCGACCTCCCCTTGAAGCTCAACCAATGGAACAGCGTCGTTCGTTGGGAATTCAAGAACCCCCAACCCTTCCTCCGCACCCGCGAGTTCCTCTGGCAAGAAGGCCACACCGCATTCTACAGCAAAGAAGAAGCCGACACTGAAGTCCGCGAAATCCTCGACCTTTACCGTCAAGTCTACGAAGACCTCCTCGCCGTCCCCGTCATCCCTGGTGTCAAATCCGAAAAGGAGAAGTTTGCTGGTGGCCTGTACACCACCACCCTCGAAGGGTTCATCCCAACCTCTGGGCGTGGCATCCAAGCCGCCACCTCTCACTGCCTCGGCCAAAACTTTTCGAAACCCGAGATGTTCAACATCTTCGTCGAGGATCCGGTGGATAAGAGCAAGCACTACGTCTGGCAGAATTCGTGGGGTCTCTCTACGAGAGCGATTGGTGTCATGGTGATGGTGCACGGTGATAACCAAGGATTGGTGCTCCCTCCGCGTGTGGCGAGTGTGCAAGCGGTGATTGTGCCGTGTGGGATTACGGCCAAGACCAGCGACGAGCAGAGGGCGAATATCAATAGTGCGTGTGAGGAGCTTGCGCAGACGTTGAGGAAGGCTGGTGTGAGGGCCAAGGCGGATCTGCGAGATGGGTACACTCCAGGATACAAGTTTAACGATTGGGAACAGAAGGTGTGTTACTTGCTTTCTCTCCATGACGTTTGGCGCTGACGAAGCTTCAGGGTGTCCCTCTCCGCCTCGAAATTGGACCCAACGACCTCGCAAAGAAGCAGACCTTGACCGTCCGTCGCGACACTGGCGCCAAGAACCCCGTCCCTCTCGACAACATTGGATCCACTATCTCCAGCGTTCTAGAGACCATCCAATCTGACATGTTCGCCACTGCCAAAAAAGCATATTGGGAGCACGTCAAGACGGTCACGGAATGGGACGACGTCGTCCCCGCTTTGGACGCCAAGAACATTATCGTGATTCCATGGTGTGAGTCCGAGGCTTGTGAAGACGATATCAAGGAACGAAGTGGACGATCGTAAGTCACCTCTCTTCATCTGAGAGAAGATCTTGCGAACTGATGGCGGTGCTTTGTAGCGCTGAACCCCAGGACGAGCGCGCACCATCCGCTGGAGCCAAGTCTCTGTGCATTCCGTTTGACCAGTCTCATTGGCCAGCTATTGAGCCTGGCAAGACCAAGTGCACTGGCTGCGGCAGCGATGCGAAGCGGTGGACCTTGTTTGGCCGTTCCTACTAGGCTTGCGCCCATTAGAGGATCATGTCTAGGTCGATTCTCTGTGCTTGCCTAGTGGACAATGCGCAAAACGTCTGGTTGGGTGACCGGTTGGCTGATGTTTTATCGTTTACTTTTTCTTTCTTTGGGGGTTTCTCGCATGGTTCTGCGTCGTTGTTTTCAAATTTGAATTCCAGTCTGTAGTACGAATGGGGGATTGATCATTATCGTCATTGGCAGATCGGCAGATGAGATGTTGTTGCGGGTCGTTCAGGTCAATGACTTTCTGGAGGGCGTTGTTCTAGTTGAGCAAAATCATGCAGTCAGCAGCAAGGGCGGAGTGCAGAGGTGCAAGCAATCTGCTCTGCATCTGCTTCATCCTGATCGTCCGAGCTTATGGAGGACCTCACTTCACGTGCAAAGAACCGAGGAAGACATGGCACTAGCTGAGGATTGCTGCTGTCGTGCGTCTGATCGCGAGTCGGAAACGACATGCAAGCAGGGCACAAACCAACCAACTCGGGTGCTAGATGCAAGGGAAACACTTCAATTGAGGTACACGAGGAAGAGTGCAACAGATCGATACCGACAGGTTGCGAGGACTAAGGTACTCGGGGGGTTGGATGTACAGATACTACTGTAATTCACATGGACATAGATCTAGGACAGCACGACTAGCGAACGAGAATACTGATGTAAGACAGGAATGCATAACCGAGATAAATGATGCAGAGTGCGATACTTGACTACAGTGACTTCGGGGTGTAACACTCAGCCCATCTATCGCCTAGCTTCGCCCTTGATAGATCGAGTTTGGGTGCCGATCTTGCGGGTATCGTGAGGACATTGGAATCGTCGGTTAGACCGCCCAGTAGTGGGACAAACATGAGGTACTGGGAGAAGTTGGACGGAGAAAGGAGCCAACCTGTGTTCTCCCCTACTAGGTTCTTCTGGCGGACGAACCGAAGTGGGGCTTGTTCTGTTGAGCAATCCCAGAGACGGAGTGATCCATCAGCTGAGCCTGAGATGACCATACTGCCATTGGGAGAGAAGGCAACTGAGCTGACAATGCCGGTATGGCCTTCAAACTTCGCCTGCTTCCCGGTCAACACGTCCCAGACTCGGACAGAGCCGTCGTGTGAGCCAGAGACAACCTGAGTGCCACCGGGAGAGAAGGCCACTGACCCGACATCACCAGTGTGCCCTTCGAAGGACCTCACCTCCTTCCCGGTTGACAGGTCCCAGACTCGCACAGAATTGTCACCTAAACCCAAGACGATGTGGGTGGTGTCGGGAGAGAAGGCCACTGACTTGAAAAATTCCGTATGGCCTTCAAAGGTCAATACCTCCTTGCCGGTTAACAGGTCCCAAACTTGGACGGATCCCTCCAATGAGGCAGAGACAATCCGGGTGCCGTCGGAAGAGAAGGCGACTGAGTCGACCCAGCGTGTGTGGCCTCTGAATTTCATCACCTCCTCTTCGGTCGACACGTCCCAGATCCGGATATAGTTGTTGAATGAGACTGAGATAATCCGACTGCCATCGGGAGAGAAGGCTACTGAGATGACAACGTTGATGTGGTCTTTGAAGATTTTCAACTGCTCCCCAGTTGACAAGTCCCAGACGCGGACAGACGTGTCATACGAGCCTGAAACAACCTGGGTGTCATCTGGAGAGAAGGCCACTGAGGTGACTTCGCCAGTGTGGCCTTTAAAGGTATTCACCTCCTTCCCAGTCGACATGTCCCAAACCCTGATTAACTTGTTGTATGAGCATGAGACAGCCCGTGTACCGTCAGTAGAAAAGGCCACAGAGCTGACCACACTTGTGTAGCTTTCGAAGGAATTTGCCTCCGTCTTGGTCAACAGGTCCCAAATTCTGACTGATTTGTTTTCTGAGCCAGAGACAACGTGGGTGCCGTCAGGAAAGAAGGCCACTGAATTGACCCGATCGGTGAGGCCTTCAAATCTATTCACCTCCTCTCCAGTCGACACATCCCAGACTCGAACAGAGTTGTACGAGCCTGAGGCAATCTGAGTGCCATCAGGAGACAAAGCTACTGAGGTGGCCATGTGCATGTGGTCTTTGAAGGTCTTCAACTGCTCCCCAGTTGACAAGTCCCATACTCGGATGGATCGGTCATATGAGCCTGACACAACCTGGGTACCATCGGGAGAGAAGGTCACTGAGGCGACTGTATCGGTGTGACCTTCGAAGGCCTTTACTTCCTTCCCAGTGGACAGGTCCCAAATTCGGATAGATTGGTATGAGGCAGAAACAATTTGCTTGCCGTCCGGAGAGAAAGCCACTGATGTGATACTGTCTGTGTAATCTTCGAAGATCTTCACTTTCCCGGTTGACAGGTCCCAAACCCGGACGGATTCATCGTCTGACCCTGAGACGACCTGGGTGCCCATGGGGGAGAAGGCCACCGAGGTGACCGAGCTGAAGTGGCCTTCGTAACTCTTTACTTCCTCCCCAGTCAACGAGTCCCAGACCCGGACAGACATGTCGCGGGAGCCTGAGACAACCTGAGTGCCATCGGGTGAAAAGGCCACTGATTGGACCATGTCGGTGTGGCCTTTGAGGGTCTTTACCACCTCTCCTGTAGACACATCCCACATTCGAATACTAGAAGATGCTCCGATTGCAATAGTGGTACCATTTGGGGCAACTGCAACAGCCTTCACTTCGCTTTCAGCCACAAAGGATGAAATGAGAGCCTGACCAGCAGCTCCAGGTGCATTGACGAACTCTGGGATGCCCTTGAAGTGATGCTTCCACTTGTGCAGGAGTGTTGAATGCCGAGGGAATGTTGCGAGAGACGAGATGTACAGGTGAGGCGTTGACGAGGTAGCCCCGCTTGTATTGTGATACGTGGTAAACGCCGCTGCATCAGCCAACTCGCTGGCCCACCCTACTGGTTCCTCGAATGGATGTAAACATCGGCATGGATTACTAATTAAGGAGAGTGCACACCTTGGCTTTGGCAACCCAGTCCCGGGCATCCCTCATCATGCCCTGACAACGTCCACGGTCTCCCAAAAGGTTCATGACCTCGATCCAGAACAAAAATTGCAGCTGCAGGAAGTCATACAGGCAAACAAGGAGATCATCGCTCTTCTCTCTGGGTGTCAGCGCCAGGTGGCAGGTCCAGCTTCCACAGGCATACCGGAGGGTACCTGAGATCTTGTTGTTGATGGAGCTTGCCAGGGTGCTGTTGTCGCAATCCAGCTGGTAAGAGCTTGGGATATTGGCAATGTTAAAGCGCAGGTGCTTGTTCATAACCTGGAAGCAACCTTTTGTAAGGCGGCAGTGAAGTTGATCTTGGTCACAAAAGAACTTCTGCGAGCGAGTTTTGTCGAAGATGAAGTCGGGGAATGATTTGTGAAACCACATCACTTGACCACGTTCGATGTGTAGAACAGCATGCAGCCGATGAACGATCCCATTTGCATCGCCGTTGTACAGTATACCTTGGCCCTCGTCTCGTGTCTCGTTGAGGATGGCAACAGCAACCGACGTCGAGGTTCGCTCGATGGTACAAAGGAAAGTGTGAAGGATGGATAGGGAGTCTTGAAACGCGTCAGGATCATTTCGGTCTCGTGCATCCACGAGGAACGCATCGAGTATCTGGGTATAGAGATTGTCTAGTGTAGTGGTTGCGCCGCGAGGGGGTCGATGGGCGGGTGAAGGGGAACCAGCTAGCAGCCGTCCCAAAAGGCTCCTTTGTTCTTCTCGATTCCGCCCCTTGACATACTCCACTACCGTAGCCGCGTAGATGAACAGCCCCGCTGCGTCTGAGACGAATTGCTGGATTTGTTCTTTTGTGGCAAACTTTCCAAGGTTGTCATCAAGAAAGAGTTTGATATCGGCACTTGTCTCCTCAAGGGACACCTGCTCGAGTCTGCAGACCTGCTTGTTGTGGAAAGATTCGACGTGGTTGATCATTGCTGGGTGCAGCCTGCTGGTGACGAGGAACTTGAGGCCCGATAGTTCGTGTTCTTTCACAACCTCGAGTAGCGTGCGCAAGAACTCAGATCCCTTCTCTCTGTCCAACTCGTCAAGGGCGTCGATGGAAACCACGTATATTGGCTCGTAGTTTGCTAGGCGTTCGAAGGTCGAGGCCTTCCAAGGTCCGACCAGTAGGGTGATGAGCTGAGATCTGGGACCGTGGTCGACTGTCTCAAGCCTCCCGCATTCTAATAACGCAGCCTTGAATGCTGGGGACTTTAGCGCGAGTTGGTAGACAATCGTACGAACGATCCAAACAGGATTCCTCGTCTCCGGGAACTGTCGCGAGCAAAAGAAGGTCCCGCCAAGCATGGTTCTGCCACCTTTGTCACCGACAATAACAGAATCGAGCGCGTGACAGATCGTGTTGGCGATCGTGCTCTTGCCTGTCCCCGCGGGGCCTGCAAGCCAGAAGATTGCGGCGCTGTCGGATGAAAGCCTGATCGCCCATTCGATGATTACTTGAAGGATCGACTTGCGAGTGCCCGGACAGCAGCAGCTGTGGAGCGATGCCGTCTCATCGCCGTCTGGGTAGTAGCGGTAGTCGGCCTTGAGAGAGGCCTTGAGTTGCTCAATGAGCTTCTATTCATCGGTTGAGTGCTATCCAATATTTTAATACAAGGGACATACGGTCGACTCGTTGAACTTCATGGTTACCGTTCCTGAGAGTATATGCTTAGATGAGCGAGGATGGAAGTGAAGCCAAAGTGGTCTACTCACCGTACACTGGGCCAGTGACCACGTTTCCTCGAATAGTGCTGTTGATTGTGCCGCCATTCAGGATCGACGGGTCTGAATCAACTGACGGGAGCGATGGTTAGTGTCTTTGATTATATAGATATATATCGAGACTATTCACAGGTACTTCCAGAGGGATGGGACTGAGGGGCTTGAGCAGGGGTCCAGGTAGTGTCAAGTCGTCTGGCTGAACGGGCTGTGTCTTCTACCCTCGAATTGGGCGATTCTGGTGACCTGTTGTCTTCAAAAGAAGTATGAATTTTTATTCAGCGATATCATGGTAGACAAAATACCATTCTGAGCGACCTGTTGAGACGGCGGTTGACTCAGGGCAAGTCCAGGGGTCGCAGTCGACGAGAGCTCATTGTCCCACGATGGTCCTTGCATCAGTAAATCCCTCAGCCATCCCCGACGGATTCGAGGCTTCTGACCTGACATATGTCGAAGATGCTGTCGAGGACCGTGGTGAAGGGGAGAGGGCAAGGCTGGATCGATCGTAGACCGCTGAAGACCTCATTGCGGTTGTATCACCTGATGAACTTTTCCATAACAGCGGTTTGTATTGGAGGCGCTGATGCCTTCTTATGGCTAGGCCCTTCTATTCGCACATTCAAGGTGTTTGACAGCCTCTGTCAAAGTCGGCGGTGTACATATTTTACTTACTGCCAGATACGCGGAGGAATTCAGAGCTTTGATGTCTTTCAGACATGCATTGGACCAGATCTTTGCGCGGCGAAGTAAACAGGGCCGAGTCGGAGGATCCTTAACGAGAGATGTTTACTTTTCATTGCAAAAGTGAGGAATCTAGGGAAAAGGCAAGAGGAAAGAACTGAAACATCAGAATTGATCGCGCATTTGATGACGTCGTCGGAAGTGTCGAATATGGGACGCGTCTATCAGCTGCTCTCACCGATGCACCCAAGGGTTTTGAACTGACCACGGCCCTTGTGTATGAGCCAAAGACACCAACATCGACGAATTCAGTCCTCATCCTTGTCGTCGCACGTGAAGTGACATGAACCAACGCTAATGCGACTAGCAAGCAACTTAACCTCGAGGAGCAACAACTGAGCCTGGAGGATCCGTACGAGTGTTTAGGTTTCGATGAGGACCCCTGTGAGCAAGATGACACTCTTTTTCTATTATATGTGGCTAACACATTGTAGCTTCTCTGTTTCCCATCGACTTCCCTCCTTTCTCGAAGGCCGTCACCCGCTTGCAGAGACTGCATCAACATTTGCCCTCCAGGCATCTTCATCCAGCTCGACTGTCTTTGTTTCCAGCAAGGACAATGTCAACCACCCGAAGAGCCTCGAAAATAACTTGACAAAGCTTGCTGAACCTCAGGTTCCTGGAGCTGCCTCTCCAACGCGCCGGCAAGTCACCCGCGAAGGAGAAGAAACGCGCCCCATCGAGAATGCCGTTCAGCATGCCACGGATATCAAGAAAGGGGTCTATTTCACTTCGTAGTATGCCAGCGTGAGTACTACGTTTCCTTCATGCGTATACCTTGTCTTGATCTTCGTTCAGGTGCTCAAAGCCGGCATGTTGAACTACCACAGCGTCAGCTGCCGCACCCCCAAGCCCTCGTTGCAGTGCATCTGGGAAGTGATGCAGAAGCTCGACGTCAAGAATTCCTACCCCACTCACGATCCCTTCTGGAGGCACAAAGACCATGTCGAATGTTTCTCCCCCAAGGCTGCAAGGGTCGCTAGACCGTACGTGATCACTTCATCGAGACGTGAATACATATCCTCACTCCCTGTGACAGTGGCCAGTTCGACTTGGAGGAGTCCATCACGATCCGTCCCCACCTCTGAAACAACCATGCATACATGTGAGTGCAGCCAATCCCGAGGTTAAGCAAAGGCCCTGACAGTCGACAGACCACGCAAAGTGGATGCGCGATATCGCGATCTCCCCTTGTCAACCAACCGCTGTGTCGTCTGCTGGGAATTCAAGCACCCCCTGCCCTCTCTCTGCCCCAGCAAGATCCCCTAGCAAGAAGGCCACACCGCATTCTACAAAGAAGCCGACGACATCGAAGTGCGCGAAATCCTCGACCTCTTCCGACAACCTCGTCGCCGACGCCATCACCCTCGGTGTCAAATCCGAAAAGGAGAAGCTTGCAGGCAGTCTGTACACCACCATCCTCGATGGATTCATCCCGACCTCTGGCCACAGCATCCAAGCCGCTACCTCTAACTGCCTCGGCCAAAACCTTTCCAAACCCGAAATGTTCAACATCCTTTCGAGGACCCGGTCGGCAATAGCAACTTGCATCACGTTTGGCAGAACTCGTGGGGTCTCTCGACAAGGGTGATTGGTGGGATCGGAATGGTGCATGGTGATAACCAAGGGTTGGTTCTCCCTCCGCGTGTGCAGGCGGTGATTATGTCGTGTGGGATTACGGCCAAGACGAGCAATGAGCAGAGGGCGAATATTAACAATGCGTGCGAGGAGCTTGCGCAGACGTTGAGGAAGGCTGTTGTGAGGGCCCAGGCGGACCTGCGGGATGGGTATACTCCTGGGTACGAGTTTAATGATTGGGAACAGAAGGTGCATTTACCTTTCCTTCTTCTACGAGCTTGAGCTAACGTTGATTTAGGGTGTCCCCCTCCATCTTGAAATCCGACTCGACTACCTTGCGAAGAAGCGGGCCCTCACCGTCCGTCGCGACACTGGCGTCAAGAACCCTGCCCCTCTCGACAACATCGGTTCTACCATCTCAAGCATCCTGGAGACCATTCAGACTGACACGTTAACCACTGTGAAATAGACATCGGGAACACGTCAAGACAATCACAGAATGGAACGACGCCGTCCCCGCATTAGACGCCAAGAACTTCATTGCGATCCCTTGGTGCGACTCCGAGGCTTGTGAAGACGACATCAAGGATCTCATTGGATGATCGTAAGTTACTTATCTTGGTCTCCAGGGGAGCGAGAACTCATGGCGGTGTCTCGTAGTGCTGAACCGCTCGATGAAGGACGAAACGGATAACGACCACTTGGACGGCGCCAAAGAGGAGCCAGTGCGCCTATCCGACTCAGAAAAAGACCATCAGCCTGTCGTCTACGGATTGTTCATACATGTAATCCATAGTCCTACTGCCACAGCGGATCGTCTATATTCCCGGTTTTTCATTCTGAGAGGCTCGTTGACCAAGCCAGCCGGGTCTCGTAACCAACTACCTCAACGAGCAGAAGGCAGAGGTCGGCCTTTGGGCCAAGTAGAGGGTGAGCCATAGCTCCCGACTATCCGCTTCGGCACGCTAATCAGTCGATCTTTATGTTCGGATGGACCCTCTCCGCCATTCTACCAAGCCTCAGGACACTGCTGCAAGAAACGAGCTGCCAACAATACCATTTTGAGGACGACTTGCGCGATCCAGCTGATTTCGACTAGCCATGGTATTTCAGCACACTTCCGCACTGCATCAAGACCTTACAATCATCGCTGCAGTGCTGAGCGGCGCCTGTCCATACGGCAGCTGTAACGACACATTACGGTCTGCAATACTTACGCCGATCGACAAGCCCCGCCGTCGCTAGGGTCGGGAATGTGTTTTGGAGGATGGGTATGAGGCTCATCTAATGTTATTTGGAACCTTGTACATCCTATCCAACACCTCTGCTCGTCGTTGATTGATCTTCAACAATAGACGCACGCCAGCAATGTCTCGGCGGTGAGACCAACGTCCGCAGGTACGTGTCTCTCGTCCAAATCTTGTTCATTATCCTAAACACTTTACAGGAACCTTCTCTAGTTGTATCCGCTACTCTTCCGGAATATCAGAAGGAAAGAACGCTTCCTGCGTGCTAGGCCGATGGTAAAGTTGGATTGGGGGGAAGACGAAGGGGTGAGCGTAGTGATGCCATCTCCTGTCCATGACACGTCTGACTGCATGAAGTCTTCAGGCACACCGTTCGGAAGATCTCCCCAAGCCTTTCGCCCAACGGCTTCGACTCGCCCTCTTAATCGTCGTCCAGCCACCCAAGCCTACATGGCGCGTATCTCGGTCAAATCTTCCACATCCGAGATGCGGTTTTGTCTCCAGTCATTCCTCTGCCGTATCCGACGAGACTGCCCAGGCTTGGAAGGGTCTGGATACCGTCCAGGAGCGCGACGTGAAGATTCAGGACATGGGTGAGCCGCATTCCTCTGTTTCCGTTCAACGCCTCCTGAACCAGGGAGGATGGGAGAGTCGAGATGGGAGGTTTCGTTGTCCCGTAGATATGTATTAGATGGCCATCTATGTTGTTCCTGTAGTCGGATTCCAATATATCTCCGTTTTTGGAAAAGAAAAGGGTGTTGAGAGCGAAATGGGATGGTCATTGGAGGATATCTACCACAGTGAGATACCGCCAGCCGCGAGCACGACGATCTTGCCTTGATCTCGAGCATCTGTGAAGTGATGCCTGTACCCGCCGTTCTGCTCACTGCATTTGGGTGCATTGCTCATGTCCTTGTCTCCGCCTCAACCCTCGCATGGCATCAAGCACGGGCTGTTGGATTGGTGTCATTCTGCGGCTGTCGGCAACGTTTGCTGTCGTGGTGGCGGAGGTGTCTGATTGGCGCAGTCTCAGCGGCTCTTTCAAGGTGCGTGAATCAGCGCACGAGGGATTGAGGCTGGTGTGAGGTCGTTTAGTGAGCGGCTCGCTAGGTGATTTGGAGAGACTGTGTGTCGAGGTCGCGCGTTGGCAGGGAGTAGGCAAAGGCGGCATCGCACGCTGATTGAGGAATCCTCGACAGGGTAGTGAGTACCCAGATGGGTTTGGAGGATCTTGGGTGGTGCAGTGTTGCAGGATAAGACTGACCTTGGACGCGTGGTGGAGTCATTTGACGTGGCATGCTCTCAAGTCGTCGTCAACATCGGAGGCGGTTCTTGTCCATCACGAGCATGTCGCCGTCTTCCTCGTCATCTGGTACTGAGCGTTTGCTATCCATCTGTCTGTCGTTCTGAGTGTGGAAGAAGGGAGAGCGAGGGCCGGCGACCTTGATGGGTGACGTTGTCACCCACCTCCAACGTCACCGTGTACGCGACGCGACGCGCTGGAAATTAGGGGACGGATTCCGAGTTTCTCCTGTGTACCATACAAATACTATGGAACCATTTGATTACCTTGCTGGCAGAATACACAAGGAGATAACAACTAGTCAAGGGGAAGAGGCAGAACGATTCGGTTGGGTCCAGGGTCCCGTAATACTCTAAAATGTCGCTCATCAGGCGTTTTCAAAACGAAGAGCTTGATAAGCAGAGTGCTAGTCCTTACCCCGAAGCTCAGATAGGGAACTCGGACAGGGAGAGCAGCACAATGTAATCCATGTAAGTACCACAGACCACCTCGAGGATCAGCATAGGTCCAGATGGTCGAGAGATTACTCCAGATCATGGATTGGCAGCCATCACGAACTCGCTCTGAAGCTCAAGTGAAGGAACAGTGTTGTCCTTTGCGAGTGCATGTACCCCCGTCCCTTCTTCTCCACCCATGATTTCCCCTAGCTAGAAGGTCACTCCACGTTCTACAGGGTTGTGTACTGCGTAGTATTCTCGTAGAGGGAAATATAATATTACATGATCAGTGGGCGAGGATATGGAATTCAGGATCATCAAAGCGTAAAAAGAGGGTACAGAGTAAATAATATTGTCTATAAAGACCTTGGAGTGTAACATTCAGCCCATTTATCGCCCAGTTTCGCTTTAGATAGATCCAGTTTCGGCACGGACGTTTGAGGGAGTGTAAGAACATTGGAATCATCGGGGAGGTGGGCAAGCAATGGAACAAACATAAGGTACCCTGATGGTGAGAGGAGCCAACCGGTGTGATATCCTTCAAGGCTCTTCTGACGGATGTACCGCACTTGGGCTTGTTCTGCTAAGCAGTCCCAGATACACACTGATTTGTCCCATGAGCCCGAGATAATCATGGTACCATCGCGGGAGAAGGCCACTGAGGTGACAGCTTCAGTGTGGCCTTCAAATCTCTTGATCTCCTCCCCGCTTGCCATGTCCCAGACTCGGATGGTTTTGTCGTCTGAGCCCGAAACAATCCGGGTGCCATCGGGAGAGACAGCCACTGACTTGAGTTCCTTCCTGTGACCATGAAGGGTCTTGACCTCCTTCCCAGTCGCCAGGTCCCAGACTCGGATAGATTTGTCATATGAGCCTGAGACAATCTGGGTACCGTTGGGAGAAAAGGCCACTGAGCGGACCGGGTCGGTGTGGCCTTTGAAAGTCTTCACCGCCTTCATGGTTGACAGCTCCCAGACCCGAACAGATTTGTCCTGCAAACCAGAGACGACCTGGGTGCCATCTGGAGAAAATGCGACTGAATAGACTGTTTCGGTGTGGTATTTGAAGCTCTTGACCTCCTTCCCGGCCAGCACGTCCCAGACCCGGACTGATTGGTCGTCTGAGCCCGAGACAACCTGCGTGCCGTCAGGAGAAAAAGCCACTGACCAGACCCAGCTGGTGTGGCCTGCAAAGCTCTTGACCTCCTTGCCTGAAGGAATGTCCCAGACTCGGACGGAGTGGTCGTCTGAGCCAGAGACAACCTGGGTGCCGTTCGGAGAGAAGTCTACTGAATTGACATCCCTTGTGTGGCCGTGGAAGGTCTTGACCTCTGCCCCTGTGGCTAGGTCCCAGACCCGGACAGAATGGTCATATGAGCCTGAGATAGCCTGACTGCCATCAGGAGAGAAGGCCACTGATCTCACTACCTTTGTATGACCTTCGAAATTCTTCACCTTCTCCTCAGTTGACAGGTCCCAAACCCGTACAGAATGGTCATATGAACCTGAGACAATCTGAGTGCTGTCAACAGAGAACACCACCGACATGGCCCCGCTGGTGTGGCCGTTGAAGGTCATCACCCCCTCCCCGGTCGACGGATCCCAGACTCGGACAGATCCATCATTCGATCCAGAGGCAATCTGGATGCCATTAGGAGAGAAGGCCACAGAGTTGACATTGTCAGTGTGGCCCTTGAAGGTCATGATCTCTTCCCCAGTCGCCAAGTCCCAGACTCGGACAGTTTCGTCCAATGAGCCAGAGACGATCTGCCTACCGCCAGGAGAGATGGCCACTGAGGTGACCCAGTGTGTGTGGCCAATAAATTTCTTCACCTCCTCCCCGCTTGACAAGTCCCAGACTCGGATAGATTTATCCCATGAGCCAGAGGCAATCAGGTTGCCGTGAGGAGAGACGGCCACTGAGGTGACATATCCGGTGTGGCCTTTGAACACCTTCACTTCCCCGCCTGACAAGTCCCAGACCCGTATGGAATAGTCATCGGAACCCGATACAATCTGGGTACCGTCAATAGAGACGGCCACCGAGGTAACCCAGTCGGTGTGCCCTTGGAAATTCTTCACCTCCTCCCCGCTTGATAACTCCCAGACCCGGATAGATGCATCATGTGAGCTAGAGACAACTTGGTTGCCATCGGGAGAGAAGGCAACGGAGTTCACGGTGCCAGAGTGGCCTTCAAGGGTTTTCACTTCCTCCCCTGTAGACATATCCCAGATGTGGATCTTAGAAGACGCTCCGATGGCAACAGTGGTGCCATCTGGAGCAACTGCAACTGCATTCACCCCGCTTTCAGCCACAAACGATGAAAGTAGCGCCTGACCGGCAGCTCCAGGTGCATTGACGAACTCAGGGATGCCCTCGAAATGACACTTCCATTGCTGAATGAGTGCTGAATCTCTGGGGAAAGTTGCAAGGGACGAAATGTACAAATGAGGTGTTGACAATGCAGCCCCGCTTGAGTTATGATAGGTGGCAAAAGCCACTGCAGCAGCCAACTCCCTGGCCCACCCCACGGGCTCCTTACGTTGATGTTAGCATCAACATAGATCACTATTGGGTAGAGCATGCACCTTGGCTTTGGAAACCCAGTTTTGAGCATCATGTAGCATGCCCTGGCAACGACCACGCGATCCCACCAAGTTCATGGCCTCGATCCAGAACAGAAATCGCAGTTGCAGGAAGTCATGTAGAGTGACTAGGAAATCATCAGCGCGCTTGCTGGGCGTCAGAGCAAGGTGGCCAGTCCAGCTTTCACAGGCATATCGCAGGACAGTCGAGATGTTGGTGTCGATGGAGTTTGCCAGTGTTGCGTTTTCGCGATCCAGCTGGTAAGAGCTTGGGATATCAGCCATGTTGAAGTGCAGCTGCTTGCTCATAACCCCAAAACATCCTTCTGCAAGGCGACGGTGATGCTGACCTTGGTCGCAGACAAACTTCTGCGAGCGCCCAATGTCGAACATGAAGTCAAGGAAGGATTTGTGGAACCACATCACTTGGCTGCCTTTGAGGTAAAGGACAGCATGGAGTCGTCGAAGGATCCCATTTGCATCGCCCGTCTGCAGCGCCGCTTCGCCCTCCTTTCGCGTCGCGTTGAGGATGCCAACAGCAACGGATGTCGAGGTTCGCTCAATGGTACAGAGGAAGGTGTGGAGGATGGATAGGGAGTCCTGAAACGCGTCAGGATCATCTCGGTCTCGCGAATCCACGAGGAACGCCTCAAGAATCTGGGTATAGAGTTTGTCCAGTGTTGTGGTTGCACCACGAGGGGGTCGATGGGTGGAGGAAGGAGAAGCAGCCAGCAGCCGTCCCAAAAGGCTCTTTTGTTCTTCTCGATCTCGTCCTTTGACGTACTCCACCACTGTAGCCGCATGGATGAACAACCCCGCTGCGTCTGAGACTAGTTGGTTGATCTGTTCTTCGGTGGCACACTCGCCGAGGTTCTCCTCAAGAAAGATCTTGATATCGGCACTTGTCTCTTCGATGGGTACCTCCTCGAGCCGGCAGACCTGTTTGTTGTGAAACGATTCGACATGGCTGATCATCGCGGGATGCAACCTGCTGGTGACGAGAAACTTGAGGCCCGATAGTTCGTGTTCTTTGACAATGTCGAGTAGCGTGTGCAGGAACTCCGATCCCTTCTCTCCGTCCAACTCGTCAAGGGCGTCGATAGAAGCGACGTATGTCGGCTCGTAGTTTGCTAGGCGTTCGAAGGTCGATGCCTTCCATGGTTCGACCAGAAGGGCTATCAGCTGAGATTTTGGGCCATGGTCGACTGTCTCGAACCTCCCACATGCCAGTAACGCAGCCTTGAATGTTGGGGACTTGAGTGCGAGCTGGTAGACGATCGTACGGACGATCCAAACCGGATTCCTTGTCTCCGGGAACTGGCGCGAGCAAAAGAAGTTCCCGCCAAGCACCATTCTGCCACCATCTTCACCAATAATGACAGAATCAAGCTCGTGACAGATTGTGTTGGCGATTGTGCTCTTGCCTGTCCCCGCTGGGCCTGCAAGCCAGAATATTGCTGCGCTGTCGGATGAAAGGCTGATGGCCCATTCGATGATTGCTTGAAGGATCGATTTGCGCGTGCCTGGACAGCAGCAGCTGTGGAGCGAGGCCGTCTCATCGCCATCCGGATAGTAGCGGTAATCGGCCTTGAGGGACGCTTTCAGCTGCTCGATGAGCTTCTATTCATCGGCTAAGCAGTATTCGATATTGTAAGAGAAAGGACATACGTTCGACTCATTGAAGTTCATGGTTACAGTTCCTGAATATGGTTCCTAGATGAGCGAGAATGCAAAAATGAAGCTGGCGTGTTTCACTCACCGTACACTGTGCCAGTGATCACGTTTCCTCGAATGGTACTGTTGATTGTGCTGCTATTCAGGACCGGGTGTTCTTGGTCTAAATCGACCGACGGGAGCAATGGTTAGTGTCTTTGATTATACAGACATGTATCGAGATTGCCCACAGGTGGTTCCAGACGGAGGGGACTGAGGGTTTTGAGCAGGGGTCCCGGTTGTGTCAAGTTGGCTGGCAGAGGGGACCGATGGTTGGCCTTCTACAGTCGAATCGAGTGATTCTACTGAGCTATTGTCTTCAACCGAGGTATGAGTTTTCATTTAGCGATATCACAGGAGACAACATACCACTCTGAGCGACCTGTTGACGAGAAGGCGGTCGACTCAGGGCATGTCCATGGGTGGCAGTCCACGGGCGCTTATTGACCCACGATGGTCCTCGTAAGAGTAGATCCCTCAGCCCTCCCTGAGGAGTTCGAGGCCGTTGATCTGACATGTATCGAAGAGACTGCTGGGGACCGTGGCGAGGAGGAGAGGGAAAGGCTGGATTGATCGTAGACCGCTGAAGGCCTCATTGAGGCTGTATCACCTGATGAACCTTCCATATTCTGTATTAGCCATTGCCATTGAAGGCGCTGATGCTTTCTTATGATCACTTATTCCGTTCGCACGTTCGCATATCACCTACCAAAGTAATGGTCCAACCATTCCAGGAACATTCTAGGTATGTGAATGCCTCTACCGAAGTCGAGGGTGCACACATTTGACCCGATGTCAGGTTCGCAAAGAAATTTAGAGCTATTTGTTGACTTTATTCGAGTATGCAGTGGAACAATTGTGTGCGTGGCGAGATAGAGAGGGGTCGAAGAGACGCCTAACAAGAGACGTTCACTCTTTATTGCAAAAGCAGCGACTCGAGACCAAGATGAGAAGAGTGTAGCCATTAAAGAGGCCAATCATTATGGCAAGAAGAAACAGCGGAACCAACGGATTTGATCGCGTCTGCATCTGCATGCCAAGAGTTTTCAATTGACCACGACCTTCGTAAAGACGGCAACATCGACCATTCTAGTCCTCATCCTAATTCTCGCTTGCAAGGAGAAAGAGACCAACGCTGGTGCGACTGGCAAGCAACTCCACCTCCAGGAGCTACCACTCGCCGCGGAGGATCCGTAGAAGCTCTTCGGTTTCATCGAGGACCCTTGTGAGCAAGACTACACTCTTTTTCGCATATGTGTGACTAACACATCGTAGTCTCCCTGATGGTCATTGACCAGACTCCTTTCTCCAAGCTCATCACCCTGCTCGCAGACTGCAACTACCTGTGCCCTCCATGCATCTCCATTCAGCTCGATTGTTTTTGCCTCTGGAAAGAGCAATGTCAACCACTTGAAGATCCTCGCAACCGAATTGACAAATCTTGCTGAACCTCAGGACCCTGGTGCTGCTGCCACACCTGCCCCTCCGAGACACCGACAAAGGCACCAGCAAAGGAGAAGGAGGAGATTGCCATCGGTATGTATCACGAAAGAGCTTGATTTTACTTCATGGTATATCAACGTGAGTGCTGCGTTTTCTTCATGTGTATATCTTGTCCTGATATTCGTTCAGGTGCTCAAAGCCGGCATATCGGATTACTAAATCGCCACCCTCAGGCTCTGGTTGTAGTGCATCTGGGAAGCGATGCAGACGCTCGACATCCAGAACTCCTACCCCAATTCCTATACCCTCCGGAGGCGTAAGGTCCATGTCGTAGGTTTCTCCTCCGAGGCCGCGAGGGTCGTCAGAGCGTACGTGATCGTTTCATCAAGACGTTAATACATATCCTCACTCCCTGCAACAGTGGCCATTCCAACCTTGAAGGGCCCATCACCATCCGTCCCACTTCTTGAACCGTAATTCATTTATGTGAGTGCAGCCAATCCCGAGGTTACGCGAAAGCCCTGACAGTCGACAGACCACGCCAAGTGGATTCGCGGTATCGCGATCTCCTCTGCTCAACCAACGGCAGCGTCGTCCGCTGGAAAGTTCATGAACCCTCAGCCCTTTCTCCGCCCCAGAGAATTCCTCTGTCAGAGGGCTACGCCGCGTTCTACAGAAAAAGTGAAGCCGACAACATCGAAGTGCACGAGATCCTCGACCTCTACCGTCAAGTCTACGAAGGCCTCCCCACCGCCCCGCCATCCACCTTAAATCCGAAAGGGAGAGGTTCGCGGGAGGTCTGTACACGACCACCCTTGAAGGCTTCATCCCGACCCCTGGTCATGGAATCCAACCTGTCACCTAAGCCAAAACCTTTCGAAGCCCGAGATTTTCAACATCTTTGTGGAGGACCCAGTGGACAAGAGCACTGTGTCCGGCAGAAACCGTGGGGTCTCTCGGCAAGGGAGATTAGCGTGACGGTGATGGTGCATGGCGATAACCAAGGGTTGGTCCTCCCTCCTCGTGTGGCGAGTGTGCAGGCGGTGGTTGTGCCGTGTGGGATTACAGCCAAGACGAACGACGAGCAGAGGCCGAACATCAATAATGCCTGCCGAGGACCTTGCGCAGACGTTGCGGGAGGCGGGTATGAGGGCCAAGGCGGACCTGCGAGATGGGTATACTACAGGACACAAGCTCAGCGATCGGGAACGGAAGGTGCGTTTACCTGCTTTCTTCGAAGCTTGATCTGACGCTCATTTAGGTGTTCCCTCCGTCTCGACATCGCACCCGGCGACCTCGCGAAGGAGCAGACCCTCACCGTCCGTCGCCATACAGGCGCCCAGAACCCCGACCCTCTCGACGACATTAGATCCGCTATCCCAAGCGTTGGTGAGACCATCCAAGCTGACATGTTTGCCACTGCGAAAAAGATATATTGCGGGCCCGTCAGGACAAGGTCACGGAATGGGAGTACGTTATCCCTGCGTCGGACGCCAAGAATATCCTTGTGATTCCTCGGTGTGGGTACAAGACTTGTGAAGACGATATCAAGGATCGCATTGGAAGACGGTGAGTTACTTCTTTGATCTGTGGAGGAGAGAGAACTGATGAGGGTGTCTCGTAGTGCTGAACCGCGCTATGAAAGACAATGGATGACGACCGCTCGAACGGCGGCGAATAGGAACCAGTGCACCCATCCAAATCAGAAAGCGACAATCAGCCAATCTTTCTGAGTGTTCATACAGGTAAACACATTCCTACTGTCCCAGCGGATCGTCTGGATTCTCACATTTTCATTCTGAGAGGCTTGCTGATCAGGCTAGCCGTGGCTCATAACGAACGGCCTCGACGAGCAGGAGGGAGGGGTTAGTCTTTGTGCGAAGTAGCAGGTAAGCCACAGCTCCACGATGTCCGCCTCAACACATTAACGAGTCGATTTTCAGGTTCTGGCACGTTACCTAACTACACCATTCTACCAAGCCTCAGTATCCCGCTGCGAGAAGCGAGGTACCTACAACACCATCGCCAGGACGACCTCGTCGACCCAGCCATTTCGACTACCCTACATAGTTCCCCAAATCCGACCCCAACCCGGTATACCAGCACTCCCGCAATGCGCCAAGACCTTACGATCGCCGCTGCAACGCTGAGCGGCGCCTGTCCCGATCGACAAGTCCCACCGTCGACAGGGTCAGAATTGCGTCTTGGGGGATGGCTATAAGGCTCACCGAGCATAAATTTAGAATCTTTTACGCCCTACCCCTCCCCTCTTCTCGTCATTTGTTGACCCCCGGCGATAGACACACGCCAGCAATATCTCGATTGTTGGGCCTGTGTCAGCATCTGCGACGTCTTTCGGAATATCAGAACAAGAGAACCCTTCATGCATGCTGGGCCGATGGTTACCGTTGGATTGGAAGGGAAGACGAAAGGGTGAGTGTGGTGGTGCATCTCCTGTCCACCTGTCCATGACACGTCAAACGGCATGCGGTCCTTCCGGTGCATCCTACGCACCATCTCGTCCAAGCCTTTCACCCAACGGCTTTGACTTACCCTCTCAATTGTTGTTCGACCACTCAAACCGATGCGGCGCGGATCGGTCAAATCTTGCTCGTTCGAGACGGGGTTTGTCTCCAGCCGTTCCAATGGCCTGTATGACGAGACAGGGTATGGATGTAGTCCAGGAGCGTGACACGCAGATTTAGGACATGGGTGCGCCGTATTCTGCCGTTCCCTGGCCCGATTGAGCTGACCTTTGGTACTGCTATCTTTCAACACCTTCCGGGCCGGTTGGAGACATGTGAGAGAATCGAGATGGGAGGTTTCGCTGTTGCGTAGATTTGTAGTAGTTGGCCATAGGTGTGTTGTCGTAGCCAGATTCCAATAAATGTCAGTTTCTTTGCAAAGAAAATGGTGTTCAGAGCAACATGGGATCATCATTTGAGGATATCTACCACAGTGTGATACCGCTAGCCGCGATTACAATACTCGTTCACTTGATCTCGAGCATCTGCGAAGCGATGCTTGTTCCAGCCGCACTTCTCACTGCATCTGAATGCGTTGGTTGCGACTTCGTCTCTGCCCCAAGACGTCTCTCCGCCCCTCAGTTTGGCCTGCATGGCCTCAAGCAGGCGCTGTTGGGTCACCGGTCACTAGCATTCTGCCGCTGTCGGTGGCGTAGGCTGTGGCGGTGGTGGGGGCGCCTGGTCGACGAAATTTCAGTGGGTTTTGCAAGGTGCATGATCAGGGCACGACGTCTCGTCGGTGGAGTGAGGTCGTTTAGTGAAGGGCTCGCTAAATGAGTTGGAGAGACTGCGTATCGAGATCGCTCGTCGGAGGGGGCAACGACAGCATCGCCTACTGATTGAGGAATCCTTGACGGGGGTGATGAGTGCCGCGATGGGTTTGGGAGATCTCGGGTGGTGCGGTGTTCTAGGATGAGATTGAATTTGGAGGCGGGGTGGGGTCGTTCGACGACGCTTGCTCCCGGGTCATCTTCAATGTGGGATAGTGCGCCTTTATTGCCAATCACGAGCCCGTCGCCGTCTTCCTTGTTGTCTGCTGGTCTTGAGCATGTGCAGTCCATCTGTCTGTTGCTCTGAGTTGACCATACAGGTTGGATCGAGTTGAGAGGTAAGAGAGATCAACATTGCAAACGCAGAGGAATGGCGGCAAAGCGGGGTATATTGTTCATTCAGCAGAACTTCATCTTGAGATAAGATGCGATTATGAGCTTGCATACGACAGGAGAAAGAATGGAACATCGTTAATAGTGAAGTCGTTGAGGACTGGCTGTGATCTTGGTGTTTCAGCCAGGGTCGAAGTTGAGTTGGGGAGGGTACTGAGGCGATCTTCCAAGCGCTTGCGTTGCATCATCGGGATGATAGCTGGGTTCTCCTTGTTAGTCACGGTGATAAAGTTCAAGGGCAAAGTACATACCTGTGAGATATAGTACCACATGTGGCAAGAGCATTGACGTTCGAATGGCCGTTCAACCAACATCAAGGGTGTGTTCGGCCGTGTTGGCACCCACTCGTACATTCTTGATAGGGAAAACTGAACGTGACCATGGGGCGACCTCGACATTGGAATTGAACGGACTTGGCGGTCGAAGGAAGTGAATGAGCCGACGCTCTCGACGGTTGCCAGAGAAGTCGTGGTACACAAATCCATGGGTCAACCGGTCACGGTCAAAGAGCTCAATACCAGCAACAAGGGCGCGTCATTGACACGCACCAGGGTTGTTGCAACTGACGCGTAGAAGGAAGTTGGGGAGGGATGATGGGACGAAAGTGCAAGGAAGACGATGAGGACTGTGATCCTGGTTCAGCTATCGGGCAGGCGGCGGTGGACGGAATGCGTTACTTACAATTCGGTGAGTTGCCTCTTGTTTCTCGTCCGATGAGATTGCGCGCCTACGGGCTGTTTGCACACCCTCCTGATTCCGTGGATGCGATGCCTGTGGAACGGACATCGATTGGGATGTTCACGGCTTCCATTCACGGTTTGCACAAAGTCTCCGCCAACACCTGTCGCTGTCGTGTCCTTCAAGCGACGGCACTAGGGATGGCTCACAATCACCCATCCAAAGCTGTGTCGCTTTCGTTCCAATCCTAGGTATCTTCCGAGAGGAAAGAGGCCATAGGATGGAGCGGGGATAGCAGAGACCTCCCGTCTGCAAAACTCCAGGTATCCTCCAGGTCCAGGGCCAAAGGGAGGTGGGTGGACGGGTTTATGTTCATTTCGAAGTCGCCAATCCGGAATGGTGAGGAATTTGCGAGATGTTGGGAGGAGGGAGGTGATAAGGGAGTGAACCAGATGTCGAGGGAAAGGTGGAAGTTGCCGTTCGAGCGTAGCCTTTGGCTTGTGCTAGAGCGGGTTTCGGGCGGTTCCAGGTGCTGAACCGAGTGCGAGCTGGTGTTTCCAAACAAGTGACTTGTGGATGCCTCCATCTGTTCTTGTGCACTATGTGCCTGCAGCGTCGACCCCAGCGCCTTCTTTGACTCAGTCCGTGCAGACTGGATGCTGGCCAGCTGTAAAGGACGTCATTAGCGGGTAATCGGTTGGGTTAGGTAGACCAGATATACTTACCCTTTTATCTGCCGCTTTCTCTCTCAGTTCTATTCGAAATTGGGAGAGGAAACTGCGCGACGAGACAAAGAAGGGCCAAGGAATGATCAACGAGAGGCGCTTAGAACACGGCTGAGCTGGATTTGTCGGACATATTCGCAAAGTGACGGTCCTGGGTTGATTTTGAGACAAAGATTATAGACGGTCAAGAGGGTATGTATCCAACCGTTGTGGCAAGAGGAAACAGAGAAAGAATTGATCGCGCTTGTGACACCTTGATGGCTGTCGATGCTCAAGCGCCCATGGGTTTTGAACTAACCACGACCTTCGTAAAAGCACCAAGATCGACCAATTCAGTCCTCATCTTGGTCTTCGCTCGCGGGGCGACAGAGACCAACCCTGTTGTGATTGACAAACAACTCAACCTCAATGAGCAACTACTCGCCCAAGAGGATCTGTAGGAATTTTTCGGTTTGGGTGAGGACCGTTGTGAGCATGACTATGCCCTGTTCTATCATCCTACGTGGCTAACGTATCGTAGCGTCCCTGTTTCCCATCGCCAAGACTCCTTTCTCCGAGATCGTCACCCTGCTCGCAGAGCCGACATCTATCTATGCCATCCATGAATCTTCGTCTCCAAGGCGCCTGCAAAGGCACCCGGGAAGGAGAAGGAAGGCGCCGAAATTGAGGCTCCCCAGATTGCCATTGATGTCAAGAGAGAGGTCGATTTCCTTCCAACGTGGGCAACGTGTTTCCCTCATGTACATCCCGTTCTAATCTTCGTTTAGGTCTTGCTAAAAGCCAGCTACTACAGCGTCGGCGGCTGCTACATATGCGCTACATCCTCGAACCATGGACGTATAACATCTGGAGAGATATCGAGAAACTCGGCGCCCAGAACTCTTACTACCCTATGTCGATTCATGATCTCTTCTGGAGCTGCGACAAGGACCACATAGGATGTTCTCTCCCGAGGTTGCATGGCTCACCACAGCGTACGTGGGTTTCTAGTTGAACTGGATAGTCGATCTGATGTTCCGCAACAGCAGCCAGTCCGACCTGGAAGAGCCCATCGCCACTCGTCCTACCTCTTAAACCGCCACATACCCCAACGTGAGTGCAGTCTACGTCAAGGATTAGCATGGGCCCTGACAGTTGACAGACCCCAAGTGGATTCGCACCCATCACGACCCTCCTTGGGGCCTCAGCCAATGGAGCAGCGTCCTCCCTTGTAAAATCAAGGACCCCCAACCATTTCTCTGGCAAGAAAGCCACACCGCGTACTACAGCACAGAAGAAGCTGACACCGAAATCCTCGACCTCTCCATACCGACAAGCTTACAAAGACCTCCTCGCGGTTCCCGTCGTCCCCAGCGTCAGATCCGAAAAGGAGAAGCTTGCAGGCGGTCTTTACACCACCACCCTCGAAGGCCTCATCCCTACGTCTGGCCACGGTATCCAAGTCTCCATCTCTCACTGGCTCGGCTAAAACCTTTCCAAATCCGAGACGTTTACATCTTTGTGGAGGATCCGGCCGACCAGAGCAAGCACACGTCTGGCAGAGCTCGTGGGGTGGCTTGACGAGGGCGACTGGTGTGATGGAGATGGCGCCTGGTGATAACCAAGGATTCAAGTGGTGCTCCCTCTGCGTGTGGCGAGTGTATGGGCGGTGATTATGCTATGTGAGACGACGGCCAGGACGAGCGATGAGCAGCGGGAGAATGTCAGTAGTGCGTGTGAGGAGCTTGCGCAGACGTTGAGAAAGGCTGGTGTGAAGACCAAGGCGGATTGCGGACGGGTATACTCCAGGGTACAAGTTTAACGATTGGGAACAGAAGGTGTGTTTACTTGCTTTCTCTTCATGACATTTGTCGCTGACGAAGCCTCAGGGTATCCCTCTCCATCTTGAAATTGGACCCAATGACCTTGCGAAGAAGCAGGCCCTGTCCACCGCGATACAATTGCCATGGACCTCGTCCCTCTCAACAGCATCGGTTCCGCCAACTCAAGCATTCTGCCAGAGACCATCCAAGCCGACATGTTCGCCACTGCAAAAAAAGACGCATTGGAAATACATTAGAAATGGCCAAGGAACGGAACGACAATGTCCCTGCTCTGGAGGCCAAGAATATCACCGTGATGCTGTGGTCCGAGTCTGAGGCTTGTGAAAACGTCATCAAGGGTCGTAGCGGACGGTCGTGAGTTGCTGCGTTTGATCTGTGGCGCAGAGAGAACTAATGAGGGTGCCTCGTAGTGCCGAACCACGCTATGAATGGCACAGTGGATGGGGACCACTCGGGTGGCAGCGAACAGGAGCCAGCGCGCCCATTCAACCCAGAAAACGACAAGCAGCCTATCTAGTATCTTTCTGAGTGTTCATACATGTAAACGCAGTCCTACTGTCGCAACGGATTGTCTGGATTCTCGGCTTGTCATTCTGAGAGGCTTATTGATCATGCTAGCCGGGTCTCATAACCAACTACCTCAACGAGCAGGAGGCAGAGGTCAGCCTTTGGGCCAAGTAGAGGGTGAGCCATCGCTCCCGACTATCCGCTTTGACGCGCTAACCAGTCGATCTTTAGGTTAGGATGGACCCTCCCCGCCATTCTACCAAGCCTCAGAACACCGCCGCAAGAAATGAACTGCCGACAATACCAATTTCACGACGGCTAGCGCGAATTAGCTGATTTTGACTAGCCATAGTATTTCAGCACACTTCCGCACTGCATCAAGACCTTACGATCGTCGCTGCAGCGCTGAGCGGCGCCTGTCCATACGGCGGCTGTAAGTGTAACGACACATTACCGTCTGCCGGATAGCCGCCTAAGTCCCTGGCATGCCAAACATGTACGACTGGTCACACCTAACATGTGCGACCTGTCACACATTCACACTATTTCATGCAAGGTGAATGGGTGGAAGTTCCCTGCACCTTCTGCAGATTATGCAGCACAGTAAAAGCATTGCAGTTGAGTTCAACTCTAAGTCAGGATCTGTGCTGTTGCCCCTAGCTGCGAGCTGGAGGAGAGAGAGAGTGATCCTGTGCAGTTAGGCTCACCTTCGGGCCTCCCTAATAAACCGAAGTCCAGATCAGCTGCAGGATACGAGATCCTTTGCAGTTGGAACCACCTTCAGGGTAAAGGCACCCGAGGTTGGCTTCAACTGCGAGACAAAGGACCTACTGCAGCTATGGCCAACTTCCAAAGTTTCCCCCAGGTCGAAAATCACTTAATGCCCAGGTCGCTGTGCTCCTGGTGCGCAAAAATACGCCTGGAGCAAAAGCATAAATGGTGTAGCCATCTCCTCAGCTTCTTGTCTGTATATATCATCCCTAAGAAGTATGCAACCCTTCCTAGAAATTCAAATGTGCAGCATTTGGTGTAAAAACACCATCTTACCTGTGCAATTGCTGCCAGCTGATGCGATAGGAATATGCTTGAGCATGACGTTCATTAAAGGTATATAAATCAATGTCTATCACCGGTTTCCGCGCCAACGTTGTCAGATACCGTCTCGGTCTTCAGTGCAGATTGTGAGTGTAGAACCATGAAACTCCAATGTCATTCACTCTTTTCCGGGTCTTCGTCTGACGTTTACTCCCCACTCAATGGATCAGGGAGATTCTTGTGATAGTCTTTTTAGATATTTTCCACTATAATTATTGGGATTTTAGCCTAATTATTGAGAATCTATCTATACAGAGAACATAGGATTTATGAACCAGCATGAACAGCGATTTCGGAGTCATTAAGCCCTCTCCAATTCCGCATCTCTCGGATTGTCACACCTTACGTTGAAATAAGCGCCCGTAGATCCTGGATATTTTTGGGCGCCGATACTCCATTAGTAACCGGATACCGGCGCGAAAGCCCATGTCTTCGGCGCAGTTAAACCCAACTGCTGAGAGGATATCCTTTGCAGTTGGTTCCATCTGCACGTTGAGCAGTGCTCTGCAGTTGGGACCAGCTGCCCAAGGTATCAGAGGCTAGCGGTTGGGACGTGCTGCTGAGGGTATTGATCTCGCAGTTTATTTCTACTGCAAGGTCAGTGCTTTCGGCGGTTGATGCCAGCTGCGAGTTAAAATGATTTCGCAGTGGGAATAAACCGCGAAGCAAACAGGTTCAGCAGTTCGTTCTGAATGCATAACCCAGCTGGCAGAGGGTGCTCAGCATCCCTTGAACTTTGAAGTTGGTACTGACTGCAATCTACGATGTTGATGACAAATGTGCGACAGGGCGCACACGTTAAATACGGCCTGTCACACATGTTTGGTACGCCAGGGAGTCTGACGGCCCCCCGTCTGCAGTACGCCGATCGACAAGCCCCGCCGTCGCCAGGGTCGGGATGTGTTTTGGAGGATGGGTATAAGGCTCGTCTGATGTTATTTAGAACGTTCTACACCCTATCCAGCACCTCTGCTCGTCGTTGGTTGATCTTCAGAAATAGACGCTTGCCAGCAATGTCTCGGCGGTGAGACCAACGTCCGCAGGTACGTGTCTCTCGTCCAAATCTTGCTCATTATCCTAACCACTTTACAGGACAATTCTCTAGTTGCATCTGCTACTTCTTCCGGAATATCAGAAGGAAAGAACACGTCCTGTGTGCTAGGCTGACGGTGAAGTTGGATTGGGAGGGAAGACGAAGGGGTGAGCGTAGTGATGCCATCCCCTGTCCATGACACGTCTAACTGCATGCAGTCCTCCCGTTCCGAACATCTCCCCAACGGCTTCAACGCACCCTCTTAATCGTCGTCCAACTCCCCAAGACCACATGGCGTGTATCTCGGTCAAGTCTTCCACGTCCGAGATGCGGTTTTGTCTCCAGCCGTTTCGCTGGTCCATCCGACGGGACTGTCTAGGCTTGGAAGGCTCTGGCTACCGTCGAGGAGCACGACGCGAAGATTCAGGCCGAGGGTGAGCCGCATTCCTCCGTTTCTTGTCCGCTCAACGCCTCCTAAACCAGGGAGAATGGGAGAGTCGAGCCGGGAGGTTTCGCTGCTGCGTAGATTTGCATTAGATGGCCATCGGTGTTGTTTCTGTAGTCGGATTCCAATATATCTCTGTTTTTTTGCAAAGAAAAGGGTGTTCAGAGCGAAATGGGATGATCATTGGAGAATATCAACCACAGTGGGACCAACCGCGAGTATGACGACCTTGCCCAGATCTCGAGCATCTACGAAGCGATGCCTGTACCCGCCGTCCTGCTCATTGCATATGGATGTATTTGCTTACGTGCTTGTCTTCGCCTCAACCCTCGCATGGCATCAAGCACGGGCTGTTGGATTGGTGTCATTCTGCGGCTGTCGGCAACGTTTGCTGTCGTGGTGGCGGAGGTGTCTGATTGGCGCAGTCTCAGCGGCTCTTTCAAGGTGCGTGAATGAGCGCACGAGGGATTGAGGCTGGCGTGAGGTCGTTTAGTGAGCGGCTCGCTAGGTGATTTGGAGAGACCGTGTGTCGAGATCGCGTGTTGGCAGGGAGTAGGCAAAGGCGGCATCGCACGCTGACTGAGGAATCATTGACGAGGACGATGAGCGCCCAGGTGGGTTTGGAGGATCTTGGGTGGTGCGGTGTTGCAGGATGAGATTGGAGTAGGAGGCGTGGTGGGGTCGTTTGACGAGGCATGCTTCCAAGCCGTCGTCAACATCGGAGGCCATTGTTGTCGATCACGAGCACGTCGCTGTCTTCCTCGTCATCTGGCATTGAGTGTTTGCTATCCATGTGTCTGTCGTTCTGAGTGTGGAAGAGGGGAGAGCGAGGGCCTGTGAGACCTTGATGGGTGACGGCGTCACCCACCTCTAACATGACCGTGTACCCGACGCGACGCGCTGGAAATTAGGGGCTAAATTCCGAGTTTCTCCTGTGTGCCATACAAATACTATGGAACTGTTTGATTACCTTGCTAGCAGAATACGCATGGAGATTACAACTAGTCAAGGGAAAGAGGTAGCACGACTCGGTTGGATCCAGGGCCTCGTAATACTTTGAAATGCTGTTCATCAGTCGTCTTCAAAATGAAGAGCTTAATAAGAAGGGTGCCAGTCCTTACCCTGAAGCTCAGATAGTGAATTCGGACAGGGAGAGGAGCACAATGTAATCGGTGTGAGTGCCACAATTCACCTCGAGGATCAGCATAGGTCCTGTGGTCGAGAGACTACACCAGATGGATTGGCAGCCATCACGATCGTGCTCTGAAGCTAAACCGATGGAACAGCGTCGTCCGTTGGGAATACAAGAAGCCACATCCCTTCCTCCAACCCTCGAGTTCCTCCAGATAGCAGGTTAATTCGCATCCTACAGGGTTGTGCACTGCATAGCATTCTCGTTGAGGTAAATAAAGTATTACATGATTAGCGGCCGAGGATATGGAAATTCAGGATCACCAACCGAGAGAGACGTTACAAAGGAGATAATATCAACTATAAAGACCTTGGAGTGTAACACTCAGCCCATCTGTCGCCCAGTTTTGCTTTTGAGAGATTGAGTTTGGGCACCGATGTCGAGGGTATAGTGAGGATATTGGAATCATCGGGGAGGCAGTGGGCAAGCAATGGGACGAACATGAGGTACCCTGATGGTGAAAAGAGCCACCCGGTGGGGTTTCCTTCAAGGCTCTTCTGACGGATGTACCGCACTTGGGCTTGTTCTGCTAAGCAGTCCCAGATACGCACTGATTTATCCACTGACCCCGAGATAAGCATGGTACCATCGTGGGAGAAGGCCACTGAGGTGACAGCTTCAGTGTGGCCTTCGAATCTCTTGATCTCCTCCCCGCTTGCCATGTCCCAGACTCGGATGATTTTGTCGTTTGAGCCTGAAACAATCCGGGTGCCATCGGGAGAGACAGCCACTGACTTGACTTCCTTCGTGTGACCATCAAAGGTCTTGACCTCCTTCCCAGTCGCCAGGTCCCAGACCCGGATAGATTTGTCATATGAGCCTGAGACAATCTGGGTACCGTTGGGAGAAAAGGCCACTGAGCAGACCCTGCTGGTGTGGCTGTTGAAAGTCTTCACCGCCTTCATGGTTGACAGCTCCCAGACCCGGACAGATTTGTCCTGCGAACCAGAGACGATCTGGGTGCCATCTGGAGAAAATGCGACTGAATAGACTGTTTCGGTGTGGTATTTGAAGCTCTTGACCTCCTTCCCAGCCAGCACGTCCCAGACCCGGACTGATTGGTTGCCTGAGCCCGAGACAACCTGGGTGCCATTGGGAGAAAAAGCCACTGACCAGACCCAGCTGGTGTGGCCTTCAAAGCTCTTGACCTCCTTGCCCGAAGGGATGTCCCAGACTCGGACAGAGTAGTCATCTGAGCCAGAGACGACCTGTGTGCCATCAGGAGAGAAGGCCACTGAATTCACATCATCTGTGTGGCCGTGGAAGGTCTTGACCTCCATCCCAGTGGCTAGGTCCCAGACCCGGACAGAATGGTCATATGAGCCTGAGACAGCCTGGCTGCCATCAGGAGAGAAAGCCACCGATCTCACCAGCTTTGTATGACCTTCAAAATTCTTCACCTTCTCCTCTGTTGACAGGTCCCAAACCCGTACAGAATGGTCTTGTGAACCTGACACAATCTGAGTGCCATTGACAGAGAACACCACCGACGTGACCCCACTGGTGTGGCCGTTGAAGGTCTTCACCTCCTCCCTGGTCAACGGATCCCAGACTCGGACAGATCCATCATCCGATCCAGAGGCAATCTGGGTGCCATCAGGAGAGAAAGCCACAGACATTACACAGTCCTTGTGGCCTTCCAAGGCCTTCACCTCATCCCCAGTCAACACATCCCAGACCCGGACAGTGTGGTCCCATGAGCCAGAGACAATTTGCATGCCGTCAGGAGAGATGGCCACTGAGGTGACTATGCTGGTATGGCCTCTCAAATTCTTCACCTCCTCCCCACTTGACAAGTCCCAGACTCGGACGGATCCATCCCATGAACCAGAGATGATCAAGTTGCTGTCAGGAGAGAAGGCTACTGAGGTGACTCTGCTAGTGTGGCCTTTGAACATGTTCACTTCCCTGCTTGACAGGTCCCAAACACGTATGGAACGATCACTTGATCCCGAGACAATCTGGGTACCCTTGGGGGAGAAGGCCACTGAGTTGACATGGTTGGTGTGGCTTACGAATCTCTTCACTTCCCCCCCAGTCAACAGGTCCCAGACTCGGACAGATTCATCATCTGAGCCAGAGACAATTTGGCTGCCATCAGGGGAGAAGGCGACGGAGTTCACGGTGCTAGTGTGGCCTTCAAGGGTTTTCACTTCCTCCCCTGTAGACATATCCCAGATGTGGATCTTAGAAGATGCTCCAATGGCAGCAGTGGTGCCATCTGGAGTGACTGCAACAGCCTCCACTTTGCTTTCAGCCACAAACGATGACAGTAGGGCCTGACCAGCAGCTCCAGGTGCATTGACGAACTTGGGGATACCCTCGAAATGATGCCTCCACTGCTGCAGGAGTGAAGAATTGCGGGGGAATGTGGCAAGGGATGAAATGTATAAGTGAGGTGTTGACGATGCAGCACCACTTGTGTTGTGATACATGGCAAAAGCCGCTGCATCAGCCAATTCGTTGACCCACCCCACAGACTCCTCGAATAGATGTCAACATCCAGATCACTAATTAAATAGAGCACACACCTTGGCTTTGGCAACCCAATTCTGAGCACTGCGCAGCATGCCCTGACATCGCCCACGGTTTCCCAAAAGGTTCATGACCTCAATCCAGAACAACAAGTGGAGTTGCAGGAAGTCTTGCAGAGCAACAAGGAGATCATCGGCAGGCACACTGGGTGTCAGCATCAGGTGGCCAGTCCAGCTCCCACAGGCATATCGCAGGACATCTGAGACATTGATCTTAATCGAGCTTGCCAGTGTCGTATTATCGCAATCCATCTGGAAAGAGGTTGGGATATCAGCAATGTTGAAGCGCAGCTGCTTGCCCATAAGCTTGAAGCAGCCTTCTACGAGGCGACGGTGGTGTTGACCTTGATCGCAATAGAACCTCTGTGAGCGTGACTTGTCGAATATGAAATCAGGGAATGATTTGTGGAACGACATTACTTGGCCGCCTCTGATGTATAGGACAGCATGAAGTCGGCGAAGGATCCTGTTTGCATCGCCTTCCTGTAGTGTTACTTCATCCTCGTCTCGTGTGGCGTTAAGGATGCCAATGACAACGGATGTTGATGTTCGCTCGATGGTACAAAGGAAGGTGTGAAGAATGGTCAAGCTGTCCTGTGACGCGGTGAGATCGTTGCGATCTCGTGGATCCACAAGCGATGCCTCGAGGATTTGGATATAGAGATTGTCGAGGATCGCGGTTGCGCCACGAGGGCGTTGATGGGCGGAAGAAGGAGAGGTAGCGATGACTCGCGCCAAAAGGCTCTTTCGCTCTTCATCGTCACGTTTCTTGAGGTATTCCACCACCGTGGCTGCGTAGATGAACAGCCCCGCCGCATCCGAAACCAGTTGAAGAATCTGTTCTTTGCTAGCACAGTTGCCCAGGCGTTCTTCAAGGAAGAGTTTGATATCGGCATTGGTCTCCTCGACAGGCACTTGTTCAAGGCGGCAGACCTGCTTGCTGTGGAAAGACTCAACTTCTTTGACCAGGTCATGGTCCAACCTGCTTGTGACAAAGAATTTGAGGCCCGTAAGTTGGTGATCCTTGACAGCGTTGAATAGTGTGTGCAAGAACTCTGATCCCCTTTCTCGCTCCAGTTCATCGAGAGCGTCGATAGGAATGATATGCACTGGCTCATTGTCCGCCAACCGTCCCAGAGCCGATTTCTTCCATGGTTCGACAAGGAGCGCTTCAAGCTGAGACTTGGGGCCGTGGTCAACGGTTTCGAACCTTCCGTGGTCCTTTAGTGCAGCCTTGAATGCCTTGGACTTGAGGGAGAGTCGGTAGACAATTGTGCGGATGATGGCGGACACGGCTCTTGTCTCGGGGAACTGGCGCGAGCAGAAGAAGGTACCACCCAGTGCAACCTTCGCGTCACCCTGTCTTGCCAATGCTTCGATCCGGCGGCAGATCGTGTAGGCGATGGTGGTCTTGCCTGTCCCCCCATGTCCAGACAGCCAAAAAATGGTTTCGCTGTCCAAGTAGTTGGTGGCCCAGTGGATGATGGCTTCAAGGATGCTGGTGCGAGTGCCAAGGGTGCACTCACTTCGACCCAAGGCCGTCTCTTCACCAGCGAGGTCGTACATGTAGTCGGGCTTTCGGGATATCATGAGCTGGTCCGGGAGAAGTCTCTGGAAGTACAGTTAGCCTCCCAGTATAATTGAAACAACAATCAGCTCACGCCGAAATCTGCCTCGAGCGCCGCGACGAGTTTGTGGATTCGAGTAGCTGTAGCGAGCTGGGGTAAAACCATGTGAGTCCCGCTTCTCAAATTTCTAGTTGGTAGAAAGAGGAACGCACCGTGAGTCGTTGTCGTGCCTGATCCACGTATGCGAAGATTTGGGCGATCGTCTGCTTGTCATCTTCCTGGAGGGCGAAATTCCGAAACTGCGACTGGTTCTTGATCTTGATTAGCTGTTCCAACTGGATCCCCGCCTCTCTGTCACCGAAGCAGGTTAGCAGTGCAGTCATTCTAGCCAGAACTCCTTGGACGCACTGCTGAAATACATCCATCGCTTTTGTCTCCTCGAGCGCTTCTCCGCTAGCCCAATCGTTCAGTGCGGCCTCGACAGTGACAAGGAGACCGGAGATGGCGATCAAATGTTGCTCGACGGCATCCTTATTGTCGTTCATTCCCTAACGTTGTTGTGTCAAGCGCTGATCGTTCGAAAACCTATGGTGCAGCCTACCTCCTTCAATTTTAACACAGTATTAGCTAGCGAAAAGAAGACTTTGACCGGGTTTGAGTCAATGACATCTGGTACCTCCTTGAGCACCAGCTGAAGGAGGCTGCTAGTCACATGGAGATAGTCTTTGGCTTTATCCATTCGGCTGGGTACTTGGTCAGGATGAGGCGGCGCTGGCACGTCCTCTTCCTTCAGGGGACCTTCTGGATCATGAGCCCTTGAAACTCCCTCACCGATTTGAGACACACACGTACCACTCGGAACAGAGGGCGTCTCAGCGCCAGAGTCATCTATGGCCGATGGTGGTAGTCCTGGAGCACGATCAGTTGCAATCGACAACGACAATTGCCGAGCAATATGGGCATACGTTGAGCAGGGTCTGAGAGGAAGTGAGAGATTGTTTGGAGGTGGTCGCAAGCCCAACTCACCATGTACTTGATAATTTGAAGGTAACGGTTCTGTGGTCCGAGGGGTCGACGCTCCAGATGGCAGAGGGGATGCAGATGGACTGCCTTTAAGTCGCTGCTTCCATTCGCTGAGACGCCCCCTTATACCTCGCTTGCGAGGCTGGGGATGTTGTTCTGACATGATGAACGTAGCGGAAAGAGCGAGCTGGGGTGGTTTGGGTTGTAAGCAGTGGATTAACCCATCACAGAAGCCTCGCGCTGGTTGCGTGGCCTGAACATTCATTTAGCTTCATTTGGCTCTTCGCTGACAGAAGTCTATATATTGTGTGTATCCTTTTTATCATTAAATCAGACACGATTATCAGATGAAGTTGCATTCTTTTACCTACTTGCAATAGCAGGTTGCTTAATATTCCATGGCGTACTCGACGAAATGGACACTAGTGAGCGTAGGACTTCAGAGCCGTGTGCATTCGTTTAGAGGGCATCCTCGTGTTTCAGCGGTATTTTGAAGCATGCAAGCACAGAGTGTTGTTAGCGATAGCAAATTGCCGGGTATATTGGTTCAACCTCAACAGCGACCATCGGAAATGGACGGGCGCTTAACTTTCCGTGGCTATGCTCTTCACGTGCCATGAAAGTCACGTTTCAGATTCCGGCGCTTCAGCCGCAATCATCTTCCTAGTGTTGCGTATCTTAGTCGGATTAAGTTGCAACCTGTAATTTAATGGGTGTAAATAACATTAATTTACACATTAGTTACAGAAGGTCAGAAGACGGGGTGCAAATAATGTAATTAAGTCCCGGCAAAGGCCAATCCTCCGAGCGCTTCAGGGGCGTGGGAACAACCAACGAGGGAGCGCTCGAGCTGCGCCCCCGACTCGGTAGCTGGTGGTTCAACTGCAACCTGCCCTGCTGCAACAGCTTCCAGTCTCTGGACCATGCCGCCGCCTGTGCCGAAAAACTATGCAGCTCAATCGCACATTTTCTGCACTCCGAAACTTTAAATTTGCAGGAGACACGTCCTAGTGCCATCCCAAGGTAATTTTTCTGAACCGGAACCTCACAAACACTCGATGGCTAGTCTTGAAGAATGGCGAAACCGCGGAAATCGCGTTGCCGACCTTCCTTCAAGTGCGGAATCACTTCTTCGTGCCTTCCTCTCCATCCCCGAGTCCCATCAGTTCCTTCTTCCTGACCCCACATCGTCAGTCCTTGACTTTGCCGGCATCACTCTCGCAGAGTTCGACGATGCCAAATATAGCTCAAGCCCTCCCGACTTCAACTACTTCTCATCTGAGAAGCCCACAGCCTCTAACGCCGCCACCCTGCTTGCCATTCCAGCACCTTCTAAAAAAGATCCTCACGTCGCTCATTGCTCAAGTGTCTCAAAAATACCTGGATGGCGCGGAGTCCATTCAACTTCCTTTTTCCGAGGCTCGAGTCCCTTTATGGATGGTCAAGTTCTGGACCACCATTGTCCTTGAGCTTGCTCCTGTCCAAAAGAAGTGGGCCTCAGGGATAACTTGGCTTCAACAGGCTGATCTACTCCCATTTCAAGACATTGTTCACACTGTCTTCAGATCCCTGGCATCCCTTCCATGGGCAGGCGACATATCATGGGAAGGTGGATTCGATCTAATCCGACATTCCAAGAATAGTCTCCCCACATACCTTTCCAATGATTGGCTCAATGACGACCACATCGATCAGTTAATTTCGTCTCTTTCCTGCCGCATCTCATCAACCATTGATACCCCACCAACTCTCCTCCTCGACACAGTTGCTTCTCGCATCATCCTCCTTGCATACAAGGAGCGGCAACTCGATAGTGCGCTCCACCGTCACACAGCCACTGTTGCGCGCTACAGAGCGAAGCTTGCACCCAACGGCATCCTTGCTGGGATATTCCACGTCCATGGGAACCACTGGATTGCCCTTGCTGTTGTTCTCAGAACTCGCACTATCCTCTATGGGGACTCCGCTGGTGGTTCGCCTGATGGTGACCTCATCGATGCACTCTGGTGGTTCTGCTCTGGTTCCACGGAGTCCCTTGTGCCTGGACCCCTTGCTTACTCCCTCGGCACCTTGCCATGTCCCAAGCAGAACCTATCCACCGACTCTTGGAACTGCAGGATCTTCAGCTACAACGCTTTGGCACACTATTTCTTTCCCACGGCCATCCCCCTATTGAAGCACACCGAGACCTCCGGTTTTGGTAATGCAGCTCGGCTCGAGTGCCTGAGTAATATTGTTGCTCAGTACCATGACCAGGTGAGCATGTCGAACCTTTTACATTCCATTTCATAGCTAACGGTGGTCAATATAGGGCGGGAATAAAGCTGCAGATGTTTCTCGCCGCGATCTTGATGCCTATCTCACGCCTGCCACATCATCCCAGCCAAAGCTACCACCTCCCAAAGCTCATCCAGCAACCAATCCATCCCTTGCGGCATTCTTCGGCCATTACACTGGCGCAGCTGAAGCCAAGTATGCTGCAAAGAAGTCCCAAAAGCCCAAAAAAGCGAAGGCGCAACCCAAATCATCCTCGCCCTCTGTCATCGCACCTATTTTCAAAATCCCGGCCGTTCCTGAAGTACCTGATAACTCTGACCTCAAGAGGGTACGCATATTTCCCTTTCTTTGCTGGCCTTACTCTAACGCGAACATTTTGTGCAGAAGTACTGTGTTGATAGCAGCTCCGAATCCGAATCCGAATCGACGCAGCCTCTGTCATCGTTTGAACCATCCAACCCTCCAGACGCGATTGACCCGTCCGACACTGATGACGAGGACATCCACCGCCCATCCAAGAAAGGCCGCCCTTCCCTTGACTTTCTGGACCAACTCACCAACGAAATAACGCCCAGCAAGCGTCCCCGGGAGTACCAGTGTGCTGGCGCTGGTTGCAAACAGCGATGGCAACCTCGATCTCGAAGCCGAGTTCTGAGCCATGCACGTCGCTGCCTTTTCCTCACCACCAAACAACGTCAGATTGCTGCCAAACACAGTGCAGCTGCTGCTCCTGGTTCGTTGGTTGCCGAGACAGCCCCCCTTCAGCCATCGACAAGCACGTCATCCATCTCATCCACTCCCTCATCCTCATCTGCTGCTGATTCGGCTACTGCTGAAAGCCCTCGTCAAACCTCTGACACATTCTTTGGCGCTGGAGGTCGTAAACGGATTCATAGTCAGCTCGATCTTGCGGTTGTACGGCTCTTCTGCGCTTCAAGACTTCCCCCCAACCTCGCAGGCACACAGGAATGGAAGAATTTGCTCAAGATCACCTGTCCCAGCTACACGCCAGCTTCACGCACCAAGCTCAACGATGTACACATTCAGTCAGAAGCAGCACGTATCCAGGAACTCCAGTACAAGATGCTCAAGAAAGAGTGCTACATCAGCATCTCGTTTGATGGCGGGAGCATCCGTTCTGGCGAATCGGTGTATACGGTTCACGCAACTACCCAGGATGGAAGGGTAATGCTCTTGGAGGGACAGGAGTGTACCAGAGTCTCTCATACTGGCGAGTGGATCGCTGATGTGGTATTACGGGTATGCACCCACTTATTGTTGTCTCCTTTCGTGCTACAGCTGAAATCTTTCCTCAGGTCGTCTATCGGATTGGTCCCGAAAGGGTCATCTGCTTCTCAGCAGATAATACAGGAAACACTCGAGTCTCTCGTACTATTCTGCATGATCGTTTACCTCATACGCTGAATCTTCCCGACCCCGACCATCATCTGAACAACACATGGAAGGAGATTGCGAGTCTTCCCTTTTTTGAACCTGTAAGTGTTCTGATGTTCGGTTTTGGATTCAGCAATCGAACCAACGCTATAGATAATTGGGATTATACGAGCAACAATTACATTCTTCAAACAATCCAATTTCGCGAAAGGCGAGCTTCGGGCGCTTCGAAACGAACACAAACTCGGCGCAGGTCTCGAGAGCATTGGGAAGACCAGGTTTGGCAGCCTCGTCTGGACGGCGCTGTCGATTCAGCGCAGCCTCATGGGCATTCGGCAGCTCTGCACCAGTGGCACAATAACTCTGGATGTAAGCCGGCTCTTCTTATCATTTATGCTTTAACTAACTTTATGGCTAGGCCGAAACAAGCCAGCACTACATGCTCGGAACACCCACAACGCTTCACTTTGAGATTGGCCTCACCCAATTGATCTCAGTGGGCGAGCCATTTGGTCGGGCAATCCTGTGCCTGGAATCGACAGCCGCTAATCCCGGTGATGTCTTTTTCTACTGGATTGCACTCGTTTCACGAGTGCGGGATGCCCTGGAGTCATCGCACCTCCCGGACCACGTCAATCAAGCCATACGCGTTATCATCAATCGCCGCTGGCGTGAGTTCTTCACTGACGGACCCTCCAATGCCCACCTTGCTGCCTTCTTTCTGAATCCAGGTAAGTCTCGCTGATTCTCCATTGCAAGATCCATACTGACAAACCATAGATTATGCTCGATCACCCATCTTTCGCAACCCCAACGCTCTCTCGTTCAACATCAGATTGCCACCCCCGAAACCTACATTATCCGTGGCCACCTCCACCTCCACCTCGCCCAAGGTCCCCCCTGGTATTCGGTGCCCCAAGACATTCATCGAGGTTGGGAAATATCTCCACCATCTCCTCGTTATCGCCGTCACGCACGACGTCGATCCCTACCTCAGGCAGTGGAAGGGTAGATCCGCAGCGCTGGTCAAGGGCTTTCAAGAACAGTTTACAGCCTTTGCCCAAGGGATGTTCCCTTTTGCAATCACTCTCGGCCCTGGTCAGACTGTTCGCCAATACTGGCAGGCACACAAAGCTACCGAGCACGGCGGCATTCTCGCGGTCAGTTACTCCTGATCTCACTCCCCCATCATGCTCACCCATGTCCCAGGCTGTCGTCCTTCCACTAGTGTCGGCGGTTCCTCACTCGATGGCAGAAGAACGTACCATGTCGGTCTTCACCATGATGAACACGGCGCAACGAAACCGCCAGTCGATCAACACTGTGGTTGCAATGGCGCAGGTGAATGGGTTTTATCGTGCAGAGGAACCTTCCAAAGTGAGTACTTATAGAATGTCCCTTTGATGATTATGCTAATGTTATCAACTCTTCAACTAGCGCCGCATTCGTAAACGCTCGGCGCGAGCTTTGCGGTATTTTGACACGAAGCGGCTTCGTCGAGGCCTCGACGACGACGAGCGCGACTCCGACTCCGACTACGACGAATCGGAGGACGAAGACCTGGTGAGCCAGCCACCAGTGGACAGCAGCAACCTCACAAGCGACATACCAACCGACGCAACCACTCTCCCAGGCGACGACGACAACAGCGAGATTGACCTCGGATGTGTCGAGGTCCGCGAGCTACTCGCAGAAGCTCCTCTTCCCCGCGAGAGCAAGGCCAAGTCATCCGCTCCAGCACATATACCCGCGAAGGATGGACCTGAGGCAGGCGGGACTTTGGAGTTGGGAGACTGGGTGTAGGGGAGGGGTTTTTTGACGATTTTGTTCTGCTTTTGTGCGCTCTGAGGCGAAATTCATGACATTCGGATTTGGTCACATGACTTTTAAATTAATGTGTAATTTACATATCATGGCCCTCCGGGCAGGCCTGGACACGAATGTCTTGGTGACCTTCGTATGCCATAAACATGTGGTTGCCCAGGTGTGCTCAGGTGGGAAAGTGAGAGTTTTTGAGCAGCGAGATACATACCACTAACATGTCCAGGCACTATTCGAACGAAACGCTAAAGGAAGACGCGAAGCGCCCGAGGTGCCTGCCAAATCCTAATAAGGCAATTTCTGGACGCGACATATATGGAATGCGATCAACGGCCTTGATCGTTTCGCGGTGCAAGCCAAAATTATATTCTTTTACACCAGTCCCTCTGACGAGGTCCCTCTCGTGCGAGGGATGGAGCTGGAGTCTAGGTCTTAACCACAACATGTACGACTGGGGCCAAATTTCGCGCTTGATTGATCAAATGATGGGAAGGTCACGTGAGATCAAAAAAACCATACACACTGATAAACCTTACCACTAACGTGTCCAGGCATTAGTTGCAGTCGCTCGAAAATCGGAGCTTTAATTTACACCATTATTTGCACCGGCGGGACTTATATACGCAACACTACATCTTCCGCACATTAACCTCCATGACCTGAGTCCGCAGAGGGGTCCGCAGCGACTTATATATTCCTTTGCCAGCACCGCGGCTGCGTCCATCTACCAGGAATCCCTTTGCCTGCAGCTTTCGATTCACCCACCATGGCAAAGCAGAAGGCGCCGACACCCCAGGAGCTCTACAGGCAGCGCCGGCTGCGAGAGGAGCAGGAACGGACAGCGTATCTACCACTGGGCATGATAAACCACGGCAATACATGCTTCATGAACTCGGTCTTGCAAGGGGTCAGTTGCAAGTCATTGCGGTCTGAAGATCCCAACTCACAAACCTGCGGGACTATGTCGGAAAAACCCAAACGGGCTTATTAGTGCTGTAAGGGGTGTCAGACCCCACCCCACTTATAGTCGCTTCTAAGATTAAGAGTTAGTCTTAAAAGGTGGGGTGTCCAACCTTTTAAGGTCGACGGATTCCCAGTGGGTTGATGGCCTAGTCTCATGTGGGTTCATCGCGGGCCCGCAGACACCAGTTAGCACAGAGGCCCATGATGTTCCTTAGACATGTTCTAGTGGCTCGTTCTGGAACCAAATTTGCGAGAGAGGAACGAGAAAAATACGAGCGAGTCGTGACGATGAGCGGAATGGCGCTCTAGAGGGCTTTTGATGGGGACGCCGCGGCCAGAAATAGCTTCATATTACATTTCGTGATATGTAAGGCAGGCGCAAGGTGATGCCAAGGCTTAGAACATCAGAGTGATCTTATTAAATCAGTATGCCCCTTATTACCAAGTTGTAAGGGGGGTTGCAAGGCTGCCGGGCAAACTTAAAAGGTCGCGGACCTTTTAAGACCGGTTTGGTTTTTCCGACATAGCTAATCGCAACGCGGTTGCTGTCTGATCTAGTCCACTTTGCTCCCATACCACCGAGCACCCAGGAACGTGCTACGACGGTTCTCTCTGCCAAGCGATCTCCGCATCTCACCAATGGCCATAACCTTGCTGGACCTTACGAGCAAGCCTGGGTCAACTCGATGCCAATTGGCGACCAGTTCCTGAGCGTCGTGTACAAGGGCTGGGAGTACCAGGCTGCACGACGGAAGGATATTCTCAGCCCCAAACCGGTGCTGAGTGCTCTTGGAAGGAAATACGACCAGTATCTCGACTTTGCGCAGCAGGACGCCCACGAATTCCTGCGGATACTGCTGGATGCAATGCGGATGGAGGAACAGGATGTGCGTCGCCTGTCGCTTGGAATACAGCTGTCGTCTAACCATTACTTCAGATCATCAAGAAACGCCAACCACCCACACCTCCTCAGAAGAAACGGCGACGGTCAACTCTGGTTCAACCTCCTGCGTCATCCTCACCGAACCTCGCACCCCGAGAAATGGCCGAGGACGAGAAACTGATGTCTTTCGTCGACATGATCTTTGGGGGTCGGCTGACGTCCATATTGGTGTGTCAGAAATGCAAGCACGTCTCTCAGACGTACGAGGATTTCAACGACATCAGCCTCAGTATCAAACCAGAGGACTACAAGAAGAAGAATCGGCTGAAGAGCCTGGCCAAGCGGTTGACCAACTTTCCTGCACCTGGATTACCAAAGTTCGTTGCAGCAGAGATCCAGAGATCCAGCTCCGTCCCTCCAAGCCCAAGGGAGAGACCCGACGGCCAGCTGATCGGCAAGGAAGAGAGCCCACCTTCGACGTCCAGACGGAGAAGTTTGGAGATCCATCCGACTGATACGCAGGGCGACCCTCAGGCTTCAGAGGACAAGAACCCCGACGCCACACCAGATCCCATCGGCAGCGCGCCGGTGGTCAGCGTCACCGGACCTAGTGAGGAGAAGAGTGACGAATTTGTGGAAGTGCAGAGCGGTGACATTGAGGAGAGGGATAAAGAGAGGGATGAAAAGAAGAAAGAGAAGGAACCTGAAGACAGCAACTGGGCGAAGATTGGGCGACGGCTGAGCTTGACCGTGGGTCTAGGGAAGCCAAAAGATAAGAAAACTCGATCACAAAACCGTGTCTCTGCGCCGATCCTCGAGGGGATTGCGCTCGACATTCCAAAGGAGAACACCAATGGGAAGCTGAGCGCGACCAACAGCACGCTGAACCCTGTCGCGCACACCACCAGCCGCGGGTCATCGGTCGACGGCCGAGCCGTACTGTCACCGCAACCGAAAGTGGCGACACCTGTTAGGCATTCTCTCGACAGCCGTTTACCTGCTTCTACCCACGAGCCCATCTCGATGCACCCAATCCCCCCTGCAATTCCAAAGGACAAAGAGTCGAAGGTACTCAGATCAAAATCTCCCAAGCCTCCCAAAGCCTCACCAGGGGAAGTGGAATACCTTCGTAAGATCCTTGCGGACGTGGATACAGGTTCCTCGTCCAACCCCTTTTCAATATTCAAACCGCAGCAACAGTCAAGCTCATCTAGTTCGGCTATACATCAAAATGCTTGGCTAGGGCTGAAGACGCTCTCGGGGATCGAGGAGTGCCTACGGATGTTTACTGCAGTCGAAGTCCTTGACGGAGAGAATATGGTGGGATGTAGGAGATGCTGGAAGATTGCCAACGGCATTATTCCAATACGAATGCTGTGAACGACGAGATGGACGACCACGACTCAGACGGGGAGCCAGTTTGCCCATCAGAAAAGGACAATCAGCCGATGTTCCAGAGGGGTCCTTAAATTCAGCCCCTATCGCAACGGATCGTCTGGATTCTCAGGGTTTCACCCCGAGAGGCTTGCTGACGACGCTGGCCGGGTCTCATAACCAACGCCCTCGAAGAACAGGAGGAAGTGGCCAACCCCTCAACGCCTTGAGCCAGGTAGAAGGTAAGCCACAGCTCCAGAATGCCCGCTTCGAAACACTAACGAGCTGATCTTCAGCCATCTTCAGGCTCACGCTAAGCCTCCACACCATTCTCGGGGGAAGGAATGACTTGCAGCTCCATCTTCAGGACAACTTGCTCGACCTAGCCCATTTCAGCTGCCGTATCAAGACCTTGCGATCGCCGCTTTAACCTTGGGCGGCGCCTGTGCATACGGCGCCTGCAAGGACTCACCAGTACGCCGATCGACAAGCCCAATGTCTCCAGGATCACAAATGTGCTGGAGGATGGGCTTGGGGCTCACTAACATCGTTTTAGAACCCCGACACCCTATCCGTACCTCTGCTCGTCATTTGTTGAGCCTGCAATGTCCCAATGGTTGGACCTATGTTCGTAGGAGGTACGTGTCTCTCGCCCCAATCTTGTTCATTATCTTAAGTACCTCACGGGTCCGTTCTCTAATGATGTCCGCTACGTCTTCCAGAATATTAGAACACGAGCCAGGCCGATGGATTGGGTTGGGTTGCGAGTCAAGACCACACTCAGCCCGTGGAGTCCTTCAGCTACACCACCTCTCAAATTTGTCGCCCAGTCGCTTCGATTCACCCTCGCACTCGCCGTCCAACCACCCAAGCCGACGCGGCCTAGATCTCCGTCGAATCCTGCTCATTCGAGATGGGGTTTTGTCCAACCATTCCTTTGGCCTATCCGACGAGACTGCCCAAATTTTGAAGGGTCTGGATGTCGTCCAGGAGCGCGATGGGAAGATTCAGGACTTCGGTAAGCCGCGTTCTGCTGTCTCCTATCCGATTGGCCTGATATTTGGTACAGCTATCATTGAACCCCTTCTGAGCCAGTTGAAGAGATGTGGGAGAGTCGAGATAGGGAGGTTCGCCGTCGCGTGGATTGTAGTAGATGTCCCTTGGTGTTGCTGTTGTAGTCAGATTTCAATAAATGTCGGTTTCTTTGCAAATAAAAGGGCAAATGGGATGTTCAATTGGGGTTATCTACCACAGTGTAGTACCAGCAGCCACGATTACGACGGTTTTGTCCTTGATCTCGAGCATCTACGAAGCGATGCCTGTACCCGCCGTTCTGCTCACTGTTCATGGACGTATTAGTCACGTCCTCGTCCCTCCCCCAACACATCTCTCCGCCCCTCGGTCTGGCCCACATGGCGTCAAGCAGGCGCTTCGAATGGGACAATGCCACCCTGCAGCTGTCGGCAACGTTGGCAGTCGTGGTCGTGGAGGCATCTGGTTGGCGCAATCTCAGTAGTTGTTTCAAGGTGCTTGGATCAGTACGCTATGGCTCCAAGGTGGAATGGGGTCGTTCCGTGAGCGGCTCGCTAGATGACTTGGAGAGACTGCGTGTCGAGATCGCGGGGAGTGGACAAAGACGGCATCGACACACGATGATTGAGTCCTTGTCGGGGGTGATGGATACCCAGATACGCTTGGAGGATTCTGGGTGGTGTTGTAGGATGAAATTGAACTTGGGAGGCGTTGGTGGGATCCGTAACCAGCCGTCGCATCCTAACGGCTCTTTTCGACCCACGTAGACCTTCGCACGCGTAGACCCCGCTGGTCCGACGTGGTTTGAACAGACTGTTGAAAGTCGTGACGACGCTGGCGGAGGGGGCAAGATTGGCTTGATCAAGGATCGTTGAAGCCTCGTTGCGGCTGCAGACAGAAGGCACTCCGTTGGTGGTATATGTTTCCGGTCTGAAATTGGCGAGAACTGAGTGTGCTGGGGTGACCTTCTAACCTAGCGTTGGGCCGTTGGGGATGATTGCTGAGTTTTTCATGTTAGTCACAATTAGTGAGCTGAAAGCCAAGATACATACAGGTGAGATGTAGACGGTGCCGTGGGTGGCGAGAACATTGAACGGATGAACGTTCGTTCATCATTGTGGTTGGCCAACATGGAGGGTGAACGCTGCCATGACAGCATTCAGCATTCGGTGGTGCACTCGTAAGCTGAATGGCAATTTGAGGTGACCTCGAACTTGGAATCGAGCGGCCTTGGCAGACGAAGGAAGTGAACTGACGCTTGTCATGGTCATCAGACCAGTCAAAGTACCCAAATCAGAGCTCCCACTCGCAGCGGTATAGTCGAACAAGGGGGCGGTTCGTCAACCGACGCCAGGGTTGTCGAAACTGAGAAGCAGGAGGGTGACGGGAAGAACGATGGCGCGGACGTGAATACATGGCCGGCAATGAGTGCTGCGATGATCTTGAGCCGCCGGATGAAGGCATTGGATAGAGAGAACGAGGAGGCTGGTACGTTTGACTTTCGATTAGGTGCGTTGGTTCTTGTTTCTAGGCGGAAGATGTAACCCTCCTGATTCCTTGGTTGCGACGCCTGTGGAACAAACGTGCTACACAGTCGACTGGGATGTTGACGACTTCCGTTGATCGAAATCTTTGGTGTTATCGACTGATGGCTCCCATCCTCTGCTCCAAACCTACACCCATTTCGTTCCAATCCATTCTTGTGAGATGAAAGAGGCTACGAGGATAGAGGAAGGGACAGCAGGATCTTGAACACGCCGAGCGCTAGCGCTGAGAACTCGCATCAGCGACGTCTGGGTCTGAATCAAGCAAAGTGGATGAACGAGTTTTGCCGTTTGCCGTTTCGATGTTTCCAATCTGAAACGGTGGGGGTTTGTGAGGTGTTGGAAGGGGAGAGTTGATAAGGGAGCATCGAAATCGAGGCATTGAAGCAAAGGGAGAGTGGAAGTGGGTGGGCTCGCGTGTGTCTCCGCCTGAGCGCCAAGAGGCTGCATTGAACGAAGCATCAAGCCTTTTCATCCCTTGCCTCAGAGTCACCTGAGGCGATTTGTGCTGGGCTGAGTGCCCTCCAACCGTTCTTGGGCACCACTGGGTGATGGCTTTCTCGACTCTATCCGTCCAGACCGAATACTAGAAAGCTACGATAGACAGTGTTAGTGGGCTCGATTGAGCTTGGGCTAAACCAATATCTTTTTACCTTTTCATAAGCCGCTTTCTCTCCCAGTTCTATTGGAACACTGGAGAGGGGAATGCGCGATGAGGCTGAGGAGATGATTGGCGAGAGTCGCTCAGCACGCGGTGGAGCTGGATTTGTCGGACATTTCTGCAAATTTCACGGTCCTAGGACTAGCTTGGGACAAAGATTACATGCTTGTAGGTATTTGGGAGGTGTGCGCATCCAACCGTTTGTAGCAAGTGGAAACAACGAAATCATCACAAAATCATCACAGAATTGATCGGCCATGGGAAATTTAGCGCGCCGCACCGTGCCGAAGCGTGAATGGAGGCGCCGCTCTTGTCATTCAACGTCAACCTTGCTTCTAGTCTCCTGAGCCCGTCCTTATGGTGCTTTCAATATCTGGCCCAGTGGGCGTCTTTCTCCGGGAAGAAGCAAGATTTCGACCAGTTCATGGTGGCGGTGGACAGTAGAGTCTCACCAAACACTCTATCCTTGTTGTGGCTGCCCTCCTCACCAAGATGGACGACGGCGACTCAGACGGGGCAAACAGTAGCCAGTAAGCCCATCCGACCCAGAATCAGACAATCAGCCCATCTTCCAGGCACATCCAATCTTATTCTTGCAACGGATTGTCTCGATTCTCGGCCTTTCGTTTCGAGAGGCTTGCTGATCACGCTAGCCGGGTCCCATAACCAACTCTCTCAACGAGGGGCCAACCAGGGGGTACGCTACACCTCCAGAATGCCTGCTTCTACACGCTGACGAGGCCATCTTCAGATTCACGTCAACCCTCTACACCATTCTCCGACGTCTCAGTACCATCCTGCAATAAACGAGCAATCTACAACACCGTCTTCTGGACGACTTGCCCGACCCAGCCGATTTTGACTACTCTGGCACCCTATGTTGGCCATTGGTTTCTTGGTGCAGGTCCCTGAATCCGATCTCAAACTGACATTGCAACACTTCCCCAACGGACCACGACCTTACCGCTGCAACGTTGAGCGGTGCTTGTCCATTCGCCCCCTGCAGCCAGAACTACGGTCAGCAGTACCACGCCGATCGACAAGCTCCACCGTGGCCGGGGTCAGGATGTGTCTTAGAGGGTGGGTGTAAGGCTCACCTAACATTGTTCGAGAGCCTCCTACACCCCTCTAACTTTTGCTCGGCGTGGGTTGATCTTCAGCGCTTCAGTGGTAGACACATTCCGACAATGACTTAGTGGTTGGACCTATGTCCGCAGGAGGTACGTCTATTTCGTCCAAATCTTATTCATTATCCTAAACACAGGCAAATCCTCTGCTGGCCATGTCTTGGAAAATAACAGAACGAGAGAACGCTGCCTGCATACTAGTTCGATGGACTGGGTTGGGTTGGGAGTCAAGATAGTGCGGTTAGAGGTGTCATGAACCCGAAATGGCATCACCACACTCACACCTTTGGGTCCTTCAGCGACACCCTCCGCACCATCTCCCAAAGTCTGTCGCCTAACGGCTTCGATTCAACTTCATAATCGTCGTCCAACCACCCAAGCCGATGTGGCGTGTATCTGGGGCAAAACTTGCTGGGAATTTGTCCAGCCGCTCCCCTGGCCTGTTTGATGAGATTGCCCAGGTTTGGAAGGGTCCGGGTGTTCTCAAGGAACACGACGCGAAGGTTCAGGAAATAGGTGAGCCGCGTTCCACCGTTTCTTATTCGATTGACCTAACGCTTGGTACAGCCATCATTCAACTCCTCCTGAGCCAGTTGGAGAGATGGGGGAGAGTCGAGGTGGAAAGGTTAACCGTCGCGTAGACTTATGCTTGATTACCCCAGTATTATTGTCGTACTGAGAATCCAATAAATGTTGGCCTCTTTTCAGGTTCAGTTCGACACAGAATGATCATTTGAGGATATTCACTACAAGGAAATGACCTTGAGAAATAAGACTCCAACCGCCAGCTTAGCTAGTCTAACAGTGGTAGGGAGATCTTGCCCTTCGTCTTGACAATCTGCAAAGCAATGCATGGGCCCTCATCCTATGTGCTAAACAAATCCTACGGCACTGTTTAATTATCTCACTGGCAGACAACAACACAGCTGGTCAAATAAAATCGGAAGCAGGGCTCACCATCCGGGTTGGATCCAGAGTCCGTAATATTTATATATCGCTCGTCAGTCGTCGTCAGAACAAAGCAAAGAGTTTGATAAGAAGGTTACCATTCCTTTACCAAAAAGATTGACACTGAATTCGAGCGAGGAGAGGAGGCCAAAATGTACCTTGGGGATCGGCGCAAGTACCGATGGTCGACCCACAACCTCCCTTTGAAACTCAACCAATGGAAGAGGGTTGTCCGCTGGGAGTTCAAGGATCCCCAATGGACATGTCCCTCTAAAGGGGGCCACACTGCATTCTACAGGAAGGTGTACCGCAATAGTGTTCTGGTAGAGGTAATACATGGTAATACATAGTGAGCGAGCGAAATTTACGAAATTTACGACATGTAAACAAGCCTGACTAAAGCGACTTTGGAGTGTAACATTCCGCCCATCTATCTCCCAATTTCGCTTTCGAGAGATCGAGTTTCGGCGCGGACGTTCGAGGAAGTGTAAGAATATTGGAATCATCGGGGAGGTGGGCGAGCAATGGAACGAACATGAGGTACCCTGATAGTGAAAGGAGCCACCCCGTGTGATTTCCTTCAAGGTTCTTCTGACGGATGTACCGCGCTTGGGCTTGCTCTGCGGAGCAGTCCCAGACACGGACTGATTTATCCACTGACCCCGAGATAAGTTTGGTACCATCAAGAGAGAAGGCCACTGAGGTGACATTTTCGATGTGGCCTTCAAGTCTCTTTATCTCCTGCCCTATTGACAAGTCCCAGATTCGGATAGTTTTGTCGTATGAGCCTGAAACGATCCAGGTACCATCTAGAGAGACGTCCACGGAATTGACATTGTGCGTGTGACCAGCGAGGCTCTTGACCTCTGTCCCTGTTGCCAGATCCCAGACTCGGAGAGATTTGTCCCATGAGCCTGAGACGACCTGGGTGCCATTGAGAGAGAATGCAACTGAGCGGACCCAGTCAGTGTGGCCTTTGAAAGTCTTCACCGCCTTCATGGTCGATAGGTCCCAGACCCGTACAGATTCGTCATATGAGCCAGAGACGAGCTGGGTGCCATCAGGAGAAAATGCCACTGAAGAGACTGGCCCGGTATGGCCCTTCAAGCTCTTGACCTCCTGCCCAGCCAGCACATCCCAGATCCGGACTGAATGGTCACCTGAGCCTGAGGCAACCTGGGTGCCGTCGGGAGAAAAGGCCACTGAGCGGACCGAGTCGGTGTGGCCTGCAAAGTTCTTGACCTCCTCGCCTGTTGGAATGTCCCATATTCGGACAGAGTGGTCGTCTGAGCCAGAGACGACCTGTGTGCCATCGGGAGAGAAGGCCACTGAGTTAACATCCCCCGTGTGGCCGTGGAAGGTCTTGACCTCCGTCCCAGTGGCCAGGTCCCATACCCGGACGGATCGGTCATAAGACCCTGAGATAGCCTGGCTACCATCGGCAGATAAAGTAACTGAGCTCACCGCCTCCGTATGGCCTTCGAAATACTTCCCCTCCTCCTCGGTTGATAGGTCCCAAACCCGTACAGAATGGTCATATGAACCTGAGATAATCTGAGTGCCGTCGGGAGAGAAAATCACCGAAGTGACCCCACTGGTGTGGCCATTGAAGGTCATCACCTCCTCCCCGGTCGACGGATCCCAGACTCGAACCGTTTTATCAAGCGATCCAGAGACAACCTTGTTGCCGTGGGGAGAGAAGGCCACTGAATTGACATAGTCGTTAGGGCCTTCAAAGATCTTCATCTCCTCCCCGGTCGACACATCCCAAACTCGGACAGTTTGGTCCCATGAGCCAGAGACGATCTGCATGCCATCAGGAGAGACAGCCACTGAGGTGACCCGGCTGGTATGGCCTTTCAAATTCTTCACCTCCTCCCCACTTGACAAGTCCCAGACTCGGACAGACCCATCCCGTGAGCCAGAGGCAATCAGGTTGCCGTGAGGAGAGACGGCCACTGAGGTGACATATCCGGTGTGGCCTTTGAACACCTTCACTTCCCCGCCTGACAAGTCCCAGACCCGTATGGAACAGTCATCGGAACCCGATACAATCTGGGTACCGTCAATGGAGATGGCCACCGAGGTAACCCAGTCGGTGTGCCCTTGGAAATTCTTCACCTCCTCCCCGCTTGATAACTCCCAGACCCGGATAGATGCATCATGTGAGCTAGAGACAACTTGGTTGCCATTAGGAGAGAAGGCCACAGAATCGACAGTGCTAGTGTGGCCTTCAAACACCTTCACCACCTCCCCTGTAGACACGTCCCAGATGCAGACCTTAGACAACACTCCGATGGCAACGGTGGTGCCATCTGGAGCAGCGGCAACTGCATTCACCCCGCTTTCAGCCACAAATGATGAAAGTAGCGATTGACCAGCAGCTCCAGGTGCATTGAAGAACTCGGGGAAGCCCTCGAAATGAAGCTTCCACTTCTCAACGAGTCCTGAATTTCGGGGGAAAGTTGCGAGGGATGAAATGTACAAGTGAGGTGTTGATAATGCAGCCCCACTTGAGTTGTGATATGTGGCGAAAGCCGCTGCATCAGTCAACTCCCCGGCCCATCCCACAGGTTCCTAAGGTAGCTTTTAATATCGACAGGGATCTCTAATCAGGTAGAGAACGCACCTTGGCTTTGGAAACCCAGTTCTGAGCATCATGTAGCATTCCCTGGCAACGACCACGCCATCCCAAAAGGTTCATGACCTCGATCCAGAACAGGAATCGCAGCTGCAGGAAGTCGTGCAGGAGAACGAGGAGATCATTGTCCTGTTCTCTGGGCGTCAGTGGCAGGTGGCCAGTCCAGCTTCCACACGTATATCGCAGGACATCTGAGATGTTGATGTCAATGGAGCTTGCCAGCGTTGCGTTGTCACGGTCCAGCTGGTAAGAGCTTAGAATATCGGCCATGTTGAAGTGCAGCTGTTGGCTCATGACCCTAAAACATCCTTCTGCAAGGCGGCGGTGATGCTCGTCTTGGTCGCAGACAAACTTCTGTGAGCGGCCTTTGTCGAACATGAAGTCAACGAATGATTTGTGGAACCACATCACTTGGCCGCCTTTGGTGTATAGGACAGCATGAAGTCGTCGAAGAATCCCAATCGCATCGCCTGCCTGCAGCACCGCTTCGCCCTCCTTTCGTGTTGCGCTGAGGATGCCAACGGCAACAGATGCCGATGTTCGCTCTATGGTACAAAGGAATGTGTGGAGAATGGACAAGCTGTCCTCGAACACGTTCGCATTCCTGTAGTCTCGCCGATCCACAAGTGATGTCTCCAAGATATGGATATATAGGTCGTCAAGTGTTGCGGTAGCACCGAGAGAAGGTCGATGGGCGGGAGAAGAGGAAGCAGCAACCAGCCGCCCCAACAGGCTCTCTTGCTCTTCTTGATCCCGTCCCTTGACGTATTCCACCACCGTAGCCGCATAGATGAACAATCCCGCCGCTTCTGAGACGAGCTGGTCAATCTGTTCTGGAGTGCCGTACTCGCCAAGGTTCTCCTCAAGATAGAGCTTGATATCGGCGCTTGTCTCCTCAACAGGCACCTGCTCGAGCCTGCAGATTTGCTTGTTGTGAAAGGATTCGACATGGCTGACCATTGCAGGATGCAACCTGCTGGTGACGAGGAACTTGAGGCCTGATAGTTCATGTTCTTTGACAATGTCGAGTAGCATGCGCAAGAACTCTGATCCCTTTTCTCCCTCCAACTCGTCAAGGGCGTCGATGGAAACGACGTATATTGGTTCGTTGTTTGCTAGGCGTTCGAAGGTAGATGCCTTCCAAGGATCGACCAGAAGGGCCAGAAGCTGAGATTTTGGGCCGTGGTCGACCGTCTCGAACCTCCCGCATTCCAGTAACGCAGCCCTGAATGATTTAGACTTGAGTGCGAGCTGGTAGACAATCGTTCGGACGATCCAAACAGGATTCCGGGTCTCCAGAAACTGGCGCGAGCAAAAGAAGCTGGCACCAACCACGGCTCTGGCACCATCATCACCGATAATAACAGAATCGAGTTCATGACAGATCGTGTTGGCGATCGTGCTCTTGCCTGTCCCTGCGGGGCCTGCAAGCCAGTAGATTGCGGCGCTGTCGGATGAAGGGCTGATGGCCCATTGGGTGATTCCGTGAAGGATGGGCTTGCGAGTGCCCCGACAGCAACAGCTGTGGAGCGAGGCCGTCTCATCGCCATCTGGATAGTAGCGGTGGTCCGCGTTGAGAGAGGCTTTGAGTTGCTCAATGAGCTTCTATTCGTCGGTCGAGCAGTATCCGATATCGTGAAACAAAGGACATACATTAGACTCATTGAAGTTCATGGTTACCGTTCCTGATTATGTTCTTAGATCAGCGAGAATGCAGGGTGAGGCCGAAGTGTTTGACTTACCGTACACTGGGCCAGTGACCACGTTTCCCCGAATGGTGCTGCTGAACGTGCTGCTATTCAGGGCCACCGGTTCTTCTTGGTCTAATTGATCGAGGAGAGCAATGGTCAGTCTCTTTGATTATATATATATAGAGAGAGAAAGCATTCACAGGCACTTCCAGACGAAGGAGACTGAGGGGTTTGAGGAGGGGCCCACTGGGTTGTGCCAAGTCGCCTGGCAGAGCGGACCGATGGTTTGTCTTCCGCAGTTGAATCGGGCGATTCTGGTGAGCTCTTGTCTTCAACAGAGGTATATGCATTCATGAGTTTTCATTCAGCGATATCATGGGATAACATACAATTCTGAGCAGCCTGTTGACGAGACGGCGGTCGACTCAGGGCTTGTCCAGAGAGGCCATTCCACGGGCGCTTATTGACCTGCGATGGTCCTTGCATGTGTAGATTTCTCAGGCCTCCCTGAGGAGTTCGAGGGTGTTGATCTGACATGTAGCGAAGACTGCTGAGGTCCGTGGCGAGGGGGAGAGGGCAGGGTTGATTTGATCATAGAAGGCTGGAAGCCTCATTGAGGCTGTATCATATGAGAACCTTCCATAGTAGGCGTTTCAGCGGGTTTTGTGCAAGATGTGGTTGGGCAAGTGAAGCAGCACGGCGGTTTCCTTGTACGAGTGCTTTCGTCGAGAGCGGTCGTAGATTATGCTCTATATGCAGCCTGTGCCTTGGAACTCACCAACGTTTGACCGTGTAGATTGGATCGACTTGAGAGACAAGAGAGGTCAACACAAAGGAACGGTCGGCAAAGCGGGGTATATTGCTCATTCAGCACAACTTCGTCTTGGGATAACATGCGATTATGAGCTCGAGTACGACAGGAGAAAGAATGGAACATCGTTGATAGTGAAATCATTGAGGACTGGCTGTGATCTTGGCGTTTCAATCAGAGTCGAAGTTGAGTTGGGAAGGGTACTGGGGCGATCTTCCAAGAGCCAGAGTTGCATCATCGGGATGATAGCTGGGGGTTTCGTGTCAGTCACCGTAGTTGAGCTCAAGGGCACAGTACATACCTGCGAGATATAGTATCGCGTGTGGCAAGAGCCTTGACGGTCGAACAGCTGTTCAGCCAACGTCGAGTGTGTTCGGCCATGTTGGCACCCACTCGTAGATTCTTGATAGGGAAAACTGAACGTGGCCATGCGGCGACCTCGACATTGGAGTTGAACGGACTTGGCAGTCGAAGGAAGTGGGTGAGTCGACGCTCTTGACGGTCGCCAGAGAAATCGTGGTACCCAAATCCAAAGGTCAACCTGTCACGGTCAAAGAGCTCAACACCAGTAACAAGGGCTGGTCATTGACACGCGCCGGAGTTGTTTCAACTTGTCGCAACTGACGCATCGAAGGAAGGTAGGAAGGGATGATGGGACGAACTTGCAAGGCAGACGACGAGGACTGCGATCCCTGTTCAGCTGTCGGGTAGGGGCGGTGGGCGGAATGCGTTACTTACAATTCGGTGCGTTGCCTCTTGTTTCTCGTCCGATGAGATTGCGCGCCTACAGGCTGTTTGAAACCCCTCCTGATTCCGTGGATGCGACACCTGTGGAACGTACATCGATTGGGATGTTCGTGGCTTCCCTTCATGGGTCCGCCAACACCTATCGCTGTCCTGTTCTTCGAGCGACGGCACTAGGGATGGCTCACAACCACCGCTCCGAAGCTGCGTTCCTTTCGTTCCAATCCTAGGTGCCTTCCGAGAGGAAAGAGGCCATAGGATGGAGCAGAGATAACAGGATCTTGTACCGCCGCTGGTGATGAACCCTTGCGTCTGCGGACTCCAGCCTCCAGGTTTGCTCCAGGCTCTGGTCGAAAGGAAGGCGTGTGGACGGATTCATGTTCATTTTCGAGGTTGCCAATCCGGACTGGCGGGGATTTTGCGAAATGCTGGCAGAAGGGAGGCGATAAGGAAGTGAACCTGGCGGCAAGGGAAAGGTGGAAGTTGCCGTTTGAGAGTAGCCTTTGGCTTGTGGTAAAGCGGGTTCCAGGTGTTTCCAGGTGCTGAACCAAGTGCGAGCTGATGTTCACAACGAGTGACTTGTGGATGCCTCCATCTGCTCTTGTGCACTAGGTGCCTACAGCGTCAAGGCCGGTGCCTTCTTTGACCCAGTCCGTGCAGACTGGATGCTGGCAAGCTGTAAAGGACAGTATTAGGGGGTGCTCGATTGAGTTAGATAGACCAGATATGCTTACCCTTTTATCTGCCGCTTTCTCTCTCGGTTCTATTCAAAAATGGGAGAGGAGGCCGCGCGATCAACGAGAGGCGCTCAGCACACGGTCGAGCTGGATTTGTCGGACATCTTCGCAAGTGACGGTCCTAGGTTAATTTTGAGACAAAGATTGGGTGAATACAGACGGTTGAGAGGGTATGTGTATCCAACCATTGTGGCAAGAGGAAACAGGTCATTGATCGCGCTTGTGAGGCATTGATGGCCTTTGATGCTCAAGCGCCCAAGGGTTTTGAGTTGACCACGACCTTCGTAAAAGACAGCAAGATCGACCAATCCCGTCCTCGTCTTGTTCATTGCTCGTGAGGAGACAGAGACCAACCCTGGTGCCACTGACAAGCAACTCAACCTCAAGGAGCTGCGACTGGCCGCGGGGATCCGTCTGCGTTTTTCGGTTTCGATGAGCGCCAAGTTGTGAGCAGGATTATCCTCTTTTGCTATTATGCATAGCTCACACACCTTAGTGACCCCATTTCTCATCGAATAGACTCCTTTCTCCAATGCGGTCACCCTCGATCGCAGGGTCTGCATCTACCTTTGACCTCCATGCATCTCCGTCCAGCTCTGCTGTATTTGTCTCTGGCGAGGCCATCCCTAACCACCGAAAAAGCCCTGAGACAGAGACGACAAAACTTGCAGAGCTTCAGGCGTCCGATGGTGCTCTCACCCCCGCCCTGTCCAAGGCACCGGCTTAGGCATCTACGAAAGAGAAGAGGATGCCAAAAATCGAAGGTGCCTTCCAGATCGCCATTGACTTCAAGAAACAGGTCAGTTTCTCTTTCGATTGTACCAGCGTGAGTAATGCGCCTCCTTCATGTGCGTCCTGTCCTGACCTCCGTGTAGGTGCACCTCAAGGCCTAGTCGTTTGCATCTGGGAAGAGAGGCAGAAGCTCGGCATTCAGAATTCCTACCTCCTCATGGCAATCCCTCTCGGAGCGACAAAGGGACCACATGGAAGGTTTCTCTCCCGAGGTTGCATGGGTTACCGACGTGCATGTGAGCATTATGTTGAGTGGGCTGATCAACGTCCTTACAATCTTCAACAGCGGCCAATCCGATCTTAAAGAACTCATCGCCATCCATCCAACCTCTGATACCACCATGCAGCCAATCCTGGGATTAAGCGAAGACAGTCGACAGACTATGCTTAGCAGAGTCACGGTATGGGGGTCTCTCCTGCTCAACCAATAGCAACGTCATCCGTTGAGGATTCAAGAACCCCAAGAACCCCTACCTTCCTACGCACCCGCTAGTTCCTCTGGCAAGAAGGCCGCACCACATTCGACAGCAAAGAAGCCAACAGTGCAGTACGCAAAACCGTCGACCTCTACCGTCAAGTCTACGAGACCTCCTCACTGTTCCCGTCATCCATGTCCTATCCGAAAAGGAGAATTTCGCAGCGTTCTGTACGCCATCATCGAAGGCTTCATCCCGACCTCTGGCCGCGGCATCCAAGCTGCCACCTCTAACCACCTCGGCCAAAACCTTTCCAAACCCGAAATGTTCAACATCCTTTTCGAGGACCCGGTCGACAAGAGCAGGCACTACATCTGGCAGGATTCGTAGGGTCTCTCGACGAGGACGATTGGGGGTGATGGCGATAACTAAGGATTGGTGCTCTCGCCGTGTGTGGCTGGGGGTACAGGCAGTGGGTGTGCCATGTGGGATTATGGCCAAGACGAGCAACGAGCAGAGGGCGAACATCAATAATGCGTATGAGGAGCTTGTCCAGACGTTGAGGAAGGCAGGTGTGAGGGCCAAGGTGGACCTGCGAGATGGATGGGTACAAGTTCAACGACTGAAAGCAAAAGGTGCGTTCAGCTGTTTCCCTGTAAACCTTATTGCTGATGTCCGCTCAGTGTTTCCCTCTCCGCCTTGAAATCGGATTCCACGACCTCGCAAAGAAGCAGACCTTGACCATCCGCTGTGATACAAACGCCAAGAACTCCGTCCCTCTCGACAACATCGGTTCCTCCATCTCAAGCATCCTGGAGACCATTCAGGCTGGCATGTTCTTCACTGCGGTACAGACATATTAGGAACACGTCAAGACGGTCACGGAATGGAACGACGTCGTCCCAGCTTTGGACGCCAAGAACATCGTCGTAATTCCATGGTGCGAGTCCGAGGCGTGTGAAGCCGATGTCAGGGATCGTAGTGGGCGATCGTAAGTTACTTTGCTTTTTCTCCGGGAGAGCGAGAACTCATGGCGGTGTTTCGTAGTGCTGAACCGCGCCATGAAGGACAAAACCGCTCGAACGGCGCCGAAGGGGAGCCAGTGCGCCTATCCGACTCAGGAAAAGGCAATCAGCCTCTCGTATACATGTAATCCAAAGTCCTACTGCCACAGCGGATAGTCTAGATTCTCGGTTTTTCATTCTAAGAGGCTCGTTGATCAAGCCAGCCGGGTCTCATAACCAACTACCTCAAGGAGCAGGAGGCAGAGGTCAGCCTTTGGGCCAAGTAGAGGGTGAGCCATAGCTCCCGACATCCGCTTTGAAGCGCTAACCAGTCAATCTTTAGGTTCGGATGGACCCTCTCCGCCATTCTACCAAGCCTCAGGACACTGCTGCAAGAAACGAGCTGCCAGCAATACCATTTTCAGGACGACTTGCGCGATCCAGCTGATTTCGACTAGCCATGGTATTTCAGCAAACTTCCGCACTGCATCAAGACCTTACGATCGTCGCCGCAGTGCTGCGCGGTGCCTATCCATACGGCGGGTGTAACGACACATCACGGTCTGCAGTACGCCGATCGACAAGCCCCGCCGTCGATAGGGTCGGAAATGTGCTTTAGAGGATGGGTTCAAGGCTCATCTGATGTTATTTGGAACCTTCCACACCCTATCCGACACCTCTGCTCGTCGTTGGTTAATCTTTAGCAATAGACGCACGCCAGCAATGTCTCGGCGGTTAGACGAACGTCCGCAGGTACGTGTCTCTCGTCCAAATCCAGTTCATTATCCTAAACACTTTACAGGACACTTCTCTAGTTGCATCCGCTATGTTTTCCGGAATGTCAGAAGGAAAGAACACGTCCTGTGTGCTAGGCTGACAGTAAAGTTGGATTGGGAGGGAAGACGAAGGGGTGAGCGTAGTTATGCCCTCTCCTGTCCATGAAACGTCTAACTGCATGCAGTCCTCCCGTTGCGAACATCTCCCCAACGGCTTCGACGCACCCTCTTAATCGTCGTCCAACTACCCAAGACCACATGGCGTGTATCTCGGTCAAGTCTTGCACGTCCGAGATGCGGTTTTGTCTCCAGCCGTTTCGCTGGTCCATCCGACGGGACTTTCCAGGCTTGGAAGGCTCTGGCTACCGTCGAGGAGCACGACGCGAAGATTCAGGCCAAGGGTGAGCCGCATTCCTCCGTTTCTTGTCCGTTCAACGCCTCCTAAACCAGGGAGAATGGGAGAGTCGAGCTGGGAGGTTTCGCTGCTGCGTAGATTTGCATTAGATGGCCATCGGTGTTGTTTCTGTAGTCGGATTCCAATATATCTCTGTTTTTTGCAAAGAAAAGGGTGTTCAGAGCGAAATGGGATGATCATTGGAGAATATCAACCACAGTGGGACCAACCGCGAGTATGACGACCTTGCCCAGATCTCGAGCATCTACGAAGCGATGCCTGTACCCGCCGTCCTGCTCATTGCATATGGATGTATTGCTTACGTGCTTGTCTTCGCCTCAACCCTCGCATGGCATCAAGCACGCGCTGTTGGATTGGTGTCATTCTGCCGCTGTCGGCAACATTTGCTAGCGTGGTGGCGGAGGCGTCTGGTTGTCGCAGTCTCAGCAGTTCTTTCAAAGTGCGTGGATCAGCGCACGATGGATTGAGGCTGGTGTGAGGTCATTTAGTGAGCGGCTCGCTAGGTGATTTGGAGAGACTGTGTGTCGAGGTCGTGTGTTGGTCGGGAGTAGGCAAAGGCGGCATTGCACGCTGATTGAGGAATCCTTGACAGGGTGATGAGTGCCCAGATGGGTTTAGAGGATCTTGGGTGGTGCTGTGTTGCAGGATGAGACTGACCTTGGACGCGTGGTGGAGTCATTTGACAAGGCATGCTTCCAGGTCATCGGAGGCCGTTGTTTTCGATCACGAGCATGTCGCCGTCTTCCTCGTCATCTGTTATTGAGTCCATCTGTCTGTCGTTCTGAGTGTGGAAGAAGGGAGAGCGAGGGCCTGCGACCTTGATGGGTGACGACGTCACTCACCTCTAACGTGACCATGTCCGCGACGCGACGCGCTGGAAATTAGGGGCTGAATTCCGAGTTTCTCCTGCGAACCATACAAATACTATGGAACTGTTTGATTACCTTGTTGGCTGAGTATGCATGGAAATTTCAACTGACCAAAGGAAAGAGGCAGTAGACTTCGATTGGGTCCAGGGTCTCGTAATATTTTAAAATGTCGCTCATCAGTCGTCTTCAAAACGAAGAGCTTGATAAGGAGGGTGCTACTACTAGTCCTTACCCTGAAGTGCAGATGCCAGATAGGGAATCCGGACGGGGAAAGGAGCACACTGTAATCCGTGTGAGTGCCACGGTCCACCTCGAGGATCGGCATAGGGCCTGATGGTCGAGAGACTCCGCCAAATGGATGAGCAGCCATCATGATATCACTTTGAAGCTAAGCCGTTGGAACAGCGTCGTCCGTTGGGAATGCAAGAAGCCACATCCCTCGCTCCGCACCCACGAGTTCCTCCGAAAGAAGGCCACTCCGCGTCCTACAGGGTTGTGTACTGCATAGTATTCTCGTAGAGGTAAACATAATATTACATGATCAGCGGCTGAGGATATGGAAATTCAGGATCATCAACATACAGAGATGGTACGGAGTAGAGATTCTTGACTATATAGACCTCGGAGTGTAACACTCAGCCCATTTAGTGCCCAATTTCGCTTTTGAGAGATTGAGTTTGGGCACTGATGTTGAGGGCATAGTGAGGATATTGGAATCATCAGGGAGGTGGGCGGGCAATGGAACGAACATGAGGTGCCCTGATGGTGAGAGGAGCCAACCAGTGTAATTTCCTTGAAGGTTCTTCTGACGGATGTACCGCGCTTGTGCTTGTTCTGCTGAGCAGTCCCAGACACGGACCGATTTATCAGATGAGCCAGAGATAAGCATGGCACTATTGGGAGAGAAGGCCACTGAGTTGACATCGTCTCCGTGGCCTTCGAACCTCTTCATCTCCTCCCCGCCCGCCATGTCCCAGACTCGGATGGTTTTGTCGTCTGAGCCTGAAACAATCCGGGTGCCATCGGGAGAGACGGCAACTGAATTGACATAGCTTGTATGACCAACAAGGGTCTTGACCTCTGTCCCAGTCGCCAGGTCCCAGATTCGGATAGAGTGGTCCCATGAGCCTGAAACGATGTTGGCGCCATCGGGAGAGAAGGCCACTGAGCTGACACTCCCCGTGTGGCCTTTGAAAGTCTTCACCGCCTTCATGGTTGACAGGTCCCAGACCCGGACAGATTTGCCCTGTGAACCAGAGACGATCTGGGTGCCATCAGGAGAAAATGCCACTGACAAGACTATTTCAGTGTGGTCTTTGAAGCTTTTGACCTCCTTCCCTATCAGCACGTCCCAGACCCGGACAGATTGGTCGTTTGAGCCTGAGACAACCTGGGTACCATCAGGAGAAAAGGCCACTGAGTAGACCCAGGTGGTGTGGCCTACAAAGCTCTTGACCTCCTTGCCTGTAGGAATGTCCCAGACTCGGACGGAGTGATCATCTGAGCCAGAGATAACCTGGGTGCCAGTGGGAGAGAAGGCCACCGAATTGACATCCCCTGTGTGGCCGTGGAAGGTCTTGACCTCCATCCCAGTGACCAGGTCCCAGACCCGGACAGATTGGTCGTATGAGCCTGAGACAGCCTGACTGCCATCAGGAGAGAAGGCCACTGAGCTCACCAGCTTTGTATGACCTTCAACATTCTTCACCATCTCCTCGGTTGACAGGTCCCAAATGTGTACAGAATGGTCGTCTGAACCTGAGAGAATCTGAGCACTATCGGGGGAGAAAATCACTGAAGTGACCTCGCTGGTGTGGCCGTTGAAGGTCTTCACCTCCTCCCCAGTCAACGGATCCCAGACTTGGACAGATCTATCGTCCGATCCGGAGGCAATCTGGATGCCATCAGGAGAGAAGGCCACCGAATTGACCCAGCCGGTGTGACCTTCAAAGATCTTGACCTCCTCCCCAGTCGACACTTCCCAGACTCGGACAGTTCTGTCCCATGAGCCAGAGACGATTTGCATGCCATCAGGAGAGAAGGCCACTGAGGTGACCATGTCGGTATGGCCTCTCAAACTCTTCACCTCCTCCCTGCTTGACAAGTCCCAGACTCGGACAGATCCATCCCATGAGCCAGAGACGATCAGGTTGCCATCACGAGAGAAGGCTACTGAGATGACATTGTCGGTGTGGCCCTCAAACATCTTCACTTCCACCCCACTCGACAGGTCCCAAACACGTATGGAATTATCCCTTGATCCCGAGACAATCCGGGTACCTTTGGGGGAGAAGGCCACTGAGTTGACATGGCTGGTGTGGCCTATGAATCTCTTCACCTCCTGCCCAGTTGACAGGTCCCAGACTCGGACAGATGCATCATATGAGCCATAGACAATTTGGCTGCCATCAGGGGAGAAGGCAACAGAGTCACTCACAGTGTAGCTGTGGCCTTCAAGGGTTTTCACTTCCTCCCCTGTAGACATATCCCAGATGTGGATCTTAGAAGATGCTCCAATGGCAGCAGTGTTGCCATCTGGAGAGACTGCAACTGCCTCCACTTTGCTTTCAGCCACAAAGGACGAAAGTAGTGCCTGACTGGCAGCTCCGGGTGCATTGATGAACTCAGGGATGCCCTCGAAATGATGTCTCCACTCCTGCAGGAGAGATGAATTGCGGGGGAACGTGGCGAGGGATGAAATATACAAATGAGGCGTTGATAATGCAGCCCCGCTTGTATTATGATACATGGCAAATGCCCCTGCATCGGCCAACTCCCTGGCCCACCCCACGGGTTTCTGAAGGAGGTGTTAGCATCGAGCGGATGACTAACTGGGTAGAGCACACCTTGAGTTTGGCGACCCAGTTCTGGGCATCTCGAAGCATGCCCTGGCAACGACCACGCCATCCCAAAAGATTCATGACCTCGATCCAGAACAGAAATCGTAGTTGCAGGAGGTCATGCAGAAGATTGAGGAGATCATTGGCCTGTTCTCTGGGCGTCAGTGTCAGGTGGCCTGTCCAGCTTCCACAGGCATATCGCAGGACATCCGAGATGCTGGTGTCGATGGAGCTTGCCAGGGCTGCATTATCACAATCCAGCTGGTAAGAGCTTGGGACATTGGCAATGTTGAAGTGCAGCTGCTTGTTCATAACCTCGAAGCACCCTTCTGGAAGACGGTGGTGAAGTTGATCTTGGTTACAATAGAACCTTTGTGAGCGTGATTTGTCGAATATAAAGTCAGGGAATGACTTGTGGAACAACATCACTTGTCCACCATTGACGTAGAGGACGGCATGCAGCCGTCGAAGGATGCCATTCGCGTCGCCCATCTGCACTTTGCTCTCGTCTCGTGAACCGTTGAGGATGCCAACGGCAGCGGACACCGAGGTTCGCTCTATAGTACAAAGGAAGGTGTGTAGGATGGCCAAGTTGCTCTCGAACACATTGAGATCATTGCGATCTCGTGGATCCACAAGCGAAGCCTCGAGGATTTGAATATAGATATTGTCGAGCATCGCGGTTGCACTGCGAGCGACCTGGTGGGTTGGAGAGGGAGAAGTAGCAATGAGTCGCCCTAAAAGGCTCTTTTGCTCTTCATGGTCACGTCCATTGACATATTCCACCACTGTGGCCGCGTAGATGAACAGTCCTGCCGCATCCGGAACCAGTTGAAGGATCTGTCCTTTGGTGGCGCACGCCCCAAGGTGCTCTTCGAGGAAGAGTTTGATATCGGCGTTGGTCTCTTCGACAGGTACCTGCTCGAGCCGGCAGACCTGCTTGCTGCGGAATGACTTGACTTCCTTGACCAGTTCATGATCCAACCTGCTTGTGACGAGGAACTTCAGGCCCGAAAGCTGGTGGTCTTTGACCGCAGTGAATAGCGTGCGCAAGAACTCAGATCCTCTTTCTCGCTCCAATTCGTCCAGAGCGTCGATAGGAATGACGTACGCAGGCTCGTTGTTTGCCAGCCGTCCCTGGGCCGATTTCTTCCACGGTTCGACAAGAAGGGCCATGAGCTGAGATTTTGGGCCATGGTCGACCGTCTCGAGCCCCTCGCATTCCAGCAACACTGCTTTGAATGCCTTGGACTTCAGTGCGAGTTGGTAGACGATCGTACGGATGATCCAAACTGGACTCCTGGTCTCCGGAAACTGTCGCGAGCAGAAGAAGCTGCCACCGACGACGGTTCTGCTGCCATTGTCACCAGCAGTAGGAGAGTCGAGCTCGTGACAGATCGTGTTGGCGATCGTGGTCTTGCCTGTCCCTGCAGGGCCTGCAAGCCAGAAGACTGTGGCACAGTCGAATGAAGGGCTGATGGCCCAGTGGGTGATCCCTCGGAGGATCGGCTTGCGAGTGCCCCGAGTGCAGCAGACACGATCCAATCCCATCTCACTTCCTTCTGGATAGTAGCGGTAGTCGGCCTTGAGAGACGGTTTTAGTTGTTCAAGGAGTTTCTATTCTTCAGTTGAGCAGTCATCACTATTGGTGGGCAAGGAGCGTACAATAGGCTCGCCAAAGTAATTCATGTTAACTGTTCCTAAGCACGTTGTTAGACCGTTGGCCACGCAACTGAAGTTCAAAATGCCTTACCGCCGTAGAGTGTACCGGAGACAACATTTCCATGAATGTCGCGAATTATCCTGCTACCGTGTGCTCCTTTGGCTGCTGGGTGAACAGGGCGGCGATCGTCAGCGGTTTTGGTTGTACAGTAACCTTTCCAGGCCGCACCAGAATTTCGAGAAATGGTCGCCTCCTTCTCGTCTTCGACAACCACGCTGGCCGATGCTGTTGGCCTAGGTTCCCGTTCTTGACCAGAGGCATCTGGATGATGTTTGGTCCTCGTTCCAACGTCCAAGCCCAACGACTTACCCTCGCGAGTGGTATCAGCGTCTACTAGGCGGATCAGTTATGATAAAACAGGGATTTAAGTGTCTCCTACCCTGCTTTTGACTCCCGGGCAAAGTTGCTCTTTCGCCAACGGCGATGCTTGTTTCATTTCGACGCACTTGAGGCCCTGTTTCGTCTGGTAATCGATCCAGAACATTAGCGACTGCATTGATCGGCGAAGGCAAAGACCAAATACATTTGTCTCGACGAAGCGGCTCTGGTCTGTTTGAAGGGGTTGCTTCAGAGCGGACATGTGCCTGATCACGGGCAAAACCGTCCCTATCTCGACTGTCATCCCACTCATGCTTGGAAAGTCCGAAATTCCGTCCACCTTGCCGTTCCCCTATCCTTCCATATCCAGCCCCATAGCGAGAGGAGGGAGGAGAGCTGCTCCTTGTTGGTAGGGCACTGCTGCTACCCCAGCTTCGGTCTCGGCTCCTACTCCTTGGTTTGCCATCTCTCATAGCCCCACGATTCCAGTCCTGCCTATCCCTTCGCCCTCTGAGCTCTCTTTCACCAGGATCTCGGCGACGTTCGTACCTCCCAGGCGAGATGCTCCTCTGGGATGGTGACCTTCTCCTGCTCCGCATCCGTTCGACCGGTGGTGGGCTACTTCGACTTCTTCGACTCTCCTTTGCAGCAGTGGTAGCTGGTAGATGATCAAAGGTCGGCCTTGCACCTCTTGCACGCCCGTTGTCTGATTCACCACGAGCTGAATATTGGATACCAAGATCGAGTGCCATCCGCCGTCGATTTGGAGGTGGCGAGCGGCTAGCTCTGCGTGCGCTTCTCATTCCACTCCTTTCGTGTTCGTGATGGAAGGTAGGGTCGTGTGGGGAAGAGCACCGGCGTCGTTTCATCGACCTTGACCCAGAGCGTGATTGATGCATGGAGGGGGCGGTTGAACGAGGCAGTCTGCGCGAAGATTCAGGGACTGTGTGTCGTGGATCGGTGGTACCCCGTGAATAGTGAGGAGGAGAGGGACGACGGTCAGAGGGTGATCTTCGTCTCGGGGAACCTCTGGCACTGGCCACAGGTACTGGTCTTTCTGTAGAGGCATTAGAAATCGAAGTCGTAGGGACCGAAAGAAAACTGACGCCGGTCATACACGCTGCTGCTGCTGCTCGATGCTCCAATCGTATGAGATGTTGGCTGTTGGGACGGTTGTGGAGACAGAGATCTGGATCCCCTTTGACTTCTTTTCCCATATTCTGCTTGCCGAAACCCCATCTCTAATAGCAGAGTTGCGGATGTTTCGCTTGCGCCAGTGAGCGCTACGAATGGAGGGAAGGTTCAAGATGCTGTGGCGATGTTTACTCTGGAAGAAGCCTCGTGGTCGCATGACCTGTGCATTAACCTCTAACTGGAAAACATAAGAAGTTGATAGACTTCAATAGAGCCTATGGCGGGCGCCTGTGACACAACTTGGACGAAAACAGTATGAAGGCGATGCAAGTGCACTTCTCGAAGGGTCATCCAATGTCGGGAAAGTAGAAAGAAAGCGATAATATTGAATGAGACTTGCGGTCAGAGGCATACGGACGAGAGCATGCAAGGAAAGAGCAAACTGCTGGTGGCAATTGAGCGGAGCCCCTCTCCTGATGTGGGAAAGCAATTGAGTAAGGCGCCGATTTCCCAACTTCCCACGGCCAATCTTGCTTGCGAATGAGCGCTCGTGCCAATGAAGGTTGTGAGCTGACCACGAGCCTTGTCTACAAGCCAAAGACACCAACATCGACCAATCCAGTCCTCGTCACGGTCATCGCACGCGAGGTGACAGAAACCAACTCCGGTGCGACTGGCAAGCAACACAGCCTCAAAGAGCAAGGATTCATAGGAGCTTTTTGGTTTAGACAAGGTGAGCTAGACTACGCCCCTTCTCTATTATATGTGACTAACATCTTGTAGCTTCCCTCTTTCCCGTCGATATGACTCTTCTCTTCAAGATCGTCACCCTGCTCGCACAGACTACACCTACCTTGCCCTCCATGCACCTTCATCGATCATCAAGCTCAAGTGTCTTTGTCTCTAGAGACGACATTGTCAACCATTTGAAGAGTCTCGAGACCGAGTTGACGAAGCTTGGTGAATATTAGATGCCCGGCTCTGCTGCTACCCCACCCTTCCCAAGATACCAGCAAAGGCACCTGTGAAGAAGAAGGACGCTAAAATCGCAGGTGCCGTCTAGCACAGGAATGAGGGCGATCTTGCTTCGTAGTGTACTAGCGTGTGTATTGTTTTTCCTTCCTGTGTATCATGGCCTGATGTTCATTTAGGTGGTGCTCAACGCCAGCTACTGCAGCGCGGCTGCCATCTCCTTACGCGGTGGTCATATAGCATCTGGGAAGCGACGCAGAAACTCGGCGTCCAGAACTCCCCCCTCCCCATGATTATGTATGAGTCCGTCTTGGAGCGCGACAAGGACCATATCGAAGACGTCTCCCGATGTCGCATGTGCCACCAGGGCGTACGTGAAGCTCCAGTTGAGCTCGATGGTTGATCTGACGTTCCGCTACAGCAGCTAGCCCGACCTGGAAGAACCCATCGCCGTTCGTCCCTCCTCTGAAACTTGCAATGTACCCGTGTGAGTGCCGACCATCCTAAGGATAGGCATACGTCTTGACAGTCGACAGACCACGCCGAATAGATTCACAGCCATCGCGATCTCCCCTGCTCAAACAATGGCATATCGTCGTCGGCCGGGAATTCAAGAACCCCCAGCCCTTCCTCCACACCCATACCACAGCCTACGGCAAAGAAGCCGACAACATCGAAGTGCGCGAGATCCTCGACCTCTACCGACAAGATCTCCTCGCCATTCCCGTCATCCCCGGTGTCAAATCCGAAAAGGCTGGTGGTCTGTACATTACCGCCCTCGAAGGCTTCATCCCTACCTCTGGCCACGGTATTCCAGTCGCCATCTCTCACTGCCTCGGCCAAAACCTTTCCAAGCCCGAGACGTTTACATCTTTGTGGAGGATCCGGTCAACCAGAGCAAGCACACGTCTGGCAGAACTCGTGGGGTGTCTCGACAAGAGCGATTGGTGTGATGGAGATGGCGCCTGGTGATAACCAAGGATTCAAGTGGTGCTCCCTCTGCGTGCGGCGAGTGTGCAGACGGTGATCGTGCTATGTGAGATTACGACCAAGACGAGCGATGAGCAGAGGGCGAATATCAATAATGCGTGTGAGGAGCTTGCGCAGACGTTGAGAAAGGCTGGTGTGAAGGCCAAGGCGGATCTGCGGGATGGGTATCCTCTAGGGTACAAGTATAGCGATTGGGAACAAAAGGTGCGTCTGCCTACTTCCTCTCCTTGACGTTTGTCGCTGACGAAGCCTCAGAGTGTCCCTTTTCGACTTGAAATCGGACCCGACGACCTGGCCAAGAAGCAGACCCTCACGGTCCGTCGCAATACAAGTGCCAAGAATCTCGTCCCTCTTGGCAACATTGGTTTCTCGATCTCGAGCATCTTGGAGACCATCCAAGCCGACATGTTCGCCACTGCAAAAAAGACGTATTGGGAGCACGTCGAAACCGTCACGGAACGAAGTTGTCCCCGCGTTGGAAGCCAAGAACATCATTGTGATTCCGCGGTGTGAGGACGAGGCTTATGAAGACGATATCAAGGTCGTAGTGGACAATCGTGAGCTACTTCCTTTAATCTGTGGAGGAGAGAGAACTGATGAGGGTGTCTCGTAGTGCTGACCCACGCTATGAACGACAAAGTGGATGGCGACCACTCGGACGGCGGCGAACAGGAGCCAGTGCACCCATCCAATCAGACAACGACAATCAGCCTATCTTCCAGAGTGTTCCTACAGGTAAATCTGCAGTACCACTGTCACAACGGATTGTCTGGGTTCTCTGTTTTCATTCCAAGAGGCTTGTTGCTCAGGCTAGCCCGGTCTCGTAACGAACGGCCTCAACAAGCAGAAGGGAGTGGTCAGCCTATCAAGCACCAAGCAGAGGGTAAGCCAAAGCTCAACAATGTCTGCCTCGACACATTAATGAGTCGACCTTCAGGTTCACGTTACCCAACTTCACCATTTTACCAGGTCTCATGATTTTGCTGCAGGAAACGAGCTACTGCAACACTGCCTTCAGCGCGACTTGCTCGAGCCGGCCGATCTCGACCACGCTAGCACTCCTCCGAATCCGACCTCAACCGTCACTTCAGCACACTTCTTCAATGCATCAAGACCTCGCGATCGCTGCTTCAGCCTTGGGCGGCGCCTGTACATACGGCGCCTGCAACAACCAACGACGGTCAACGATACGCCGATCGACAAGCCCCGCCGCCTTGACCAGAGGGTTCCAAAACGAAGCTAGATTAGCCTTATGCTCATCCTCCAAGATACATCCTACACCGTACCACCCATCTCTGCTCATCATTGGTTGATCTTCGGCGATAGACGCACGCGTGTAATCTCTCGCTGGCTGGACCCATGTCATTAGGAGGTATGTGTATCTCATCTAAATGTTGTTCATTGTCCTAACCACATTACAGGTCAATTCTCTACTGGTCTCTGCTACATCTTCCAGACTACCAGAGCGAGAGGGCGCTTCCTGGATGTCAGGCCAACGGCTACAGCTGGATTCGGAGGGAAGGCGAAAGGGTGAGTGTGGTGATGCCATCTCCTGTCCATAACACGTCTAATTGCATACGGTCCTTCAGTCACACCCTCCGCACCATCTCTCCAAGTATGTCGTCCAACGGCTTCGATTCACCCTCGCAATCGTTGTCCAACCACCCAAGCTGACGCGGCGCGGGTCTCGGTCCAATCTCGCTTGTTCAAGATGGGGTTTGTCTCTTGCCGTTCCTCTAGCCTATCCGACGAGACTGTCTAGGTTTAGCAGGGTTTGGATGTCGTCCAGCAGCGCGACACGAAGGTTCAGGACATGGGTGAGCCGCGTTCCTCCGTTTCTTGTCCGTTCAACGCCTCCTGAGCCAGGGAGAATAGGAGAGTCGAGATGGGAGGTTTTGTTGTCGCGTAGATATGTATTAGATGACCATCGGTGCTGTTGTTGTAGTCGGATTCCAATAAATCTCCGTTTTCTGCAAAGGGCAGGGCGTTCAGAGCGACATGGGATGACCATTTGAGTATATATATACCACAGTGAGATACCGCCAGCCTCGAGTACGACGATCTTGACCTAGATCCGGAGCATCTGCGAAGCGATGCCTGTACCCTCCTTCCTGCTCACTGCATATGGATGTATTGCTCACGTCCTTGTCTCCGCCTCAACCCTCGCATGGCACCAAGCACGCGCTGTTGGATTGGTGTCATTCTGCGGCTGTCGGCAACGTTTGCTGTCGTGGTGGCGGAGGCGTCTGGTTGTCGCAGTCTCAGCGGCTCTTTCAAGGTGCATGAATCAGCGCACGATGGCTTGAAGCTAATGTGAGATGGTTTAGTGAGCGACTCGCTAGGTGATTTGGAGAGACTGTGAGTCGAGATTGCGTGTTGGGCAGGGAGTAGGCAAAGGCGGCATCGCGCGCTGATTGAGGAATCCCCGACATGGTGATGAGTGCCCAGATGGGTTTGGAGGATCTTGTGTGGTGCGGTGTTGCAGGATGAGACTGAACTTGGACGCGTGGTGGAGTCATTTGACGAGGCATGCTTCCAAGTCGTCGTCAACATCGGAGGCCATTGTTGTCGATCACGAGCACGTCGCTGTCTTCCTCGTCATCTGGTATTGAATGTTTGCTATCCATCTGTCTGTCGTTCTGAGTGTGGAAGAAGGGAGAGCGAGGCCCTGTGAGACCTTGATGGTAACGATGTCACACACCTCTAACGTGACCGTGTCCGCGACGCGACGCGCTGGAAATTAGGGGCTGAATTTCGAGTTTCTCCTGTGTGCCATACAAATGCTATGGAACTGTTTGATTACCTTGTTGGCAGAATACGCATGGAGATTCCAACCAGTCAAGGGAAACAGTCAGCATAATTCGATTAGGTCCAGGGTCTCGTAATACTTCACTGTGAAGGGGCTTCAGGTTGTTTTTCAACCTAACGTCGGGTGAAAAACGCCTTTCAACCTACGGGAGGGTTATCCTTGGTTGATTTGAAAACAACCTACATTCTAGGTTGCACGGCAACCTAGACCGTCGACCAGAGGTAGGTTGAAAGTCACTCGACGTTGTTCCTGGCCTTCTAGGGTCGTGGGACATATTTTGGACTGAATAGGCGCCAACGGTAGCCCACATGCTGGCTCCCTCAGAGTTCAACGTCGAGGCCATTAGTGCGAGAAAATATGAATGTTGAGATGTAATAACAAGATCTTCTTGATGGACAGCTCGCTAGGTAATGGGATCTTTCGTTCAGGAGAAAGCTCGTTTCGAGTTTGATGGTACCAGGAAGGCACCATCAGACCTAGTAGCACGACAGCAATGACAGTTCAGGCTTGTTAGTAAAGCTAGGTATATGTATCAAATCGCCTCATTCAGTTCCTTTTAATTCAAGGAAAGGACTGCGAAATCGATAAACATCTGCCACATAAAAAGATTGATTTATTGTATATTTGGGGTTATCTACTGGCCAGCCTCCTCGTCCTCATCCTCTGCACCTATTGCACGGGCAAGATTACCACTCCTATCGATGATTGCCCATCCATGAGACCCGTCTGGTACCCGTCCAACGAGAGCTTGAATGGTGGTGATGTCAACAACCTCCAGGGCGCCGAGATTAGCATAAAAATGGACGTCGAGTCCAGGAATGGTTTTGTTCGTTAGGACACACCCACGTATTGCGGCAAGTATAACAGTATCTCCCTTCAGCCCAAGGGTTGTAGAGGCCGCTGTGTCATGAAATGTGACACAAAAGATGTGCTCCAGTTGCCCATAGCACGTCTTCAGCTCGTACTCGGGCTTGCGGCGACGTTGGTTCGCATGTCTGTCAACGTACATTTCGTACTATAAAATTGACACAAGATAATGTTAGACAAAGCCCAGTTGCGTGGATGCATGGTTGCTTACTCGAACGAAGGTGTTGTCACGCCTGTCATTACCCCGCCTCCCCATGGTTGATGTTGCCATCGTATCTCCTTCCTCCGAATCGACGCGCTTAACCTTTCCCCACTCAACCACGGTTGCATCCCGGACATACTTCTTCACTGTAGCAATTGCGGGTTTGCGGCGGCTCTTCGGCTGTGCTGAGCTAGTTGCTACTGGGACTGGTGTTGCCTCAGGATGGAGACTGCGCGTGACAAGAGCGGCGGTGATGAGAGCAACTTTAGTGTCTGATGGTACCCCTGAGCGCGACGGGGGTAGAAGCATGCACGAATCATCTGGGAAGCATAAGGGGTCTTGTATATGTGTATAAAGCATGGATTACTCACAGTCTGGGTGCGAGAACCCTTGTGGTGGTTTCTTTGGTGGAGATAATGAAAGTTCTTCCACCACATTGTAAAGAAGCCCAATTTGAGTCAGTTGAGCATCTTCGACGACAAACCGGTCCATCGCGGGATAGGGAAACCGGCGACTTCTGATGATGCGCTGGAGCTTGCCACAGTAGTGTTCCATTGGAAAGGCCCAGTAGCACCAGACAGGTCCCATCTGCCTAATACTTTCCGCAATGTGGAGGAGTGCATGAATAGTAACAGGACATGCAGACGTGCGAGCCGGGTTATGCTGGTAGTATAATCTGGAAGTCATGTCAGTATGTGACTGAGATTGTCATGCAAGACCGCTTACCGTTCATAATCTTCTACCCACTTGATGAAGCCTGCCTCCAATTCATCAATCTCTTCGGTTGAGATCTCGAATTGGAGGCAGACGTTGAGCAACCGGACAAGGGCAATGAAATGTCGATAGTACCACACCTCGCTAAATCGGCGGCGGAGGAGGATAGGGGCAAGATATAATGTCCAAAATGACCACATATCTGCGGTCACGTAGTTTCCTCGTTCCCCAGCAATGTCTGGCACACGGGGACCATAGGCTGATGGGATGGTTGCTCCAGCACGGTGTGTTGCTTCGCCAATTGCCTCCCACAGGGACTTGGAAAATGAGTATGATTCTGACCCATCATCGAGATCCTTGAAATTGCCAGTCCAGTGTAAGACAAGGTTCTTGACAAGATTCTCCCAGATGAGGTGCATGAAGTCGTATGGGAACGAGGTTGGAAAGGTTAACGAGGCGATCCGAGCAAGGATAGGAACACCCTTAATCCCGTACTGCTTTGCTCGACGTTTAGCCTCTGCGTCAACTACAGCCGACTGCACGATACGAGCCTGTTGCATGAACTGTTCATGCTCGCGCATCGGTAGCTGATCTGGAGCATACTTCCGGATCGCATTGGCGCTTGAGAGTACATCTGGATGTCTTGAACGGTCGAGTGGGACGTAGAAAGGTCCGCGGGTGCCAGGGGTTTTCACACCCAAGATGCTGCACATGCGGCATGGTGAGAACCCGTTATGGCCTTTCATTCGCATGAGCATGGACACTGCCGGAATGTCACCAAAGACAACGATGAGAAAGGACCGGAGAATGAAGTACTCCTTGGAAAGCCCATCAAATGCCTGCACACCGCGAATCAGCTTGAGAAGCTCGAGGCACAGTGGCCAAAGGAAGGAGTTGATGTCAATTGGCTTCTTTGGGCCAGGGATAACGCCAATGGAGAGGATCCGGCTAACATGGAATCGTATGTCGGGGGGAAGGTTGTAATTGAATAGGATTAACGGCCAGGCTGTATTCTTTCGTCGCCGAAAAGGGGCAAATCCGTCTGTCGAGAGCCCAAGAGCAATGTCACGAGAGTCGGAGAAGAACTTTGTGGGATGGGCCGCCGTGCTGTTCTCAGCCACCGTCGGCACATGCTCTGCGCACAAGTGCTGGTACTGCTTGCCATCAAAAATGTCGGTCATGATATTGGGCTTTTGGTGTTCCTTGTGCTCTCCAGCTCGATACTGCATCTCGCTAGCTGTTGTCCTGTTTGCAAGGAGCGAGAGGAGACGGGGGATGATAGGTAGATATGTGAAGCGTGCTTGGGGCTCTTGTTTTGCGTCATAGCGATCTTCTTTGCAGTATGAGCATTTGTCCAGTGAAGCGTGCGGTCCAGCAAAGGCACAGCAAGAATTGATACAGCAATGGAATAACTCAGGCTTAAACCCTGCAAGGAATCGTATTCGAGAGCGAAGCTTGTCAAGAGTAGGGACATTTGGGCTTGACAGGAATGCACGGCGGAGGAGAATAAAGTTTCAGGTCGCTTGTATTGGATTTGTGCTTGTACGAGAAGATGCGGCATATCTCGCGATCGAACATAAGTAGCTTTTCCTCTACGGGAAAGTTTCAGAAGGCCAATCCAAAACCCCAGTTGAGATAAACTCACCGATCCCTGCAGCTTCTCGGTCAAATCCCTCCCCCAGTCCTAATTCATCAACCATCCTTTCAAATTTATCCCAATCTAACCATCCCTCATCCTCCGAATCAGTGTCACTATCTTCTCCACTTGCGTTGGCTGCTTGGTTCGAGCGAGAAATTCCAGGGACCTCATCCTCTTCGCCACTTTCCTCCTCCAGCAAGGCCCCCATGGCTACCCTTTCCAAATTGGTCTGGGTGCCTACGAAAAGGCTACGCAGTAGTCTCGCATCCTCATCGTCACTATCAATATCTTCCTGCTGCTCAAAGGCTTCTGAGCTCGGATTATCCATCGTCTGATCGAAGATTTCAGGCTGTACAGGTGGTCCAGGAGGGTCTTCATCATCCTCAGAATCGGAGATGGTCACCACTTGCTTCATTTTCCCAGCAGAGGTGGACGGAGGCGAATGTCCAAGGGATGTTGCCAGCTGGCTGTCGGCTATAAGCAAAGCACGGTGTTCACGTTCCCTCTGACGGGTAATATAGCTCTCACAGCAGCTGCAGTAGACTGTGTTCAATCCTGCAGAAGGCATGGCTAGACGGTATGGAAGACGACAGGGAAGGGGTCAGACACCGTGAGCTTGAATTCCGCCTGTGTGGCTGTGTCCACGATCTGACTTCAGAGACGCACTGATACCCATGGCCGCACCATGCATCTTGAACACTCAGAGGCCTCAGTACATGGTTTTAATGCTGTCAGGTATATTTCATTCAGATTCTGGATGGTACATCAAGATACATAAAGATCGAGCTAGAAGGTGCAAGTCCTGGAGGGGGCCATCACCAGCATTGACAACCGACTCGCGGAAGGGATTCTGGACAGCCATACTGGCAGCCGCAGCAGCAACTGAGCACCTATGCAAACTGGATGATCATGTTAGTGTCTGAAAGGGAGAGAGGCTGAAAAGGCGTATAGAGGATTCATTATCTGAGATGATCTTGATAGCATGGCGATGTTGAGTTAGGCATCTTGGGTGCAGGCCTGAGGGGTGGAAGTACGGGTCTGTGCAATCGATGAGGAGGGGATGGTGTTGGGCTTGGCAGGTGGTGCTGGTGAGTAAAAGATGCAAGGAGTAGCGTCCTGAAGGCGGATTGTTTGCGAGGTTTACGGTTTTTGCGAAGGATCAAAGCAAATCTTTGCAGATGCTTGGCGAGATGCAGCACGGCGACTACGGCGATAGAGGTTGCGTACCATAGGAAGTAGAGAACGGTGGAACTGGTGGTCGTTTGGCTGAAGGCCACTAGTTGAGTAGCGTCAACTTATATTGCGGCGGAAAAAACGGCATCACGATTCAAAGTTCCGCTGGTTGTGCCATTGGCATGGCCTTTTTCGCCCGCCAACGGTTTTCTTCTTTCCATCCACCACCTAGAGGTAATGTCCATGAACGAGAGCAGAATCGACGAACAAGAGACTGACCTTTCCTCAAAGTTGAGCTATGGCAGGCGCTGCTGCTACTGCTGCGCGGAAGAGCGCAGCCGCAACCAACCCAAAGGCCACATCCCGCAACCAGAGAAACAAAGAGAATGTTCCACCACCACCACAATCTACATCCACAACCACTCACCAACCCCATGATCCATCTGGTGCTGGCAACGACAGTGCATTGGTCAATATAATCGAAAGGATGGGTCGACTCGAAAGTAAGCCGCTGTGTCACTCATCGACAGGCTCGAAAACTTACTAGCATTGTTCTCGATCCCAGAAAAGCTCCAGGATGCTGAAGCAGAGAACCAACGCCTTCGCACCAAGGCAGGCGAGTGTGATAGCAATCTTTTCGTGGTCACTGTTCATGACCTCCTGTCCCTAGCCGGTGATACGCAGAGGTTGCACAGCGGTTGCACACATGAAGCTGGTGACGAAGATGAAGGAGATCAGGATGCTGCAGCTGGGGTGGACGAAGTAGCAAGACTCACTGGTATGTGTAAATGATTTGATCTAGATGTGTCTGACCAACTTCAGCCGCACTCGCCGCTGCTGAGAACGCCAGGAAAGAGCTCGAGGAAAAGCTCAAGAACACAGCCAGCCTGCCTGCAACCTCCGACGAGTCTGCTGTTGAGGAAGGGATAGTGGGTCGGCCTTCAGGTACTGCTGGTCAAGACTACAGCATCCAGGTAAAGATGGGTCTTGCTGGAAGTTCGAAGAAGAATAAGATCTATCAAGGTTTATTGGTCAGTTTCAGCCGCATATTCCTTTCCAATTGCGGTTCACCTGATGATTGCGCAGCGTTACATGTGGGACCTAGGTGTTCGAGGGGGTTTGGACTGGCAGTTGCCATGGGCCGATATCTCAGCTACCGAGAAGGCCAAAGTCTTTCAAGTGGTGAGTATCAGACCCCTGCTGGACGGACATGGGATTGACGGACTCTTAGGCTCGGAAAGCACATCCCTTCCTCAAGCGGTTCCATAACGACTGGGCCACGGAAGAGATGCTCAAGCAATACTTTAGGAACAAACGAAAGAATGCATACCGGAATGGGTGGCTCGACGTTCCTGCCAAGTACTCGCACCTGAAGGCCAATGCCAACAAGCGTTCACAGAGCGGGTCTCGCACGAAGAAAGCCAAGGTCGTGCTTGCGGCGAAAAAGGCCAAGAAGGCGAGCAAATCCAAAGGCAGGGTTGAAAAAGGTACCAGTCGAGGGCCTGCAGGAGTCGCCGATGATGAGGGTGAAGAAGATATGAGTGGAATCGACGACGAACACGACGACGACGACTGATGTCAACTCGGGGCCGCATGCGTTACCCACGCTGCCATTGCAGTGCGTCATTCTGATCCTCAGTTTGGCGAGTTCTACTGACTTCTGTCGATAGTTCTACCAGAGATTATTCTACGTATCGACTTGCTTGTTGCTTGCTCATTATTCCTCAATGAATTGTTTTAGCCCCCCGGCTATGTGTCCCGTGCTAGATTAGAACCAAAATGTGATTTATAGCCCGTTCTTTCAAATCACGGAATTCGAAGGCCGGCTGGTATACCATTATTATAGTTCTTGTGGAATTCGCCATTTCTGATACCCCAATATAAACTATGTGTACGCCTTGGGCACCACTGTACACCTTGTAAATCCTTATACCCTTTTATGAGTGGTGCATCTCATGGGCGCACTTGGTCTTTCCGGCCATGGCAACGACGAGTAAACGACAGCTTTCTGTATGGGGGTGTTCTTAATATTGTCATAGTGGACCGTGCGATACGTATACCTGTCGTAGCCAGGTGAAGAGAACTCGCTGGTTGTAAGGCCAATCTCAGACACTCGAAGGGAGGCGCTCGATCACCTGATCGATGCGGCTTCCGGGACCTAGAGAAAGGGAAAGGGATGTGGAGGAACAGGACAAGAGGATGATAACCATGGTGGTGCGAGACGAGAGATGCACCGAGGATGTCCTGTGCTGTAATGAGCGTGAACGAGTCGGCGAAGAAGAGCGGGTGAACTAAGAATAGAACGAGGTGAGGCTTCTGTGAATTCAGAAGCTCGAACAAACGCGATGGAAGAGAGTGGTATTGGGATGTAAATAGAGGGAAAACCTGCCGAAGAGGGAATCCCCAAACCAGGAGGCAAGTACATGGCTATATAGGTAGATGGATACTCTTAAGCTAGATGTACCTTAATTAATGAAATGACGTATGATTGTCCAGCTATCGTAGTCACCGGAGAGGCTGAAAGGAACAAGAATAAATGAAAGAAACAGGTAGGAAGAATGAGAGTGAGGAGGGAAGGTTACAGGCATAGGAAATAGGCGAGTTCGGCGCTGGTATGCCAAACTCGATTAGGAAGTGTTGCACCCAAACTGGTATGTCGCACCGATGCCAAGGGATCTCGCTCTGTGCTCAGACGGACGAGAGTCCTTGCACAGGATAGACTTCAGAGACGCGGCGATTTCTGTTGTACTTCAATATAATCTATTCCGGTTCGGATCTACTCTACTTCTGTGCAGTCGAAGTGGCAATAACATTAAGATCTCCATTCTAGGCTCAGTGTCCGCAGCAAGATGCAAGCAAGATGGCATTGAAGATCAGGGCTATCGTGATACCCAGCATCCGCTTACGATTTATTCCCTCTGTGTTCTACCGGTCGACATTATCATGCTTCGAGGTCTTGATGATGGATTGCCTCCGGGAGACCCCAGCATGTCATTTGTTAGCGGTATTGAGTCCATTAGCCGCAGTATCGCATGTTGTATTGGTGAGGGTTCTGGATGCCGAGACACATGAAAATACCCTTGAGTAGAGCATGTGAACACAGGCACCACGCCCAATCTCCTGCTGCCAAATGCGGTGTTCTGTCGTCCAAGGGAAAGGAATTTGGCCAACCCGTCGGCGGACTTTTCATTCTGGCCATTCCAGCACCAATCGGCAAAGAGAAAGGAGCTGAGATTGGGGAAAGGAGCGAGACTAGACGAAGGTGTCCTGCCTGGCTTTGCACCGCTTGCGGGCTCTTGAGGGTCATCAAAGTCGTTTGGCCGAAGACGTTGTTCAGGGTCACTGGAAGGCAGCTGAATGCCGTAGAAGCGCCACTATAGATCGAATGTATTAGGTTTTGAGTGCCACCATACGGCTTGCTGAGCGACCAAGCCACCTGTCAGCTGCGCAGTGGTAGGGATACGATCTTGACCAGCTTCAAGCACGGCTAATTCCGATGTTAAGATTGGTTGAGACTCGAGAACTTCTGAGCTGTGAACTTACGAGTTTGGCTATCCTCTAAGGGTTTCAGAGGCTGGGGGCGTAAATCTTCCTCATAAACCGAATCGTCGCTCAAGTCTTCTCGATATCGACCTGGTATGTGTTTCATATGCATTGGCTTTCGGAGAGCAAGGGGGGCGTTGTCGTCGAGGGCAACCGCAGCCGGTTCTAATGTCGTAGATTGTTGAGTCTGGGGTCAAGGCCATTCTAGAAGGAGAGGTTTAATGAGACAGCTAGTGCTTGATATCAATATAAACACTCACATCCGAAGGCCGTGAAGATGAGGTAGCTCTCAGATTCTCCGAGCCCACACGAGGTGAGAGGCCATGCTGAGCAAGGTGAGAATCTAATCCTCTGTCCAGTTTCCGGCGCTTCCTTGCTTCCCACAGGGATTCCGTTAGGTCGAGAAGATCCAATAATTCTCTCTTGCGATTTCTGCAGCGTTCCTCCTCGTGAGTGTCTAGGTGTCGAGGGGTTGTATAGGAAGCCCCGCAGCCCTTGGGCACGCAGTCTGATGTGCTGCGAAGCATCATTTCAGTATCTGCCTATACACATTTCTATCAGTTAATATCTTACAGTGGTTGACATCGACAGTGGGGAACGCGCAATATGCATGATTCGAACTCACCTTTGAGGTACTACCGAAAGGACTTCCCTTGCCTTGGCTGGGTGGATGGTACAAGAACGTTCTCCCGAGTTCGTGCTTCAATAAACCAGCACACCAGCGTACAGATGGCTTGAGCAAGCCGCTACAAGGATGAGCTTTGCCGTAGCTCCCGCCTCAGTATGGGGATTTTGCTCCTTTGTTGCGTATAATCTAAAAGGGCCTCAATGACCGCGCCGCTACCCGAAGGGATCCAATTAACCATTACGCCTCTTGTAGGTCGCCGAGGCTGTGAGCGGAACAGTCAGCGTAGCGTTCAAGGATTGCAACATAAAAGCCACACACCTGTATGATTCGAAAATACAACCTCTCCATCCACCAGCTGGCAGCAATATTGCAACACCTCCCTGTCTGCTGAAACATGCCCCGATATACTGTCTCTTCTGACAGTTTCGAGCGCCGCTCTTCAAACCATGTCTCTCATCCTGTCACCACTATCGATCGTAGGGGCGGTATTATCCGTCCTTTAACCAGATCTGCCACCCGGGCACTGCAACTTAGCGCTCCTCCACTTCCAAGGAGACATGTGGGTGGGGCCACTGGCACCAGTCGAGTCCCAGGATTAGGTGCGGCATGTGCTACAGTCGCTTTGGAGTATTTCCATTAACCCAATATTAATTTGCAGCTGGTGCACGGGGAGGGGACAGTGACTACGTACACAAGATGGAGCCACCTGTTGTGACCGCTGCTTCTGAGTTGGTCCAGAATCCTACCGAGGCTCAAAGCAGCGTACAAAGCGACGAGTTCAGGGCACTCGCCGAAGAGCTAAAGCGCGCAAAGAGATCGCTTCAGACCAAGATGGCCAAACTACGCACCGCCAGGGAGGAGTTGGCTATGGCGAAGGAAGAGTTGAGCGAAAAACAGGGAGAAATCGAGCAACCGACTGAGCATCTGGACGGCGCCAATGTCAGCAAAGAGCAATATCGAAACTGGTGGATCAACGAGGTTCAGTTTACCAAGATTATTTTAAGCAAGGTCCCCAATGCTAACCAAGACTGGGATCTTGTACGTTGCTCGCAGACTCATTACCTTGGAAGATACTAGATACTTGTCAGGCAGCTGTCTCTCAATGGCCATTTATTATCACTCACAAATAAGAGGCATTGTGCCGTATATATATAATTTATCGCTCCCGGGCCCAGACCAGTTTAGGCAACGCTAATCATCCTCTGCAGTTTTGAATAAATACTCGTTGGCTAGTGACGTTCTTCCATTTGATAGCGCCGACACTATTGAAACTTGAAAGTGGGTGTCCATATGTAGAAGTGGAAATTTAAAGGTTATACATTGGTTGATAGGCGAGGACAAATAAGGTAGCTAGGAACTAAAACGGAGATAGTTGGGAGATGCAAATTCGAAGGTACAGAAGACGTACTAGGACTCCGCGGCCGAGCCTGCCAGATGCTCGTTTACGTTATGGCGAGTGACTTCAGCACGCGTGAAGAGAACTCGGCGCTTGCGAGGCTGATCTCGAGCTCGGTTGTTCTAAAGAAGGTGCTTGATCACCTATCGTTTGAGGCAACCGGAACCTAGAAAAGGAAGAGGTAGCGGACAGAGGAAAGGATGATAAGCGCGATGATGAGGGTCAAAGCACTTAAGAGATAAAGATGCACCAACTTCAAGTTGAAGGATGACGTCCTGTGCCGTAACAAGCGTAAATGAGGATTCTCGGCGAAGTAGTGGGTGAACTAAGGAGGGAAACAAGGTGAAGCTCCTCTGATATCTAAAGAAGCTTGGGCAGGGACAGCGACGAGGGCGGTGGCGATGGAAAATGAGTGGAAGCCCTGCTGGGAAGGGAATCTTTGAACCAAAAAATTGTACAGGTGTCCGGAGACAACAATGGGATCCGGAGCTCGAAGAGGTAGATGCTGATTGTGGGGCTGCATTCAAGTTGGACGTCTTCGAGTCACCATATGAGAAACAAACCTCGATATGGAGGGGTGGAAGGTGTCCTTGTCCTTTCGACTGTTGGATGATAATGGGGTCACTCATTCAGGTCGGGCGATCATATCATTGTGACAGAGGAAGATCGTCGAGGCAAAGTTGAACTTCAGATGAGCAAAGGGTCCGATCACGCGGTTGTGCAGGTGGTAGTGACAGGGAGACGGGTGAGGGATGGAGCTCAAGTCGGTGTCATATTGCGTCGCTCTGGATAATGGGATTGCGCAGGTGAAACTCGAGACTCGCAAAATCCCCAAACACAGCGAAATGAAGCAGACTTCGGGAGTTTTGGTCGGTTGCAACGTGATGGCGTGAAGATCGGGTCTCAGCGCAGCTGTATCCTTGATCATAGATTTGTTGCCAAGCATTGTCTGGTTTGGGCACGAAGAAAGGATACACGTTACACCAGCAACGAACAGGTATACATAGAAGTTTAGAAGTACAGGAATTGCTATAAATCGATCAATAAAGAAAATGTCCGCAAACGAAGAAGTAGTGGTAGGTCGAGTTGAAGTATGATTATCGGGAAGAATCTCCTTACGCCGACGCGGTCATGGCTTGCGAACTGAAGATGGGGGGTTGGAAGTATTCAATTGCCGATCATTCCATACAACTGAATGCTGCTTCGGACTTTACTGATGCCAGGTCCGCGTCGTATATAGTGAGAAGGGCGAAGTCTTTGACGAGGAGCTCTTCAGCAGCCTTTTCGATATCTGGATGGTTCGTGAGATTGCTGGGTCATTGACTGTGAAACAAAGCGTACTTTGATATAAAGCTTCGCGAAGTTCTGGGGCTAGAGCCTTGTAGGCCTCTGCCACGCCTGGTTTCTCGTCAGCTACACGATGGGCCGTTACCTCCAAAATCTCCATCTCTCTGAGGCGGTTGACGAAAATACCCATGGCATACTGAACCTGTAGCCGAGCCAGATGAAAATACAAGTGGCTGAACTCAACCCGGAGAGCAAGTTCTTCTGCTTGGTCAGAAGTAGAATCTTTGTCGAGCAGGTCTTGAACATCGCCTTGAAGTTCCTGATCGCCTTCGACGATGGAGTCTAGGTCATGACAAAAGGTCATTCCGCAGGTTTCACAGACAACCCTATTTGAGATGAATGAATTAAAGGAGCTGAAGTAGAGCCCGCTACCATCTCCAATGCTGTGGCGATGGTGGGTGGGACAGCCGCCCGAGGAGCTGCTGCCCGGAAAGAAAATCAAAGGGCCTTCCGTCTCCGGAGAGCTCATAAGATTTGGGGACCGAGTTTTGAAATTGGCCTTCTGTGGCTTGGAATCTGAAGAGCGTTGGGTCGGAACGGCAGCCGTCGATTGGGAACGATTGTTGGAGGAAACAGCGCTAGGACGATTCGCTGCTACTGCCTGCTTGGTGGGCTTCACGAAAGCCTGAGTGGGACTCGCCTTGACCGGCGAAGAGGTAGACATTGGTATGTTGCTGGGGCTCATTAGAGAGAGAGGCGCCTGGGGGGGTTTCTAGCTCCTTCTATCAGCACGGTCAAGGATATGAGACATTAACGCACTGACCAGGTCAATCCTGGACTGCCTGTCGCCGTATAAACGGGTGGGGTTCTGCTGTGGAAAATGTCAGCAAACACTCTGACGTTTCGACACGAATGAAAAGAAGTTACAGATGTTCTAAACATACTAGCCATGTTTCTGTTTGAGCTGCAGAGGTAAGAGAGGGGGATGTTGTATGGCTGGTAAAAATGGTGTACACAGCAAGCCTAAACCCTGGGAACGATTACCACGCCATGCAGAGGGTACTTACCAATCATGTGGTACATTCTTCGAAGCGGGTACAGTCCAAAGAGAGTAAATTGGATCTATGGCTGGGTATCCGGGGACTGGCAACCTCCGAAATTGACTGCCCGTGTACGGCTGAAGTTTTGGAGCCACAAATGTCAGATTAGATGATCCTCTGGTGTCTAGCATCCCGCAAATCAGGGGGAGTATGTTTGTATTTCTTTGATCGGCGACCTTTACCCTGGATGAAGGAGCTCAAGCCGTGACGCAGGCTCATGCATGCGGTGGGACTATTAGTGACTTTCGAGCATAGTTCTTCCCAATGGTAGGCTCGTGCCAGTCCAGTTCGTTGCCCTGTGGCTCATGACATGGAGAGGTGACGAGCTGAGGAGCGAGCTGGTTCACAAGCCTAACCAAATGAAGCCCAGGTTTGAGGGTTGCGCTCACCTCACGTTTCGGCAATGGCCGTATCGATATCAGGATGTTCAATTTGCTTTAAGCCACCTTCAAACCGCCCCCACTTCACCTTCCTTCCTTACTTATGTGCATGATCCCGAGTTCATCGTAAGGTTCAATAAAATAACTTGGCTATTATTCAAATATTGGCTGGACGACCACCCAAATCGATTTGGATTCAAATCCGATTCAAATCCGATTCAATTCCATTTCAGATTCAAATTTAAATTAATTTTAGTATAAATTCATCACAGCTATCTGTAAGGGTGAAGAGGGTGTGCCACGGTGTAACCTAATTGAGCAATTCGAATGCACCTCTGAAATGATATTCAAATGTGATTTGAATTGCATGATTCAAATACCAATCCAAGGGAATGGATTCAAATCAGGACCTTCAAATCCGAATTCCGTCGATTCAAATCGAATTCAAACAAATAATATTCAAATCAACTCAAATATATTACAAGGAATTCGAATACAAATTTAAATACAGAGAGTCCCACAACGGACTCGAAGCCCAAAGAGAGCCGAAAGACTTGCAAATGTAAAGTCAAGTACTGCTCTCTAACGATTCCCCACATTGAGGTGCCAACTCAACGGGGGGAAAGGCAGAGGCAGCAAGACAGTCCACTAGGAGGCCCCCTGTTTATATACAAGTCACAATTTGCCATTGTTTGGTTTCCACCAACAACCGCGTGTGACAGCGCACGGGACGCTTGCCGGCTATGCCACATACATACAAACAAAGCCAGCGAATAAAAGGAGTGGGCCTTGGGCCTTCAAGTTGAGCTTCCCTTCGCGCTCCTTTGCTAACTGCCACCTGGCAAGGGGACGCCGAGGGACTTGTTCAAAATTTCTTACATTCCGAGTCTTTAAATAGACTCGGATCGCGTTGTGTAAATTAAGTTAAATTTAGATTGATTCAAATATATTTAATTGTGATTTGAAATCAATTTGGAATATCGATTTGAATCCCAATTTGAAGTGCCTCGGTGGGCGCCTATGGTGCCGAAAAGGAAATCTATAAGTTTGAATCCGCTTCAAATCAGGGTAAGTGCGAGTTTGAATCACATGTAAATGTGGTTTAAATCAATTATATAATCAAGTATTCAAATCCAAATCGATTTGGCTGGTCGCCCTGGCGATATTTGAATAATACGGAACTGTCTACGGAGGTTCAACTGCCAGGTGAGAGGTGACGGCAACCTCTGTCCAGCTTCCACGGCTCCTAAAGTTGCCTCCCGTGGTGTCCCAGCCGATATCCCGAACACCAGGAAGCACAGCACCTTTTCAAACAGTCACCAAGAGAAGTTTGAGCGGTCCACAACACTGGGTGCTTACGGGCAACTTACGCACCCTCTCGTCATGGTCAAACATGAAGAACATGCCTCTCTAGTCATAGGACCTTTACAGACAAGGGGCGAGAACTTGAGGCAGGGTCGTGAAATCTCAGTTTGTCAATCCCCTGTCGACTTTCGATCTATTCGCATTAATGCTTCTTTGGGCCCAGCTACATGGCATATAGGTTTGCTTCCTGGCCAATCGTGACGGCAGTCGATTAGGTCGATTCGGTGCGTCAAGGTGGACCCTCTACCAGATCATATCCTAATTGCTATAGGAAGATCCTTTCTCGAAAGGGTGGAAGGGTTAGAGTTTCGATCAAAGGAATATAAGCCACCTCACCGCTTCCTGCATTGCATTGACCTCCCCGTTTCCTGCCCACTTTCAAGCAGCTCTCCTTCTCCAATGTTCAGAAAGGACTCTTCCCCGCGCCCGCCGTCGCTCCCTAGCGGTGAGTTTGTCCGAATGCTTTTTCGTTGTTATCCCTTCTAAAACCAAGAGGCTTTCTTAGCCCCTTCTACATCAGCTAATCAGGGTCGCAGCGCGAGTTCAACGAAAATCGCTCCAGCCTGTATTTCTGCCAACACCTATGCCCACCGTTCCGCTTGTTGATTCAATACCATAGCCTCCTTGCGGCGCGGTCCAGATGGCAAATACTCGGTTGAGTCCATGCTAGGCATGGACTGTGTGCGGGACATTATTAGTTCTAGGGCCCCAAACAACATTTTTGCGTCCCACCCGTACTCAGGAACTCTTTCGTCAGCATCCTTGCCGACACCCTCCACCAGCGCCCCTTTTTCCGAGTTCAACGAAACGTGAGTTGTACTGCGCAAATTCTCTCCAATGACGCTGATCACAATCTATCTGGCCACTGGGTTAGATACCCTGCCGTCGAGCACCAAGCACCCAGGCGACACCCTTACGCTTTGCAGCAAGGGTCCTTTACTGCTACTGCAAACATGCATTCAACCCCGGACCATTCAAACATTGCCCCTCACGTGGACGAGTAAGCGTAGCCCAACCACATCCTTTTACCGATCTTGTGCTGACCTGGACTTCTGTTAAATAGGAACATTGTCCCACTTCCCATTAAATCAAAGCTTTGCGAGGAACTCAGCGTGAGGTACATCGAGGCTCAGGATCTGTACGTTATGATATTTTCTCTCTTCCGACTCCTCCCTCTTCTCACCTGTCCCTCCGCCAGAACTAAGCCCAGGCATAAGAAGTCAAGGATGGGCTTCTCGCATATTGGAGCTTTCTGCGACAAGTTCCTCGCCAAGGCTGCACAGAAGGACATGGATCTTAGTGATCAATACCTCGCCAACCTGCATGCACAGTCCGACCGCTTTTCTATGATGTCCGGCTCAACAGCTTCGTTAGGGGATGGGGAAGCACCTGAGCTCGACGAAAATCGAGCTCACGATTTCGCTCGCCACCCCCTGCCTAAGCGTCAAGCTTCGACGGCACCTCAGGGTAGCGATATCGAACATCAGGTACATCCTGAGCCTTCGCCCTCATCCTCAGAGGACGATAGCGAACACCCGGTGCACAAGCAGCACTCGTCAACATCGTTGGTAGGGAACTGTAGTTTTGTCATAAACTCGGTGTCTTCCCCTCCGCAAACACCTTTCCAAGGAACCGAAGCAACGCGTCAACACTCTCTCCGAGTGGATTGCCGGGTGATGTGAGTTTTTTATTGCTTTAATCCTGCTATACCTCCTGATTATAGCACTCCAGTCCTCTGAAGTGCTCTTCCGACGGTTGCACTGGCGCAGTCTTTTCCATCCCAATCGAACCCAACGAATGCCTTACGGTTGCTGCCAAAAAGCTCCTGGACATGGCTCGAACACCTCAATGGGGCTGTACTGGCGTAAAAAGCTGGCCAACGTTGCCCTGAGAGGCGCTGTCGGTTACCTCTGCTGGTCCACTGGTAACCGCGTTATACGATCCGTCTTCTACAAGCTTCGTGAGATAGCCTTCGAGAATCTAATGTATACCAGCATCTCCAACGACAATATGCATGTATTTTATTGAAAATTTCTACCTTTTCTCCTAGTCTACAGTAGGCTCGAAACCGACGCCGACGGTGCCAAGATGTCAATAAGTCGCTCGCCATCCTTCCGAATAGAGTCTCCGAGAGCTGTCTGAGTCCATGCCATGGTGGCCTCAGGTTGGCGAGTGTAGACAAAATCGAGGATTTCGGTACCGTGGTTGGCGGTGAAACGACTGGCATGGGCAGAGACATGCTGGTCATTGCTTGTCCAGAATGTTTTCATCCACGAGAAAACATCAGGAAAGCCTGGAAGCGTAAGATGGATGTAGATCGGTAGCAACGCAAAGCTTACCGGCTTGCTTGAGAAGATCAAGCGACTCATGAAAAAGAGCTGCTATTTCCCCCATCTCTGCCTGCTCCTGAGCCCCCCGGTTCCTCTTCTCTGCCTCGTCGATCTCCCTCTGAATGTTCATCCTCCTTTCCTCAAGCATCCTGCGCTGCTCCTCTCCATCTTCAGGAACATCCTCGACAGTCGTCTTCCGGGGTTTGGTGCTTCTTCGAGCGCGTTTGGTTGGGGCCGGTGGCCGACGACTGGGGGCTGAAAATTGAACTCTGTGGGTACCAGCGGCTCATTCTCGTCGCTGGGATGGATGAAAGATATGAAGCTGACATTGGTGAAGTACGTCAAACGCGTCGTTGTTGAGAGCAAACCGTGACGCGGAAACCATTGTTGATGGAAGACTGACTACAGGGGCTGACTACTTAATAAGGTATAACCAGGCCGATTTGGCCCACTCTCCCAAATGTGCCTGAGTTCTGCCAGTCTCCGTTGGAGCAATTACCTCCCTCCCCCCTCCCCTCCCCCCTCCTCTTCCCTTCTCTGTCTGACATAAACATCCATTCCTCGCAGTACACATTAACCACCGACTATTCTGAGTGCGACGAGGAGCCTGGGCCGAGTCTAAAAGCACAGGGTCTTTGCATATATAACTTAAGCATTAGGTGTTGAATGTGAGACCAAGGATTGATGAGGCACTCGATCACTGATCGGTGAGGCGGCCGGAACCTAAAGGGTGAAGAAAGGTGGAGGGAGAGGAAAGGATGGGGGGATAACGATGGTGGTGGTCGGAATGATAAGCAAAAGGTGCACCGAGAGCGATGCGAGGCCGGCCTGTGTGGTAACGAGAGTGAAACGAGGCTTTTCAGCGAAGCGGCAGCGACGATGAGAATAGAAGAAGTGATGAAGCTTCTTTGAATTAAGAAGCTCGAACAGCGACGATAACAAAAGTTATTCCAAGTGGAAAGAAGTGTTATTGGAAGGTATGAGTTAGGAAAACCTGCTGGGGAGGAATACCTCGAGCCATGGTACCGGTAGGGCAGTACAGGGCTTAAGCGCTACGTATACGCTCGAGGACTGGAATCCTAAGTCTGTACTCTGAATAGTGAAATATTGTATGATGGTCCGACTATGGTAGACACTGACAATTGCAAGGATGAAAGGGACAAGTATAAATGAGAGAAACAGACAGGGAAAGTGAGAGTGAGGAGGGGCAGATACTGGCGAAAGGAATAGGCGATCGATATCGCGAGCTCGGTGCATCAGCGCCGTTGAACTCGATTAGGCAGCGTTGCATCCAAATCAGGTATGACGTCGCGCGCGCCAAATTGAACGGATCCCTCGTTCCGGATCCGTCCTCAAACGAACGAGGATCCTTACAATATCGATCCTGCATCGCGCATCCTCCTCCCTCCTCACCCACAACCGACTCTCCTCCTCACAGCCTTCCCTTCCCCTGACCTCAGTCCAAGGATTCGTCCACGAGGTCTTGACTTAAGTGTTCAAGAACATTGGAGGTGTTAACGTTCTACACGGGCTGTATTACTCTATCTGGAGGCTACCCGACCAAAGCTCGCAGAGCTTATCAGGCAGGAGAAGGAAGGAGCCGGCATGCACGGAGCTCATCCAGAGGCCGCCTCCTAGGATCAACCATTGCTCCTGCAACCAACAACGAGCTTGCTCTTCAAGGAGGCCAACTCACCTTGCAAGGCGGAGGCCTTTGAGGCAGTAGCCTATGCTTCTGCATCTGTCGATACCGTTCGGATCGATGGCGACTGCCAACTTGCCAGTCGACCCTGCCAACAACGGGCCACCTGAGATCAAGCCACGTCGGAATATGCTGCATGTGCATTGCTGCCACTGCTCCCCTCCTCTAGATCTCCTCTGCCTACAACACCCGTTCCTGGCAGCCTTGATCCTTACGTCAAACTTCAACAAAGTCTTATCTGAGATCTGACTGGCCATCTTAAACGCAATAGGGGCCTCCGGTATGATCTTCTTTGCTTCTTCTGCCTTATTCGATAACAGCCAATCCTCCCCTCTCGGCTACAGAGCTTGCTCATGGCTACATTGTTCTGACGTAGAGCTCGCCCCGTCGCCATATTCGCCTCTTATCTCCTCTTCAAGTTCGTCACAAGTATTGCGATCTTATTTGCCGAGAGGCTCAATGACATCACATGTACCTGTATCTTTTCCGAGCCTCTCAACTACCGTGACCTTGCGAGAAGGAGTGTTGATTCCCTTTGGCGGTCATGGTCACGGATACCTGTCATATGGAAGCCTTCTGACTCTTACATCAAAGCTCTGGTCCTGGTATCCCCGCCTCTCGATGTAGGACATCGCCGCTTTTCTCAAGTTCGCCCATGGCTTGCGCTGCCAATTGATGACAGTCCGTGTCATGATCAGCACTTTGAGGCGCCTTCTGAGCACTATCTTGTGATTGAATTGCTCTCTCATATTATGATCTGTTTCTGCATTGCGAACGATCTTCCATTAGAGCTGCCGCATACTCGTTAAGGCGTTTTGAGTCGTAAAACTGTCAGACAACTGGGCTTCTGCGCTACGGGGCCGATGTAGGTGTTTGCGGCTAATGCAATATATATAAGTTCCACGCTTAAGCCGGCACCCCGTCACTTCCGTTACGGTGTGGTGTTCAACGTCCAATGACATTACCAGAAATACTTTCGACAATGTGAGTTCGGCGTGCACATCCCACAACCGTGACGTACCCAAAATTAAACGGGGTTGTGCCATTGCCGCATATAATGTAGTTCAGTCCGTCTTATATACCAAGCCGTTGCAGGAAATCGCATTCATTCCTACTATCCACCTTTTGCAGCAGGAATGGATCCATCCACCATTCTTCAAGCCCATCGCGAACGAACCTCAAGTCCAGCTTCCAACTCCCAGATTAGAAGAAGGAGGGCAGTTGATGCAACCGACTTCTTTTCTTTGGGGCCTAGGAAGAGACCGTAAGCAAACGTTAACATAATGTCTACGAGAAAGTGAGCTTAAATCTCCACCATCCACGACTTCAGGGCTCGCACAGATCCTTTAGTCCACCATGGACGCCACTTCGGAAGAACTATATGTGCATTCTGTCGCGTTCAAGCCCTCATTCGTGACGGGATTTCTATTGCGGTTCAGCTAGACTTGGAAGGCTTGCCTGAAGAGTCTCTCACTAAAGAGTAAGTGCAACAGACTGCGTCTTTTGGTAATTTATTAACATAACATCGTAGAGAATGCCGCAAGTATCAGATCTACAAGCAACTGTTAGCACTTTCGCCAAAATTAGAAGAGTGTTTATACAACGGTTCTGAGCAGGACGTCTACCACATTGCTGCTATGGTAAGAAAATCAATGCGTGAAATCGCGAACACAACTTACACGTTCCTGTTTCACTTTCCAAGGTCTCCAAAGGGTCTGCCAATGCCCGCTCTGACGATACAAGGGCACTCAAAGCGGCTGTGGTGGACTGGATAACCCCTCGTGGAGGGGTTCTTATACCACCTCTTCAACGCAATATAAAAGCCGACCGAGGGTTCCATCACAATCGAACGGGGGAACTATTATGCCCTGCTACAATGGACTGGCAGGACAGCAGGTGGATCCTCTGTGTAGTTTGGAAACATTTGGACGACACTAATCTGTTGGTAGTGTTCGCGAACGGCTACGCTCAGGAGAGTTGGTTCCAGCAGGGGACCAGTGGCCTATTTTCTTATTCCAGGACCACAAATACGATCCCGAAGATCCTTGGGAGGGTCTCTTACGGGGCCCCCTTCTTATCAACGTAGGTCGGATATTTGTTGTCATTCCACACTTGCTACAGACGTTCTATCAGGCCTTCAAATATATATTTACCTCGCCAAGCTCGGTTGAAAGGACAGACAACCGTGCAACAAGGTGCAGCAACTCGAAGATTCATGGTATGTCTACTGTGACTATACCCTCTCTCGCATACGTAGCGACTCAGGTCAGAAACAATCTCCCTTATGAAGAACCCCGAGTCTGTACTGATTCAGCTTGAGGTTCTCAGGTTTGCTTCGCTTTAACATCCACCGCGACTTTCTCGCGTACCGATACCATCACAGACTCCGAAAAGTTCTATAACTCCCTCATCACACTTCTGGAGGATCCCGAGGAGCAGTCAGAGGTCAAAATGCTGTTGAGATGGTGGGACTCGTGAGTGACCGTCCTCCCTCAGTTATCCTTGCACTCAGACAGGAAACAGGCAGATCTTTCCAATGGTCACTGTTGAGCGATCATTGTCATCCTCTAAAGATTCGGTGTATGCTAAGATCAAGGAGAAATGTCTTAAAGAATCCCAGACTCGCATGATAGAAGGCCAGGGGGACTCACAGGGGCGTAGTCGTCATACCTCCCCTTGCCGTTCTCCCGAATTGACCCCCAACAGTGTCGGCTGTTGAGGGTAGTTATGTTTGCCGAACCTTTAGCGGCTATCAGCATGTGTCAATTGAAATACCATGTCTAGTTTATCTCGTGTGTGTATCCTTAAGTGTGCAGGCTCTGGGATTTATCGAGATAATGACCATTGGGAACAGGCTACTCCTAAACGGCCAAGGAGACGCGGACCAGCCTTTTGTCTCGGAACTTGGACTGAAAGATCGGACAATTCAAAGTGCCCTTAAGTCGGGGGGATCTCACCGATCAACGTCAATCCTCCATTGGGCGAGGGCCACTCCGAGTCGGTCAACTGGTGAAAATTGTTTGACTCCCATGGATTCATGGTTCAATACGAGTCTGCTGAGCTCACGATTTGGCGTAACTGGCACAGGAGCCCGAGCAGGACTTGGGCTTCTGGAAGTAGAGCACATTTTCAGCGGGATTTAATATCCGATTCATAATGAAACACGGCGGTGTATATCCTCTTGCCGTATATTGATGACCGCTGAGAATCGTTTGGCGTTTATGGCATGAGCTCTCTGCATATATATACATACCACTTCACTTGGATGGCCTTCAGAATATTTCCGTTATTCCCCTTCCCCTACTTCGCTGCTACTTTCGAAAGAAGCAAACTAAGATGCCTCCATATCGATATAATGTGGCGACACCCTCTAGACACATGCCCAGTATCCAGCTTCGAAGTCTCTCACAATCCAAGCCAAGCTTGGAGCACTACATTCGGCGAATCCAGGCAGCGCAGGTCCACACAGCCTACTCACAGCCAGAGATTTTGCATTGGGACGCAAAGAAGAGCGACTTGAGTGGGTGGTTCTGGTAAAGGTGATGCTTGGCTCTAATTGAATAAGTCTGACAAATTTGATAGGCCCGCCAGTCCTGAGACCGGTGAGCGGGTGACTCCCAGCGACCTAGAGGGTCACCGTCGCACTCATCACTTCATGGCACCCTGCTGCTTGTGCGCGATAACCCTTGAAGAATTGTATGTGGAAGCAAAGATCGGGCTTGTAGCTGTTGCAATGGCTTCGGGCAGTCCGAGAATAGAGGTGAATGGAGAGTACGTGGCACAATGTGCTTTGAATCGGTGCGGTTACTTCGGTGCGCCATCTTTAAGCATAGCACGGGCGACAACCTAGCTGACCGTCAGCATCGTGTCCCATTCTTTCAGTCCCCCTCGAGAGGTTTTATGCCCGCAGGGTTTTACAAATCAAGGCGTATCCAAAACGAGGTAAGTTTCGTCTGGATATATTTCAGAAACCACTAAAGGCTAAATACACTTTGATCCAGTTTTACCTTTGGCCTCGGAGCAACTGGTATACATTTCCGACTTTGATCGTACCGCTGAAGCCAGCTTGGGCCTATATCAGGGTATCCCTTCAAGTGGAATATGGATGAGGGGAGCTCGGGAATGTGAGTGAACATTGTAATACCAGACCCCGCAACTGACCAGTATGTCGACTCCCTTGCCACCCTCCCCTCAAAACAAACAAACGAACAACGAACAAAAAAAAACAGTACTTCAGGTCAGGGCACCCGTTCGCCTATTCGATGCCTGCACAGACTTCACAAATTTGTGGGCTCGAGGCCTTCAGGAAGATGCCTTTTGGAGTCTATTCGTACAGTGCTCACTTTGCAGAATGGTCATGCCTAACGACATCTTCTTTGGCGTGCATGGGGCAGGGGGCTGCAAGGTGCAAGATGCTGGCGAATGGCTGAACAATGCTGATCAGCTTGACTGCCTGGATGAAGATTCGATCTCGGGGGATACTGAGATCATCCAGTGGGACTCAGATGACGACACAGACAGCGAGGTGAGTTGATGCGGGCCTAAAGGAGATGTTTCTAACGTCACCCAAATAGATGCCTCCCCTCGAACCTCTTGAGGACTAGTTCAATTCTCAAGAACGTCTTGGTTTATTGATAGAATATGGCTGGATCATGGACACTATGTAATTGTATATAGCCATAAAGGTCGCTTTACCAACCCCTATAGAATCGAGGCCCATTCAATGTCGCGCAGAAGCCCGGGTGAGGTGATGCCACCGTAATACTGCTCGCTGAAGAAAAGGAACAACTGGCGCAGTAATCCGTGCCATGGTACCATAGCCCATTCCTTTCCAAGGTACCAAACTCCCGATTTCACAGAGGGGAGCATTGACATAACCCGCAAGTTCACCTTTAACCCAATAATAGCCGGGACCTTCTGCCAAACGGAATGGGTTATCGCGCTGTTCACGGTTTCCAATCTGTTTGAGTTGCGCAAGAGTGGGACTTTCACGTTCTGGAGAGATGAAGAGCAGTATCAATAAGGTTGAATGGATCCGGATTTAGATGAGAGGATTGCTGAGGGTGGCACAGACGATGCATATATCTCACTGCCCGCCCGCAGGAGATCAATATCGATCATGAATCCTGCGGGATGGCTGATGGCTGATCCAACGTTCACCGATTCAGAGCGTTTCGTTATAGCCGGAGCGTCTTGAGGCGAAACCGTCAGTCGTACACTCCGTTTCCCTGCCATGAATACTATCATGGTCCAGGTCTTCGGGTTTACAGCGACTTTGGCCCACCTTTGTCAGCAATCGCACGGGAGATGGTGTGCAAACGGAACATCTGGTCCACAATAGTATGGTGGCATTGAATAAAAGAATGTAACGTTAACGCTCATAAACGCCGAAAGTAATTCTAGAGTCTTAAACGCTTTACAGCGTAGTGTAGGGCGAACGGAACTGGTTTCGACGGCCATTGCGAGCTTAGGCTTGAGTACTTGATCGGGCCAGTTTTCCTCGTCTTGTGTGTTGTGTTCCCTTAGGGGGAACTGACCATGGAGTAATAGCAAACAGGTCATTCATCGACATCGGAAAGCCAGGTCCGAGGTAAGAGGCGAATCCTGAAATGGATCCAGTTACATGACTAACGCGTATATATATAGCATAGTAACTAAAGCTCCAGGGCCTGCTTCGCGAATGTCTCCAAGAAATAGAGATTGCTCTCACCATTTTGGGTGGCGGCTCAAGCGCTCATGGATCATCGAATCGCTACATTCCACTTCAGTCACCCAAGGATACCATCCTCGAAGGATGGTTAATTTTGAATTGCCCGGGACCCTCGGCCAAGTATCCGTTGGAACAATCCTGGGTTTCCTTTCGTTCTCCTTCTCCTTCCCCTGCCCAGAGATGGCCCAGAGGTCACCTGGTCACACACCGTTTGGTCATGGAAACGTGAAAGGAGAATGGCCCATCAGACCCATCAGTCTCCTTTGATTGAAGGGTGTCTGGGGTCTTTGCTCAAAATTTTCATTTCAAATACTGGCCTATAGGCTGTTGCACATAAGAGTTGTGTACTGAGGCACTTCAGTTACCCAAGTATACCATCCTCAGAGGAGGGTTGATTTTGAATTTCCAGGGTCATCAGCCGAGTATCTGGTGGAACAATCCTGGGTTTCCTTTCCTTCTCTTGCTCCTTTCCATTGACCATGTTTTCTCTGGTCACTGACCTGTTGATCAAGGATTGTTCCTTTATGGTTTCCTTCTCTCTGGACACTGGAACAGGAACAGGAGAGGAGAAAAGGAACACTCCTTGGTGTCTGGGGTCTTTGATGGGATCAAGTTTCCTTAGTATCCAGGAGAAAGGAACACTGCTGACTAAGTTCCTAATAAGGAAGTTTCATATGAGTCACATTTGATATTATGTCATGTATAAAAATAGACTGATCTAGTCTAAATTATGATATTACCCAATGCAAATCAGGTACCATCAATGCCATCATTGATTGACATATTAATGTAGATCAGGTACACTATCTATTAATAGAATAAGGCACTGATCAGTGATGTGATTGTAGTTCAGTGATTAGTGATGGGAATGATTGGTGCTTAATCAGTGATCCAATCAATCACCAATCAAGATAAGATACGTCAAAAGTATTCAGCTGATACACAGCCAGACCAGAAAAAGCACCAGGGAGAAATTTCGCTGATCGCGCCAGGGAGATGCCGTTGGGAAAGACCTGACACCAATTGGGCACAGGCCCGGGTGAGGACATAGAATTTTTCACCTGGAGAGCGTCTAATTTACTGTTGGGTATATAATTTTTTGGGTATACACCTGGTATCAGTGGTGATGCTCGATGATTTGTTTCCGCCTTCAATGATTGAGGAACTGCTCCCAAATTCAGCGTTATCCCCGGTGCCGGCTTCGGCAAGGTTCGTGGGAGACATCAATGCCCCTGTTCCCCGCTGGCGATTGCTCGTCGACGTCTTCTCCGAAGCCAGCCATACCTCTCCCTGCACCGAGTGTCTATACCGTCCTCTCGACGTTCCACAGGCCGCGCCGTTAGAACTAGAGAGGCGAATGGGCGCTATGGTCTGCGTTGTTATGTCTGCAGTGGCCCCCATCTCCTCGCGATGACTCGATGGTTCAGCCTCACCTGCGCGCTCTCCACCAATTCGCATCTATGCCAGAAACTTCATCCAGTATCATGTTTCCATAGTCAATACATTCCATTCCTGATATTCGTTCTCCCCCGTGTCTGGCTCCATCGCATCTGCACCACTTGCCGATCACAGGCAAGTTTTCTATCTGCGGCCAACGATTCAGAATCGTTCGTCGTTGTATATTCGCCCTTCTGGTCATGCCTACTGTACATGAAGAACGTAAGTCCAATGCTTTAACAGTCTACAAATGTGCTACCGGGGCTCACGTCCTACCCAGATTGGGAGTTGGTTGAGGTCAACCCAGTCCCCAGCCGAAGCACGTATAAGTGCCGTGTATGTGGAAGAGACGACCCCATGCAGGCGTCGAACCGGGCTGGCCATGAGATCTCGAAGACTCACCAGAACCGTCTCAAGACCTTTAATCCGGGGTCGACCAGCTCAGGAAGTCGTCACCAGCCGCTTGTCCTCCCTGACACCTCCGACCGAGGGATCATCGAGCACGGTACTCGCTCCCTCCTCTCGAGCTTGCTTCCGGGCACAGTGCAAACCACTGGCTATAACTGGAACCTGCCCGATTCTAATGCGTATAACTTACAGGTGCCCGAGGAACAACGGATGCGAGAGACGTTCGCAAGGATTGGCATGAAGGCGCTGGACGGGGAGCTCACCCAAGAGGACTTCGAGATGGTCCTGGATGACGATAACTGCGAGGAGCAACCCCGTGAACCTGTATTCGCGTCACAGCAGGAACGCCAGCATAAGCGTCCCCGTGAAGAGATTCCAACTGAAGCAACTGCTGAATACTGGCGTCCATGGGCGGATCGCATTGTGAGTCTTGTATTTGGTCATAAGCCAGACCATTGCTAACCTCTTGTAGACATGCACTCTCGACATCCTGATGCACTTGCCGCGTTCTGCGTTCTCGGAGAAGCAGCTTGATCTCTTTGTCTGGCTGCTCACGGTCAACAATGTTGATGGGGTACCCACCGTACGCAGGATGAAGGAGTCAAACAAACTTCTTCAACGACTCTGTGGCATTGAGACCCTCGAGTACACGGGCGCGTTCGGCAACATGTACTCGGTCAACAGCCTCTCTCAGCTATTATCGCAGGTAAAGTGACTGGCCTCGAAGCTGAATCCGAAGTAGCTGGCTGACAAAGTTCTTCTCTCTCAGGAACTTAGTAACCCTCTTGTCAGGGAACATTTATGGTTCTATCCGGAAGACACTGGCAAAAGGCTTGAGGAAGCACGTCAAGGGACCCGTTGGCTACACGAAGCACCCCACGAATACATGACACCCATGGTCCGGGTCGGAGCCCAAGACTTTTATACATTCGAGCCAGCCATGCTGGACCAGGACACCTTCTGCATCCCATTCCGTTGGTTCATTCGGGACAACCAGATGTATGGGAACTGCTGGAGGATGACACGTGAAGGAGATGGTCCTAATCTGCCGCCGGGTGAACAGGGTTGGCGCGTTTGGAGCGACGATACCCTTGTGGTGGCCGCCCAAGACCTCACCATGAATTTCGAGAGGCTTTGTTCAGCGCACAAGACATATCACGTCCCTCACCCTTCCCTGATTATTGGTATGTCGTTGCTCCTTCTGTATGTGAACACCTTAACGAACATTCCACCTGAAGACATTCGGGAGCAGTCCAACCCCTTGGCATCCATCCCCTGGAAGTACACCAACCCTGTTCTTGGGAACAAATGGCGATGCAAGGCGCAGGGTCGGCGGGTAGTTTCAATGCCTATGTGGTGGTACTGTGACGATACATCGGGCAACGTGTCAAAGAAATGGAACAAGCACAATTCTTTCCTGTTCACTCTTGCTGGACTACCAAGAGAAGAGGCTCAAAAAGAATACAATGTTCATTTTTTATCGACATCAAACACCGCGCCGCCTCTCGAGATGCTCGACGGAATTCTAGATCAGCTTGAGTAAGTTTCTCCCCCTCATGTTCCAATTCGCGTTCTGATCAGGGGTGATTAGGGAAAGCCAAGAAAATGGTATATGGGCTTGGGATTGGAAACTACGAGAACCAGTCCTTCTCGTGCCTTGGGTTCTAGCCCTTTTGGGCGATAACCCAATGCAGAGCGAACTTTCATCTCATATCGGCATGAGAGGCAAGCTCTTCTGCCGAATGTGCTATGTGAAGGGTTCGGATGCCCTCGACGCACTCTCGGCAGCTGTATCAGGGAAGGCATCTGCAGCCAACGACGTCCCGCCAGCTTTTGAGGGTCTCGATCCTCTCACAGCTGCAGCAGTTGCGAAGGCTCTTGGACACGACGCTGGATCCTCGGGATACCCATTCGATGCAAGCAGTGACGGATATGCATCTGGTAGTGGCGATAGTGATGCCGACTCGGACAGCGAAGATGAGAATGAGAGCCAATCTCGCCAGGAGCCTCCAAGAGAAGGGCCTCAGCCTCTCTGCACTTCCCCTCCTGCTCAACCTTCGACTATGCCTGCAGATGGTGCCCAGCAAGCACCTCCTACCAGTTTGGCCCCGGCTGACGATAACCCGACAACGCAACCCAAGAAGAAGAAGTTTGTTGAGTCAATGCAGCAAATGGCTGACCGAGTCTCAGCTTTCATGAAGGTATGTCTTTCCATGCATGGTGATGGATGCACAGGTGTCTGAGTCATTGGCATAGATTGGCAAGCATCGGACCAAGGCCAAAAGCGAGGCAACGCTTCGCTCATACTTCACTGATGCTTCTTCGAAGCTTCACGTGAAGACTGCAGTGAAGAAGCATCAGACATCCACTGGTATCAAGGACGTGTACCAGGAACACTGGCTTCAAAAGCTGTTTGCCTCTTATCGTTACAAGCGAGGAGAGACCAATAAGGAGGCGGCTTTAAAGGACACCGTGAACAGTCTGCCCAGTCAGACGACCAGCCCCGTGTGGCGCATAAAGGGTACTGCAATTACTTTTGTCCTTGACCTTGAAACTCACGAACAACTTCTTTAGGGCTTGATCCTCATCATGACACGCCCGTGGAGATCCTTCATGTCGTGCTCCTTGGATTTGTTAAATACTTTTGGCGAGATGTCTGCCAGAACCGGGTTAAGAAAGACCCTCAAAGGCGCAAGCTCGTTGATCGCCTCAACTCCCTTGATGTCCGGGGCCTCGGTATATCCAAGATACGAGGAACCACTTTGGTTCAGTATTGCGGATCTCTTACAGGGCGGGACTTCCGGGTGGTTGCTCAGGTTGCTCCCTTTGTACTCTATGATCTAGTCGACGAAGATCTCCTTGCCGTCTGGGTATCGCTCTCCAAGATCATACCCCTGATTTGGACACCCTCAATTGACAACATCGACGAGTATACGACAATCCTGGAGAGGGAAATCGAACAGTTCCTCCTTCGGACAGCCCAGGTCACCAACCGATGGTTCAGCAAGCCGAAATTCCACGTCGTACTTCATCTCCCATCCCACATCCGGCGGTTTGGCCCCGCCATCCTCTTCGCAACCGAAAACTTTGAATCATTCAATGCCATCATCCGGGCAAAGAGTGTTCACAGCAATCGCCAAGCACCGTCACGAGACATTGCCATCCAATTTGCCCAAGCTAATCGCGTGCGGCACTTGATGAGTGGGGGAATGGTACTCAAGTATAGGGAGCTCGAGGGCCGTTCACGCATTGATGGTCAGGCCCCCAGTGTCCCTCCCCGTCCCACATTCTCCCACCGGATCGGTGACTGGACCAGTGTGGGTCTTGGCCCTCGAAACATCTTATTTGGCCACTGCACTCCCGCCAGTTATCTTGGACTCAACAACGACAGTCCACACGGCAGCATCGGTGAAGTCGAGTTCAGCCCTCGCTTGGCTAAGAAGACTCGCATGATGTCGGAAACTCTCACTGGACAATTCTACAACGATTCGACGACTCGACCCGCCTGTCACCTGCCGCCTCCCGAAGCTACCATCAAGACCGCGATTTCAGTGGTTGTAAGCAACCGAGATAGAACCTTGGTAGGAGATCATGTGCTGGTCCGGTGGGCAAGCGAACCGTCTCCTCGCATCTGCCGCATTCGCGAGATTCTCAGCCCAGTGCATGGCCTTGAAGTTGGGTGTGCCATTGGTATTCTCGTTCAGCCTTTGGAGATCTCCGAGGATGCTGAAAAGTATGAGATGCCTCGCTTGGCCTTGTTGGAGGAAATGACATGTGTGCGTCCAATGGTGAGTGATGCTGTATTCATCGTTAAGTGACCACCAAAGCTCACTGTATGTTCAACTGTAGGATATTCTCTGTAGTGTGAATGTCCAACACAACTGCGCAGCTCGCAACTGTGCATCCACCGGGACTCGTACTGTCCGACAAGAGCGAAAGGATACAACTGCTACCTCAGCATATGTTGAACATCTTCGCGAACCAAACGATCTGATCCTTAATGTTGCGAAAATGCGGGACCACCAACACCTGAAGGCCTTTTACCGTCCATCCAGTACTCTTCCTTTCGACGAAACCGTCCTCCGCAGTGCTCAAAAGGAGGTAGATGCACGAAAGGCTGCACCTAAGAAATCAGGAAAGGCAAAGGGCAAACCAAAACCAGCTGCTACTTTGAGGAAACAGGCCACGTCAGGTGCAGCAGGGCAAGGATTGGGAGGAGCGAAGCAAGCAGTTGGTCAGCAGGGGCGCCCAAAGGCAAGGATGGCAAGCAGCAGTAAACTTTCGGTTGATGATGGGTAGTACTGCATAATTACATATCTTCTAACAGACGCTCGATACTGTTGGTCAACAACTCATTACGATCTCGAAGGCCCCGTATCCACTTCAATGCTACTTTAAGGTCTTCCCCTGCCGCTGCATGATCTTCCTTCAGGCGAGTAAGTGTTTCGAAAATGTTGGTATTCAGACGAGGAAGCGGATTGACAGCCTCACTGCTTGGAGACGAAATCAAGATGGACCACTTTGAGTTGCGAGCTGTTGGGGTCTCTTGTATGGCAGCCCTTCCCATAAAAACCGAGGTACGATGACGGCCGGGTCGTTTTGGAGCCTCATGAGAGCTGGAAGTGGCAGCTGGTGTTGCAGGAAGGGTGGAAAGGCTTTCATCCTTAACAGCTATGGTTTGAATGGTGGGTATGTCTTCTTCCTTCACAGAGATCTCGGCTTTGACAGGTGTCGTGGATGCCTCTATGCGTGGATTAGAATGAAGGTGATCCTAAAGAATAAAAGTTGTGGCTCACCAAGTCGCTCCCTCCTCTTCTCCTCCAACCACTCATAACCTCCTGCATGGTCAATGTTCTGTTGCCGAACCCAGTCTTCCCACTCCTCTTGAGAGTCAAAGTCTGCTAAGGAAGCTCTGTAAGCACGATAGAAGGATCTAAGACACTGAACATCAACTCACGGACTGTCTTGTCCCACAGCTTGGCCTCAACCGTGTTCCACCACTGTGTTTCTGTGGTTTGACTGTCACATATCCCACCTTCTTCAAATAAGCTGATGTCGACCGTCAACAGAGTTAGCATTTAAAGTCAAACAAAACCAACAGCAAACGTACGGTATACCCAATGCATCTTGAAAAAATTGCTGCTTGTTGGGACGCAAATCGAGAGGAGTAGGGGATGGTGGGCGCTTTCCAGCAAGGCTTCTCGCAACAGCAGGAGAAGACGGCTGATAATCGTCGTCATCGGAGTCCATGTGCGACATTGATCCGTGGACCTGTTTTAGGAAACGGAACAGACAACCGGAGATATCACCTGGCTGAAGGGTGGTTTTGCAGAGAGCAATGAGGGCCGAGAATGGGTGTACATTTTGGCGGCTCCTGGCGTTTATATCCCCCTCCAAGCAGGTCACGAGGAGGAGAAACAATATCGCGGCGCGACGCGTTCTTGTTGAGAACGGATAAGCAATGAAATTCCAACACTGCCACTTTCCTGGCCTATTTAATCCGGGCGACCGATCGAGTTCTGTCTTTCCTCACCCCCACTCAGCCCCTATGGCTTTCTTCTCTCCTGAATCACCTGGCACCCTAGCCTACTCTTCTCAGACAGACCGTCGCTCCTATACCTCTGGGCATGACACTGGACCACACTCCGACTGGCGCCAGTCCCAGACTCCCATCGATCCAGAGCTGGAGTCTCGCCATCCTGAGCCTTGCCATCTCAAACACATGAAGTCCGTGGAATATCTTCGCCAACGCTTCCTCCTGGATCAGGTGCAATACGACGACCTTGTCGAGTACCTAATGGTAAGTGACCTGAATGTTTATATGGTATCAAATCTGATTCCATGCATAGATTTGCACCATGGGTGGCGATCTTATGCCAGCCCACGAGCTTGTCTCTAAGCTCTTCGCTATGGCCCGACAAATGGCTGCAGAAAATCGCCTTTATCAGCAGCTTTTAAAAGCGGATCGGACTCATGACACTGAGATCCAAAACATTCTTGCCGATATCACAGCAAGACTGGGCAGCTCGTTTGCTGTTACACCCGAGATCGTCGTATGTCTGTAAGTATCTGGGTGTCGTTGCATAGCTAACTTCTTCACAGAAAACTATTCGTATTGTCGCAATTCAACTCATGCTCGAGCCGACCCGGACCTGCTGGAAAGAGTTAGACCATGACACCGAGGTTAGCCTTTTTCTCATAAGTTCGGCTCTCCCTTTTCCTCACGTCGCTTCATACCAGGTAGAGCTCGGGCGCAACAAAGACTCTTACAACATCCGCGAAATCTTTGAGCATCCTGCTTGGCTCAAAGAGCTTCGAAGGGTCATTCGATCGAGTGTTGCCAGTGTCCGGAACAAATTCAGAGAGCAGGTGCGAAGCCCCCAACATGTATTTATCCTTTCACTCACTCTCCTTCTCCTTCAGCTACGTGACTCGTTGTTTGGCAGCAAGAAAAGCTCAGCAAACGCGTTTGTGCTGGGTACAGCCCGCCGTTATCATCGCAAAGTCGGAGGACCAAAGGATGAACTTCCATATTTCTGGCAGGCTATAATTCTGGTGCGTCTGTATCTCGTAGCTCAAGAGATTAGATGGCTGACATTGCTTCGTTGCAGCGCAAGATAGCTCTCGACAACCGTGCGGTTCTGAATCGAGCAGACGATGACGAGGAGGCGGAGACTCCTTCTCCTCCTGGGTCCAAACGCAGGCGGGGGGAAGGTCGAATTCCTGATGGAGAGGACTGGTGGGGTATTGTCGACGCGTGGTTCAAGCGCGAGATGAAGACAAGGGGTACAAACCTGACTGAGGGACAGTGGCCTGAGTGAGTTCTTTCTCGTGCCTGTACATTGGCTGTGGATGTTTTCTGATAGCAGCTATCTGTCATAAGGTTGATTCAAGCTGCAGCTGTTGAGGACATCGGAGTCTATGGAGGTACGGCCCCAACTGTAGACGACGACTATTTCCATCCCGCTATGCCGTCTCAACCTGCAGGCCCACCTGTTCAAGGTTCTGTCGCTGCTGCTGCTGCCTCTGGTCCTGCCACCAATATCCATAGTCTCTTGGGTCACTACACTACCTAAGTTATATTTTATCTCATCCGCTAATGTATGTTAAATGAATTGTTTGTCTTATCGTCTGTCCTCGACGGCAGGAGTCTGTGGTCGGATAGGGGCTTGATCAATGATTTGTAACACGCTCAAGTTTTCTTCACCCGACTTGCCCTTCTTTCTCTTCCACCAACGCTGGCCAGTCTTCTGTCATTGCTTCGTGTCGCTCCTGCCCTTGATGGTTTGACCTCTTACCAGAGTTTCCATGATGCAAAGGACTGCCTTCCATGCTTTTCCCATCGACACCGTCACCCCTAAGATCTCTTAGCCGCCCACCGCCGACAGCAATCTCGCCTTTGGGCTTGCTGCAGGTGCGTCGCATGCTCATGGCAGCTATGTCTTGTATTGAAGCTAACATATCAAACGTAGATGTATTTGTGCTATGGACAGGTCCAGTAATGGGTGAGTAAATCCGATCTCTCTTCCTCGAGCAAAGTTGACAAGGTCGATATCTCATTCCCCTCCTACAGGCTCCCGTACTGAATACGCTCATGACCAATATAAAGTTCGGTATGTCGTATCCTTTCCTCTAACATTTCTATCACTAACGGGTCAGCTCTCACACAGGTTGGACGCCCCTAAACAATGCTGGCCTTGGTTGTCGATGCATACTTGCAGGTGAGTGTTTCGTAAACACCTTTTTGTGCGTCCCATACTGATGTTTCATGATTTGCTGCTCATCAGATCTTACGCTACAATGTCCAACGTCGTTACCACTACCATTGTATCGCCTACACCATTCAAATCTACCCTCCACCCTCCCTCCAATGTTTACCACCAGATTCACCTTGTACACTGCATCGCTGGCTCCTTGTTGTAGTTTAGATCCAATTCTATTGCTTTCCCCGCCTATTCTACCAAAATTGAAGGAAATACCGAATAAAAATGAGAAATAATCAAATGCGGGAAAGATCGACATCAGGCTTGCGAGATCGCGTCGGTGATGGCAAGACTGCAAGATGCCTCTGGGGATTGGCCTGCTGCATGTCCCTGGGCCAAGTTTATACCTCAAACGATGTGCCAGGGGTTAATCACCGAAATTGTCCCTGGCAGGGCAGCTTGGGCTAGGGACTTGACACATCCTAGGATGGGCCTAGGTGTTGCCGCGTCGGGTTGGTCCCAGGCATCACCCCGACCATTGGGTGTGTATCTTGTGCATATATGCTCCGATTGAGATGATCTAACCAGTTCTGGAAAGCTCTCAATGAGCTCGTTCCAGCCACCACTCTCGATTAGGTAATATATCAGTCTATACTACCTTATTTGCTGATTCCCATGTTTGTATCACTGATATGCAATACAGCCCAATCAGCTGTAGGAGCTGAACATATTGGGGGTTTAACACCTCCAATGTACCTTTGAACACTTTCACACCTACTATGCATAGCCCCTTGGCCAGCTGCATCCAAGTACACCTTGTGATCACAGGTATCAAATACGGGAAATTGGTCTACATTGTTGCTTGAATGTATAGCTTGTTTGGCATTACCTGGGGCTGCAACCTATATCAAATTGAAGGGAAAAATGAGCAGTTTCCAAAACATCTTGAACCTCACCAAACGGATCACAACTCACTCAGATACTGACCAGGTACCACAAAGTGACAATATATGTATATACATTCCCCAGTTACATGTTGTACTAAGTGTGTCTATACTGCTATCCATTCAGTATCTGAGTGAGTTGTGATCCGTTTGGTGAGGTTCAAGATGTTTTGGAAACTGCTCATTTTTCCCTTCAATTTGATATAGGTTGCAGCCCCAGGTAATGCCAAACAAGCTATACATTCAAGCAACAATGTAGACCAATTTCCCGTATTTGATACCTGTGATCACAAGGTGTACTTGGATGCAGCTGGCCAAGGGGCTATGCATAGTAGGTGTGAAAGTGTTCAAAGGTACATTGGAGGTGTTAAACCCCCAATATGTTCAGCTCCTACAGCTGATTGGGCTGTATTGCATATCAGTGATACAAACATGGGAATCAGCAAATAAGGTAGTATAGACTGATATATTACCTAATCGAGAGTGGTGGCTGGAACGAGCTCATTGAGAGCTTTCCAGAACTGGTTAGATCATCTCAATCGGAGCATATATGCACAAGATATCAGCTGAATACTTTTGACGTATCTTATCTTGATTGGTGATTGATTGGATCACTGATTAAGCACCAATCATTCCCATCACTAATCACTGAACTACAATCACATCACTGATCAGTGCCTTATTCTATTAATAGATAGTGTACCTGATCTACATTAATATGTCAATCAATGATGGCATTGATGGTACCTGATTTGCATTGGGTAATATCATAATTTAGACTAGATCAGTCTATTTTTATACATGACATAATATCAAATGTGACTCATATGAAACTTCCTTATTAGGAACTTAGTCAGCAGTGTTCCTTTCTCCTGGATACTAAGGAAACTTGATCCCATCAAAGACCCCAGACACCAAGGAGTGTTCCTTTTCTCCTCTCCTGTTCCTGTTCCAGTGTCCAGAGAGAAGGAAACCATAAAGGAACAATCCTTGATCAACAGGTCAGTGACCAGAGAAAACATGGTCAATGGAAAGGAGCAAGAGAAGGAAAGGAAACCCAGGATTGTTCCACCAGATACTCGGCTGATGACCCTGGAAATTCAAAATCAACCCTCCTCTGAGGATGGTATACTTGGGTAACTGAAGTGCCTCAGTACACAACTCTTATGTGCAACAGCCTATAGGCCAGTATTTGAAATGAAAATTTTGAGCAAAGACCCCAGACACCCTTCAATCAAAGGAGACTGATGGGTCTGATGGGCCATTCTCCTTTCACGTTTCCATGACCAAACGGTGTGTGACCAGGTGACCTCTGGGCCATCTCTGGGCAGGGGAAGGAGAAGGAGAACGAAAGGAAACCCAGGATTGTTCCAACGGATACTTGGCCGAGGGTCCCGGGCAATTCAAAATTAACCATCCTTCGAGGATGGTATCCTTGGGTGACTGAAGTGCTACATTCTGGGTTCGAGTCTGTTGCTGCAAGATTTAGGAGAGGTGAACTTAGGGATCAGGCTTTAGATTCAAGGGCATCGTTGGCCTGCGAGGAGGAAGCATGGTGGCAACCGCTACCGCCCAGTCAGAAATTCGGAATTCCAATGACTTCTTTCAATAGTCTGAACCTGACCAATCAGAAGCGATCTCAAACTTGGCCTGAGCCTTGGGACATCTATTCGGTGAATCGGAGGCAAGCCAAGCAATCGTCGAGCTCCGTCCCACATATTTCGCTTTGATGGCAAAGGTCAAGCGTATAGGGTAGTGCATCAATAGTCATATACCAACGCATTAGGGTTGGGCACCGCATGCCTTGTTTGTACCTACTGTTCCTCTGCACATGGCCTCCTTCGCACCCCCTCCATACACACTACAGCTCAAGTAAGTCGCTGATCGTGTCTATGTTCCCGGATTGGAAGTGACGTGAGGACCAGGCAACTTGCCGAGCTGCCCAGAGCTATCCGACCCTCAGGCAGGATGCCATGCGAGAGCCCCTGTTCGATTTCGACGAGAGAGTAAGTAGCCGACCATTCTTATCTAAAGCAGCCGGCTTAACCGTGGCATGATCTTCCTTGGCTCATCCATGTTAGTAGCTCCCAATAGCTCTGTGTCATGTTCAGATCTAGACCTCACGATGGCAATGGCCGAATGACCACCTTTGCCACTGCTCAGGACAAAAGGAAAGGAGAACGGCAGATCATACATTGCGGTTATAATATTAAACCCTCAACAGAACACGCACTGTGAGTGGGAATAGTTCGATAAATATTAGCAGAGAAATAAGTAGAGCGATACATGACATACCTGTGAGTGGGAATAGTTCGATAGAGAACACCCCACTCACACTAGCTACCTATATACATATCTACACAAAGGAATGTCCATATAGGGAAGAACAATAGTGTATCTGTGCAGGGTAAATAGAAGAAAGAGAACAATAAGAAAGAGAGAAGTGAACGATGCAACAAGTAAACGTTTTGAAAGTAGTGTCCCTTGTACTGATCGTAACCGTAGAAACAACGATGTAAGTATTGTATTCTAACATATAAGGGCTTATATAAGTACCTGTAAGTCTTGTATATGTTATACATCTTACCGGTCTTATAAGGCTTTATATACCCTTAAAAGAACTCCGACAGGCCCCTGATAGTTGTTTGTATCTTGGATGATAGTCAACCACCTGCCGGGCGCTTGCCACCTACAAATCTGGAGGAAAATCAACCTGGGGCATGGGGGATACCCAACCTGGTAAATATTGAATATACCCTAGCACTCACGCTTCTGTAGTTAGGTTGAAATTGACGAAATAAGGTTGTTTTTCAACCAGGCGGATCAACCTACAGCGTCAACCTAGCAGTGGGGGAAACCAACCTACCAACGGGGGACGCTCAACCTTCCATTGGTTGAAAGCTCAGGTTGAAAACCAACCTTGCAGGCCTTCACAGTGCTTTAAAATAAAATGTCGTTCATCAGTCGTCATCAAAATGAAGAGCTCGATAAGAAGGGTACTAGTCCTTACCCTGAAGCTCAGATAAGGAATTTGGACTGGGAGAGGAGCACAATGTAATCGGTGTGAGTGCCACAATTTACCTCGAAGATCAGCATAGGTCCTGTGGTTGAGAGACTACACCAGATGGATTGGCAACCATCACGATCGCGCTCTGAAGTTAAACCAATGGAACAGCATCATCCTTTGGGAATACAAGAAGCCACATCCCTTCCTCCCACCCTCGAGTTCCTCCAAATAGCAGGTCACTTCGCATCCTACAGGGTTGTGCACTGCATAGCATTCTCGTTGAGGTAAATAAAGTATTACATGATTAGCGGCCGAGGATATGGAAATTCAGGATCATGAACCGAGAGAGACGTTACAAAGTAGATAATAACAACTATAAAGACCTTGGAGTGTAACACTCAGCCCATTTATCGCCCAGTTTCGCTTTTGAGAGATTGAGTTTGGGAACAGATGACGAGGGTATTGTGAGAATATTGGAATCATCAGGGAGGTGGGCGACCAATGGAACAAACATAAGGTACCCTAATGGTGAGAGGAGCCAACCAGTGTGATTTCCTTCAAGGTTCTTCTGACGGATGTACCGCGCTTGGGTTTGTTCTGCTGAGCAGTCCCAGACATGGACTGACTTGTCATATGAGCCCGAGATAAGCATGGCACCATCGGGAGAGAAGGCCACTGAGGTGACCTTGTTGGTGTGGCCTTCAAATCTCTTCATCTCCTCCCCGGTTGTCATGTTCCAGACTCGGATAGTTTTGTCGCTTGAGCCCGAAACAATCCGGACTCCATCGTGAGAGACGGACACTGAATTGACATAGCTTGTGTGACCAGTGAGGTTCTTGACCTCTGTCCCAGTCGCCAGATCCCAGACTCGGAGGGATCGGTCATCTGAGCCAGAGACAATCTGGGTACTGTTGGGAGAGAAGGCAACTGAGCGGACCCAGTCAGTGTGGCCTTTGAAAGTCTTCACCGCCTTCATGGTTGACAGGTCCCAGACTCGGACAGATTTGTCCTTTGACCCAGAGACGATCTGGGTGCCATCAGGGGAAAACACCACTGAACAGACTACTTCAGTGTGGGCTTGGAAGCTCTTGACTTCCTTCCCAGTCAGCACGCCCCAGACCCTGACTGATTGGTCACCTGAGCCCGAGACAACCTGGGTGCCATCGGGAGAAAAGGCCACTGAGCAGACCAAGCCAGTGTGGCCTTCAAAGCTCTTGACCTCCTTGCCTGAAGGAATGTCCCAGACTCGGAGAGAGTAGTCATCTGAGCCAGAGATGACCTGGGTGCCATCGGGAGAGAAGGCCACTGAATTGACATCATCTGTGTGGCCGTGGAAGGTCTTGACCTCCGTCCCAGTGGCTAGGTCCCAGACCCGGACAGATTGGTCGTATGAGCCTGAGACAGCCTGACTGCCATCAGGCGAGAAGGCCACTGAGCTCACCATCTTTGTATGACCTTCGAAATTCTTCACCTTCTCCTCGGTTGCCAGGTCCCAAACCCGTACAGAATGGTCGTGTGAACCTGACACAATCTGAGTGCCGTCGACAGAGAACACCACCGACGTGACCCCACTGGTGTGGCCATTGAAGGTCATCACCTCCTCCCCAGTCGATAGATCCCAGACCCAGAGTCGGACAGATCCATCGTTCGATCCAGAGGCAATCTGCTCGCCGTCAGGAGAGAAGGCCACCGAGTTGACCCAGGCAGTGTGGCCTTCAAAGGTCTTCACCTCATCCCCAGCCAACATGTCCCAGACCCAGAGAGATTTGTATGAGCCAGAGACGATTTGTGTGCCATCAGGAGAGATGGCCACTGAGGTGACTACGTTGGTATGGCCTAAATTCTTCACCTCCTCCCCCCTTGACAAGTCCCAGACTCGGACAGAATCATCCCATGAGCCAGAGGCAATCAGGTTGCCATCGGGAGAGAAGGCCACTGATGTGACCAAGTTGGTATGGCCTTTGAACATCTTCACTTCCGCCCCATTCGACAGGTCCCAAACTCGTACCGAATGATCGTGTGAGCCCGAGACGATCTGGGTACCCTTGGGAGAGAAGGCCACGGAGTTGACATTGTTGGTGTGGCCTTGGAAATTCTTCACCTCCTCCCCAGTTGACAAGTCCCAGACTCGGACAGATGCATCATCTGAGCCAGAGACAATTTGGCTGCCATCAGGGGAGAAGGCGATGGAGTTCACAGTGCTAGTGTGGCCTTCAAGGGTTTTCACTTCCTCCCCTGTAGACATATCCCAGATGTGGATCTTAGAAGATGCTCCAATGGCAGTAGTGGTGCCATCTGGGGAGACTGAAACTGTCTTCACTTCGCTATCGGTCACAAACAATGAAAGTAGCGCCTGACCAGCGGCTCCAGGTGCATTGATGAACTGAGGGATGCCCTCGAAATGATGCCTCCACTCCTGCAGGAGGGATGAATTGCGGGGGAACGTGGCGAGGGATGAAATATACAAATGAGGCGTTGATAATGCAGCCCCGCTTGTGTTGTGATAAATGGCAAATGCCGCTGCATCGGCCAACTCCCTGGCCCACCCAACGGGTTCCTCAAGGAGGCGTTAGCGCCGAGTGGATCACTAGCTAGGTAGAGCGCACCTTGGTTTTGACAACCCAGTTCCGGGCATCACGAAGCATGCCATGGCAACGACCACGCCATCCCAAAAGATTCATGACCTCAATCCAGAACAGGAATCGTAGTTGCAGGAGGTCGTGCAGAAGAATGAGGAGTTTGCTGGCCTGTTCTCGGGGCATCAGGGTAAGGTGGCCGGTCCAGCTCCCGCAGGCATATCGCAGGACATCTGAGATGTTGATCTTAATCGAGCTTGCCAGCGTCGCATTATCGCAATCCATCTGGAAAGAGGTTGGGATATCGGCAATGTTGAAGTGCAGCTGCTTGCCCATAAGCTTGAAGCAGCCTTCTACGAGGCAATGGTGGTGTTGACCTTGATCGCAATAGAACCTCCGTGAGCGTGACTTGTCAAATATGAAGTCAGGGAATGATTTGTGGAATGACATCACTTGACCGCCTCTGATGTATAGGACAGCGTGAAGTCGGCGAAGGATCCCGTTTGCATCGCCTGTCTGCAGCATGACTTCATCCTCGTCTCGTGTGGCGTTAAGGATGCCAATGACAACGGATGTTGATGTTCGCTCGATGGTACAAAGGAAGGTGTGAAGAATGGTCAAGCTGTCCCTGAACGCGGTAAGATCGTTGCGATCTCGTGGATCCACAAGCGATGCCTCGAGCATTTGGATATAGAGATTGTCGAGGATCGCGGTTGCACCACGAGGGCGTTGATGGGCGGAAGGAGAGGTAGCGATGAGTCGCGCTAAAAGGCTCTTTCGCTCTTCGTCATCACGTTTCTTGAGGTATTCCACCACCGTGGCCGCGTAGATGAACAGCCCCGCCGCATCCGAAACCAGTTGAAGAATCTGTTCTTTGCTAGCGCAGTTGCCCAGGTGTTCTTCGAGGAAGAGCTTGATATCAGCGTTGGTCTCCTCAACAGGCACCCTCAGTAAAAACGAAAGTCAGATAGTTTTGAAATATATCAGCCAAGTCAGAGGAGAGTCAGAGGAACATCAAGCCCTAGTCAAATTGGCCGCGGAAGGAATAGCTTATGATCGCAACTTGATCCTCGATCAAAAGGGTCGAACTCAAGACAGCTAAAAGTCGAACAGACGTCGAATATCATACGCACCGGAATTGTAACTGACTTTTGGACTTAGAGCTTTTTTCATGTCCAAGTTAGCACGTGATCGACTTGATGGCCGCTGCCCGTGCCAGCACTTCGCGTCAGTCGCTCTTTCTCTCCCTCTCCCACTCCCCCCTGCCTCTCTCTCTTTCTCCTTCGTCTCCTCCCTTTGTCCTTCTTCCCCCTCTTGTCCTTCTCCCCCCTTTGCATTCTTCGGCATCTCTCGCAAGGTGAATGTGAAGGCTCTGGTATGTTTTGTTTCTTCGTTGACTTTGGAGCTTGCTAATGTGATTGTCTAAGATGCCCCGGGCCCCTCGCCCCTTTGCGCGCTTCCAACATCAGACTAGGGTGTAGAACGACACACCATCTTTCAGCCATAAGTAAATGCAGGAGATGATTGGGTAGCCTTGACGAGAAATGCTATCGGCGCAGTGCAACTTCCACATCCACCCGGAAGACAGTCTTCAGCAATTGGCACAATTGGCTCAAATCGTTCGTCTCGTTTGAAAAAGCATGGCGTTGCACTAACTCGAACCCCATTCCACAGGGGCAGAGCACTGAATCGCGCTCTTCACCAAACAGCTTTGATGAAAAATGCCAGTTATGTTACTCCCGTTCAATAGTGTAGAGTTCTGTCGACGTGTATTGTATACTGTCTGAGAAATATACATGATTTGCCATTTGACTACCCGTAAAAGTCAACCGAAAGTCAAACCGAAACCCATTCCGCGAATCCCGCCTCGGTGGGTTTTGCACGTTGATGTGATTACGGATGTTCGCCTTATGTTTGACTTGGATCTGACTTTAGCGAAAGAATTTAGTCGAAAATAACGACAAAAAGGCAAACATGTTCGGCCTTCGACGTTTCTCCGACTTTCATCTGAATTTCGTTTTCACTGAGAGGCACCTGTTCAAGGCGGCAGACCTGCTTGCCGTGGAAAGACTCGACTTCTTTGACCAGGTCATGGTCCAACCTGCTCGTGATAAAGAATTTGAGGCCCGTAAGTTGATGATCCTTCACAGCGTTGAATAGTGCGTGCAAGAACTCTGATCCCCTTTCTCGCTCCAGTTCATCGAGAGCGTCGATAGGAATGATATGCACTGGCTCATTGTCCGCCAACCGTCCCAGAGCCGATTTCTTCCATGGCTCGACAAGGAGTGCTTCAAGCTGAGACTTGGGGCCGTGGTCAACGGTCTCGAACCTTCCATGTTCCTTTAGCGCAGCCTTGAATGCCTTGGACTTGAGGGAAAGTCGGTAGACAATCGTGCGGATGATAGCGGACACGGCTCTTGTCTCGGGGAACTGGCGCGAGCAGAAGAAGGTACCACCCAGTGCAACCTTCGCGTCACCCTGTCTTGCCAATGCTTCGATCCGGTGGCAGATCGTGTAGGCGATGGTGGTCTTGCCTGTCCCCCCATGTCCAGACAGCCAAAAAATGGTTTCGCTGTCCAAGTAGTTGGTGGCCCAGTGGATGATGGCTTCAAGGATGCCGGTGCGAGTGCCAAGGGTGCACTCACTTCGACCCAAGGCCGTCTCTTCACCAGCGAGGTCGTACATGTAGTCGGCCTTTCGGGATATCATGAGCTGATCCGGGAGAAGTCTCTGGAAGTACACTTAACTTCCCAGTATAATTGAAAGAACAAGGAGCTCACGCCGAAATCTGCCTCGAGCGCCGCGACGAGTTTGTGGATTCGAGTAGCTGTAGCGAGCTGGGGTAAAATCATGTGAGTCCCGTTTCTCAAATTTCTAGTTGGTAGAAAGAGGAACGCACCATGAGTCGTTGTCGTGCTTGATCCACGTATGCGAAGATTTGGGCGATCGTCTGCTTGTCATCTTCCTGGAGGGCGAAATTCCGAAACTGCGACTGGTTCTTGATCTTGATTAGCTGTTCCAACTGGATCCCCGCCTCTCTGTCACCGAAGCAGGTTAGCAGTGCAGTCATTCTATCCAGAACTCCTTGGACGCACTGCTGAAATACATCCATCGCTTTTGTCTCCTCGAGCGCTTCCCCGCTAGCCCAATCGTTCAGTGCGGCCTCGACAGTGACGAGGAGACCGGAGATGGCGATCAAATGTTGCTCGACGGCATCCTTATTGTCGTTCATTCCCTAACGTTGCCGTGTCAAGCGCTGGTCGTTCGAAGACCTATGGTGCAGCCTACCTCCTTCCATTTCAACACAGTATTGGCTAGCGAAAAGAAGACCTTGACCGGGTTTGAGTCAACGACATCTGGTACCTCTTTGAGCACTAGCTGAAGGAGGCTGCTAGTCACATTGAGATAGTCTTTGGCTTTATCCATTCGGCTGGGTACTTGGTCAGGATGAGGGGGCGCTGGCACGTCCTCGTCCTTCGAGGGACCTTCTGGATCGTGAGCCCTTACGACTCCCTCACCAATTTGAGACACACACGCACCACTTGGAGCAGAAGGCGTCTCAGCCCCAGTGTCATCCATTGTAGACGGTAGCATTCCTTGAGCACGATCAAATGCTGGGCCTACGTTGAGCAGAGTCTGAGAGGAGGTGAGAGATTGTTTGGAGGTAGTCGCAAGCTCAACTCACCAATGATTTGGTGATCGGAGGGTAACGTTTCTACGGTTTGAGGGGTCGACGCTCCAGATGGTAGAGGGGATGCAGATCGACTGCCCGATGGCCTTTCAGTCGTTGCTTCCATTCGCTGAGACGCTCTCTTACACCCCGCTTGTGAGGATGGGGACGTTGTTCTGACATGACGAACGTAGCAGAAAGGGCGAGCTGGGGCGGGTGGGGCCGTACGCAGTGGACTAGCCCATCACAGAAGCCTCGCGCTGGTTGTGTGGCCTGAACATTCATTTAGCTTCATTTGGCTCTTCGCTGATAGAAGTCTATGTACTGTGTGTATCTTTTTATCATGATATCAGCGAACATTATAAGGTGAAGTTGTGTCCTTTTACTTTCAATAGCAGGTTGCTAGATGTTGCATGCCAGTGGCGCACTCAACGAAATGGACGCTAGTGAGCATGGGACCCCAGAGCTGAAAACATTTGCTTAGAGGGCATTCTCGTGTTGCAGCGGTATTTTGAAGCATGCAAGTACAGAGTGTTGTTAGCAATAGCAAATTGCACGCGGGTATATTGGTTCGACCTCAACAGCGACCGTCGGCAATGGACGGGCGCTTAACTTTCCGTGGCTATGCTCTTCACGTGCCATGAAAGTCACGTTGCAGATTCCGGCGCTTCAGCCGCAATCATCTTCCGCACATTAACCTCCATGACCTGAGTCCGCAGAGGGGTCCGCAGCGACTTATATATTCCTTTGCCAGCACCGGGGCTGCGTCCATCTACCAGGAATCCCTTTGCCTGCAGCTTTCGAATCGCCCACCATGGCAAAGCAGAAGGCGCCGACACCCCAGGAGCTCTACAGGCAGCGCCGGCTGCGAGAGGAGCAGGAACGGACGGCGTATCTACCACCGGGCATGATAAACCACGGCAATACATGCTTCATGAACTCGGTCTTGCAAGGGGTGAGTCGCCAGTCTTCGCGGTCTCAGGATCCTAGCTAAAACAAACCTGCTGGACTAGCTAATCGCAACGCGGTTGCTGTCCGATCTGGTCCACTTTGCTCCTATACCACCGAGCATCCAGGAACGTGCTACGACGGTTCTCTCTGCCAAGCGATCTCCGCATCTCACCAATGGCCATAACCTTGCTGGACCTTACGAGCAAGCCTGGGTCAACTCGATGCCAATTGGGGACCAATTCCTGAGCGTCGTGTACAAGGGGTGGGAGTACCAAGCTGCGCGACGGAAGGACATTCTCAGCCCCAAACCGGTGCTGAGTGCTCTGGGAAGGAAATACGACCAATATCTCGACTTTGCGCAGCAGGACGCCCACGAATTCCTGCGGATATTGCTAGATGCAATGCGGATGGAGGAACAGGATGTGCGTCGCCTATCGCTTGGAATGCAGCTGTCGTCTAACCATTACTTCAGATCATCAAGAAACGCCAACCACCCACACCTCCTCAGAAGAAACGGCGACGGTCAACTCTGGTTCAACCTCCCGCGTCATCCTCACCGAACCTCGCACCCCGAGAAATGGCCGAGGACGAGAAATTGATGTCTTTCGTCGACATGATCTTTGGTGGTCGGCTGACGTCCATATTGGTGTGTCAGAAATGCAAGCACGTCTCTCAGACGTACGAGGATTTCAACGACATCAGCCTCAGTATCAAGCCAGAGGATTACAAGAAGAAGAATCGGCTGAAGAACTTGGCAAAGCGGTTGACGAACTTTCCTGCACCTGGATTACCAAAGTTTGTCGCAGCCGAGATACAGAGATCCAGCTCGGTTCCTCCGAGCCCAAGGGAGCGACCTGATGGCCAGCCGATTGGCAAGGAGGAGAGCCCACCTTCAACGTCCAGACGGAGAAGTCTGGAGATCCATCCGACTGATGCGCAAAGCGACCCTCAGCCTGCTGAAGACAAGAAGCCCGACGCCACACCGGATCCCATCGGCAGCGCGCCCGTGGTCAGCGTTACCGGACCCATTGACGAGAAGAGTGACGAATTCGTGGAAGTGCAGAGCGGTGGCATTGAGGAGAGGGACAAAGAGAAGGAAGAAAAGAAGAAGGAGAAGGAACCTGAAGACAGCAACTGGGCGAAGATTGGGCGACGGCTGAGTTTGACCGTGGGTCTAGGGAAGCCAAAAGATAAGAAAACTCGATCACAAAACCGTGTCTCTGCGCCGATCCTCGAGGGGATTGCGCTCGACATTCCAAAGGAGAACACCAATGGGAAACTGAGCGCGACCAACAGCACGCCGAACCCCGTCGCGCACACAACCAGCCGCGGGTCATCGGTGGACGGCCGAGCCGTACTGTCACCACAACCGAAAGTGGCGACACCTGTTAGGCATTCTCTCGACAGCCATTTACCTGCTTCTACCCACGAGCCCATCTCGATGCACCCAATCCCCCCTGCAATTCCAAAGGACAAAGAGTCGAAGGTGCTCAGATCAAAATCTCCCAAGCCTCCCAAAGCCTCACCAGGGGAAGTGGAATACCTTCGTAAGATCCTTGCGGACGTGGATACAGGTTCCTCGTCCAACCCCTTTTCAATATTCAAACCGCAGCAACAGTCAAGCTCATCTAGTTCGGCTTTACATCAAAAGGCTTGGCTAGGGCTGAAGACGCTCTCGGGGATCGAGGAGTGCCTACGGATGTTTACTGCAGTCAAAGTCCTTGACGGAGAGAATATGGTGGGATGTAGGAGATGCTGGAAGATTGCCAACGGCATTATTCCAATACGAATGCTGTGAACGACAAGATGGACGACCACGACTCAGACGGGGAGCCAGTTTGCCCATCAGAAAAGGACAATCGGCCGATGTTCCAGAGGGGTCCTTAAATTCAGCCCCTATCGCAACGGATCGTCTGGATTCTCAGGGTTTCACCCCGAGAGGCTTGCTGACGACGCTGGCCGGGTCTCATAACCAACGGCCTCGAAGAACAGGAGGGAGTGGCCAACCCCTCAACGCCTTGAGCCAGGTAGAAGGTAAGCCACAGCTCCAGAATGCCCGCTTCGAAACACTAACGAGCTGATCTTCAGCCATCTTCAGGCTCACGCTAAGCCTCCACACCATTCTCGGGGGAAGGAATGACCTGCAGCTCCATCTTCAGGACAACTTGCTCGACCAAGCCCATTTCAGCTGCCGTATCAAGACCTCGCCGCTTCAACCTTGGGCGGCGCCTGTGCATACGGCGCCTGCAACGACTCACCAGTACGCCGATCAACAAAGCCCAATGTCTCCAGGATCAAAAATGTGCTGGAGGACGGGCTTGGGGCTCACTAACATCGTTTTAGAACCCTCGACACCCTATCCGTACCTCTGCTCGTCATTTGTTGAGCCTGCAATGTCCCAATGGTGGACCATTGTTCGTAGGAGGTACATGTCTCTCGCCCCAATCTTGTTCATTATCTTAAGTACCTCACGGGTCCGTTCTCTAATGATGTCCGCTACGTCTTCCAGAATATTAGAACACGAGCCAGGCCGATGGATTGGGTTGGGTTGCGAGTCAAGACCACACTCAGCCCGTGGAGTCCTTCAGCTACACCACCTCTCAAATTTGTCGCCCAGTAGCTTCGATTCACCCTCGCACTCGCCGTCCAACCACCCAAGCCGACGCGGCCTAGATCTCCGTCGAATCCTGCTTGTTCGAGATGGGGTTTTGTCCAACCATTCCTTTGGCCTATCCGACGAGACTGCCCAAATTTTGAAGGGTCTGGATGTCGTCCAGGAGCGCGATGGGAAGATTCAGGACTTCGGTAAGCCGCGTTCTGCTGTCTCCTATCCGATTGGCCTGATATTTGGTACAGCTATCATTGAACCCCTTCTGAGCCAGTTGAAGAGATGTGGGAGAGTCGAGATAGGAAGGTTCGCCGTCGCGTGGATTGTAGTAGATGTCCCTTAGTGCTGCTGTTGTAGTCAGATTTCAATAAATGTCGGTTTCTTTGCAAATAAAAGGGCAAATGGGATGTTCAATTGGGGTTATCTACCACAGTGTAGTACCAGCAGCCACGATTACGACGGTTTTGTCCTTGATCTCGAGCATCTACGAAGCGATGCCTGTACCCGCCGTTCTGCTCACTGTTCATGGACGTATTAGTCACGTCCTCGTCCCTCCCCCAACACATCTCTCCGCCCCTCGGTCAGGCCCACATGGCGTCAAGCGGGCGCTTCGAATGGATCAATGCCATCCTGCAGCTGTCGGCAACGTTGGCTGTCATGGTTGTGGAGGTATCTGGTTGGCGCAATCTCAGTAGTTGTTTCATGGTGCTTGGATCAGTACGCGATGGCTCTAAGGTGGAATGGGGTCGTTCCGTGAGCGGCTCGCTAGGTGACTTGGAGAGACTGCGTGGGGAGTGGACAAGGACGGCATCGGCACATGATGAATGAGTCTTTGTCGGGGGTGATGGATACCCAGATACGCTTGGAGGATTCCGGGTGGTGTTGTAGAATGAAATTGAACTTGGGAGGCGTTGGTGGGATCCGTAACCAGTCGTCGCATCCCAAGGGCTCTTTTTGAGCCATGTAGACCCTCGCATGCGTAGACCCCGCCGGTCCGACGTGGTTTGAACAGACTGTTGAGAGTCGTGACGACGCTGGCGAAGGGAGAGAGGGCAAGATTGGCTTGATCAAGGATCGTTGAAGCCTCGTTGCGGCTGCAGACAGAAAGGCACTCCGTTGGTGGTATATGCTTCCGTGTCTGAAATTGGCGAGAACTGACTGTGCTGGGGTGACCTTCTAACCTAGCGTTGGGCCGTTGGGGATGATTGCTGAGTTTTTCATGTTAGTCACAATTAGTGAACTGAAAGCCAAGATACATACAGGTGAGATGTAGACGGTGCCGTGGGTGGCGAGAACATTGAACGGATGAACGTTCGTTCATCATTGTGGTTGGCCAACATGGAGGGTGAACGCTGCCATGACAGCATTCAGCATTCGGTGGTGCACTCGTAAGCTGAATGGCAATTTGAGGTGGCCTCGAACTTGGAATCGAGCGGCCTTGGCAGTCGGAGGAAGTGAACTGATGCTTTTCATGGTCACCAGACCAGTCAAAGTACCCAAATCAAAGTTCCCAGCTGCAGCAGCATAGTCGAACAAGGGGGCAGTTCGCCAACCGGCGCCTGGGTTGTTGAAACTGACAAGCAGGAAGGTGACGGGAAGAACGATGGGACGGACGTGAATACAAGACCGGCGATGAGTGCTGCGATGTTCTCAAGCTGCTGGATGAAGCATTGAAGAGAGAACGAGGAGGCTGGTACGTTTGACCTTCCATTAGGTGCGTCGGTTCTTGTTTCTAGGCGGAAGATGTAACCCTCGTGATTCCTTGGTTGCGACGCCTGTGGAACAAACGTGCTACACAGTCGACTGGGGTGTTGACGACTTCCGTTGATCGAAATGTTTGGTGTCATCGACTGATGGCTCCCATCCTCTGCTCCAAACCTGCACCCATTTCGTTCCAATCCATTCTTGCGAGAGGAAAGAGGCTACGAGGATAGAGGAAGGGACAGCAGGATCTTGAACTCGCCGAGCGCTGGCGCTGAGACCCCGCATCAGCGACTTCTGGGTCTGAATCAAGCAAGGTGGATGAACGAGTTTGCCGTTTGCTGTTTCGATGTTGCCAATCTGAAACGGTGGGGGTTTGTGAGGTGTTGGAAGGGGGGAGTTGATGAGGGAGCATCGAAATCGATGCATTGGAGCAAAGGGAAAGTGGAAGTGGGTGGGCTCGCGTGTGTCTCCGCCTGAGCACGAGGAGGCCGAGTGGAACAAAGCATCAAGCCTTTTCATCCCTTGCCTTAGAGTCACCTGAGGCGATCTGTGCTGAGCTGAGTGCCCTCCACCCGTTCTTGTGCACCATTGGGTGCCCATAGCAATGGTGCCTTTCTCGGCTTTATACATCCAGAATGAATACTGGAAAGCTATGATAGACGGCGTTAGTGGGTGCTCGATTGAGTTTGAGCTAAACCAATATGTTTACCTGTTCATATGTCGCTTTCTCTCCCAGTTCTGTTGGAAGACTGGAGAGGGGACCGCGCGATGAGGCTGAGGAGATGATTGGCGAGAGTCGCTCAGCACGCGATCGAGCTGGATTTGTCGGATATTACTGCAAATTTCACGGTCCTGGGACTAGCTTGAGACAAAGACTACATGCTTGTAGGCATTTGGGAGGTATCCGCATCCAACCGTTGTAGCAAGAGGAACAACGAAATCATCACAGAATTGATCGGGCATGGGAAATTTAGCGCGCCGCACCGTACCGAAGCGTGAATAGAGCGCCTCTTCTTCATAGTTGTCATTCAACGTCAACCTTGCTTCTAGTCTCCTAAGCCCGTCTTTACGGTGCTTTCAATATCTGGCCCAGTGGGCGTCTTCTCCAGGAAGAAGCAAGATTTCGACCAGTTCATGGTGGCGGTGGACAGTAGAGTCTCACCAAACACTCTATCCTTGTTGTGGCTGCCCTCCTCACCAAGATGGACGACGGCGACTCAGATGGGGCGAAAAGTAGCCAGTGAGCCCAACCGACCCAGAGTCAGGCAATCAGCCTATCTTCCAGGCACATCCAATCTTATTCTTGCAACAGATTGTCTCGATTCTCGGCCTTTCGTTTCGAGAGGCTTGCTGATAACGCACGCGGGGTCCCATAACCAACCCTCTCAACGAACAGGAGAGAGGGGCCATAAGCCACACCTCCAGAATGTCCGCTTTGACTCGCTACCGAGTCGATCTTCAGATTCAGATTAACCGTCTACACCGTTCTACGAAGTCTCAGTACCATCCCACAAGAAACAAGCGACCTACAACACCGTCTTCAGGACAACCTTCGCAACCCAGCCGATTTCGACGACTCTGGCACTTGCCGACCATCGGTTTCCTAGCGCAGTTCCCCGAATCCGATCCCAAACCGGCATTCCAGGCCCTGACCCAACGCACCAAGACCTTACGATCACCGCTGCAACGTTGAGGGATATCCACCCTACAGCAAGAACTACGGTCAGCAGCACCGCGCCGATCGACAAGCCCCATCGTCGCTAGGGTCAAGAATGCGACTTGGAGGATGGGTATAAGGCTCAAAATTAACATCATCCAGAACCTGGTACACCCTATCCCTCTGCTTATCGTTGGTTGACCTTCAGCGGTGGTCGCACGCTAGCAATGTCTTGATGGTTGGACCTATATTTGCAGGAGGTACGTGTCTCTCGCTCCAATCTTGTTCAGTATCCTAAATACTTTACAGGTCAATTCTCTACTGGTGTCCTACATCTTCCAGAATACCAGGACGAGAGAACACTTCCTGAGTGCTAGCCTGAAGCCAATGGTTAAAGCTGGATTGGGAGGGAAGACAGATGGATGAGTGTGGTGATGCCATCTCCTGTTCATGACAAGGCCATATGCATACGGCCCTTCAGTTACACCCTCCGCACTATCTCGTCAAGTATGTTGTTCAACGGCTTCGAATCACCCTCGCACTCGTCGTCCAACCACCCAAACCAACGCGGCGCGGATCTTGGTCAAATCTTGCTGGTTCGAGATGGGGTTTTCTCTCCAGCTGTTCCTCTGGCGTCTCCGATGAGGCTGTCTAGGTTTGGAAGAGTCTCAATGTTGTCCAGGAGCCCGACGCAGAGATTTAGGGAATAGGTGAGCCGCATTCCGCCGATTGGCCTGATATCTGGTGTTGCAATTGTACAACGCCTTCTAAGCCAGATGGAGAGATTGGGGGATAGTTGAGATGGGGAGGTTTGCAGTCGCGTAGATTTGTGGTAGATGACCCTCAGTATTATTGGCATATTCAGATTCCAATAAATGTTGGCTTCCTTGCAAAGTTCAGATCGAAATTGGATGATCATTTGAGGATATGAACAACGTGGAAATGACCTTGAGAAATAAGACTCCAACCGCCAGTTTATCTGGTCTGCCCAGTTGTTGGGAGATCTTGCCCTTGATCTCGACCATCTGCAAAGCGACGCATGGGCCCTCATCCTACGTCCTACATACTAAGCAAATCCTAGGGCATTGTTTGATTATCTCGCTGGCATAGGACAATAAAGCTGGTCAAATAAATCGGAGGCAGCACCATCCGACTTGGATCCAGAGTCTCGTAACATTTTAAATATCGCTCATCAGTAAAAACAAGGCAATGAGCTTGATGAGAAAGTTACAATTCTTTGCCCAGATTTTCGACACGGAATTCCGGCGAGGAGAGGAGACAAACCCATAATGTACCTCGAGGATCGGCGCAAGTACCGATGGTCGACTGACAACCTCCCTTCGAAGCTCAACGAACAGCATTGTCGGCTGGGAATTCAAGGATCCCCAGCCGTACTGTATGCTACAGGGTCCTGTACCGCAGTAGTGTTCTTTGAGTAGAGGAAAATATGGTAACACATGACTAGCGAGCAATAGATATATATCAAATCAAACTATAAAAGAAGGAAGGTCTGGACAACTTTAAAACATAGATTCGAGAGACAACTGGGGGGATAAGATTTAAAATCGGACGGTGCTTACCTGATGCTCAATGCCTGGCGGCAATAAACCATCGAGGGTCGCAGATGATATATTGTAAAGTGGAATGTATTCAGGAAAAATCAATACATAAATGATAAAGAACGGATGAGTAGGGGCGACGGTGTCTGGCGGTAAGTGGCCAGCGCGTTTTTAGACTTTTTCGAGTTGGTGCGTGTATCCTACCCTACATTACACGGTCATGGTTTAGGATCAGACAGTGTTCCAAGCCTCACTGGGCTCGGACCACCTCTAATTTCTGGCGAACACTTGAGGGTCGCCTACGGTAGCGTGCATCTGAACCTTTGATGATCTCAGGAATCAAGATAGCGACTGAGGAATAACCCGTAAGAATCCAACCCCCCCCCCCCCCCCCCCCCCCTCCCCTCTCACTTCCCGGGCGAACGCCCGGGTGTTACCCTAGTATATATATATACGACATGTAAACAAGCTTGACTACAGAGGTTTTGGAGTGTAACACTCAGCCCATTGATCACCCAGCTTCGCTTTCGAGAGATCAAGTTTGGGCACCGATGTTGAGGGTATTGTGAGGATATTGGAGTCATCCGCTAAATTGGCTGACAGTGGGACAAACATGAGGTGGTCTGAAGAGTTCAATGGAGAAAGGAGCCAGCCGGTGTTCTCTCCTCCCATTCTCTTCTGTCGGATGAAACGAAGCCGAGTGGGTTCTGCTGAACAGTCCCAGACACGCACTGATTTGTCACCTGAGCCCGAGATAATCGTCGTGCCATCGGGAGAGAAGGCCACTGAGGTGACCCTGCCGGCATGGCCCTCAAGCCTCTTCATCTCCTCCCACGTCGACATGTCCCAGACTCGGATAGTTTTATCGTTTGAGCCTGAAACAATCTGGGTGCCATTGGGAGAGACAGCCACTGAAGTGACAAAGTCCGTGTGACCAGTGAGGTTCTTGACCTCTGTCCCAGTCGCCAGATCCCACACTCGGAGAGATCGGTCGTCCGAACCAGACACGATCTGGGTGCCATCAGGAGAAAAGACCACTGAGCGGACCCAGTCGGTGTGGTCTTCGAAAGTCTCCACCCCCTTCATGGCCACCAGGTCCCAGACGCGAACAGATTTGTCATGTGAGCCAGAGATAATCAGTGCGCCATCAGGAGAAAAGGCCACTGAGTGGATTGTGTTGATGTGGCCTTGCACGTACTTGACCTCCTTCCCCGCCAGCATGTCCCAGACCCGGACGGATTGGTCTTCTGACCCCGAGGCAACCTGGATACCGTCAGGAGAAAAGGCTACTGAATAGACCCGGCGGGTGTGGCCTTCAAAGCTCTTAACCTCCATGCCTGTAGGAATGTCCCAAACCCGGACAGAGTGGTCATCTGAGCCAGAGACGACCTGGGTGCCATCGGGAGAGAAGGCCACTGAATTGACATCCTTTGTGTGGCCATTAAAGGTCTTGACCTCCTTCCCAGTGGCCAGGTCCCAGACCCGGATGGAACGGTCATATGAGCCTGAGACAGCCTGACTGCCATCAGGAGAGAAGGCCACTGAGGTGACCACCATTGCATGACCTTCGAAATTCTTCAACTTGTCCTCGGCTGAAAGGTCCCAAACCCGCACAGAATGGTCGCATGAGCCTGAGACAATCTGAGTGCCATCAGGAGAGAAAACCACTGAGGTGACAAAGTCAGTGTGGCCGTTGAAAGGCTTCACCTCCTCCCTGCCGGACACATCCCAGACTCGCACAGTTTTGTCATGTGAGCCAGATGCAATTTGCTTGCCATCAGGAGAGAAGGCCACGGAGCTGACATTTCTGGTGTGGCCTTTGAAGGTCTTCACCTCCTCCCCAGTGGACACATCCCAAACTCGGACAGTGCCGTCCAATGAGCCAGAGACAATCTGGTTGCCATCAGGAGAGAAGGCTACTGAGCTGACAAAGCCTGTGTAAAGTCCCAAGGTCTTCACCTCCTCCTCCCCACTTGACAAGTCCCAGACTCGGACATAGCCATCCCACGAGCCAGAGACGATTTGGCTGCCATTGGGGGAGAAGGCAACTGACTCGATCCCGCGCCTGTGGCCTTTGAAGGTCTTTACCTCCTTGCCACTCAAGAGGTCCCAAACTCGTACGGAATAATCACGTGAACCTGAGACAATCTGGGTGCCCTTGGGAGAGAAGGCCACTGAGTTGACATTGCCAGTGTGGCCTATGAGTATCTTCAGCTTCTCCCCAGTCGACAGGTCCCAAACTCGGACAGATTCATCCTCTGAGCTAGAGACAACTTGGTTGCCATTGGGGGAGAAGGCAACGGAGTTCACAGTGTCAGTGTGGCCTTCAAATGTCTTCACCACCTCCCCTGTAGACACATCCCAGATGTGGACCTTCGAAGACGCTCCAATGGCAACAGTGGTGCCATCTGGAGCGACTGCACATGCCTTCACCTTGCTTTCAGTGACAAATGATGAAAGCACTGTCTGACCAGCAGCTCCAGGTGCTTTGACAAGCTCAGGGATGCCCTCGAAATGACGCTTCCACTGCTGCAGGAGTGCCGAATCTCGAGGGAATGTTGCAAGCGATGAAATGTACAAATGAGGCGTTGACAATGCAGCCCCGCTTGTATTGTGGTATGTGGAAAATGCTGCAGCATCGGCCAGCTCCTTGGCCCACCCCACAGGCTCCTTAAGTTGATGTTACTGTCAACATGGATCACTATTGGTAGAGCACACACCTTGGCTTTGGAAACCCAGTTTCGAGCATCACGTAGCATGCCCTGGCAACGACCGCGATATCCCAAAAGGTTCATGACCTCGATCCAGAACAGGATTCGCAGCTGCAGGAAGTCGTGCAAAGTGGTTGGGAGGTCATCAGCATGCTCACTTGGCGTCAGAGCAAGGTGGCTGGTCCAGCTCCCACAGGCATATCGCAGGACATCTGAGATGTTGGTCTTGATGGAGTTTGCCAGTGTTGCGTTTTCGCGATCCAGCTGGTAAGAGCTTGGGATATCAGCCATGTTGAAGTGCAGCTGCTTGCTCATAACCCCAAAACATCCTTCTGCAAGGCGACGGTGATGCTGACCTTGGTTGCAGACAAACTTCTGCGAGCGCCCAATGTCGAACATGAAGTCAAGGAAGGATTTGTGGAACCACATCACTTGGCCGCCTTTGGCGTATAGGACAGCATGGAGTCGTCGAAGGATCCCATTTGCATCGCCTGTCTGCAGCGCCGCTTCGTCCTTGTTTCGCGTGGCATTGAGGATGCCAATGGCAACAGATGTCGATGTTCGCTCGATGGTACAAAGGAAGGTGTGTAGGATTGAGAGGCTGTCCTGGAACACATCAGGGTCACCGTTGTCTCGTGAATCCACGAGGAATGCGTTGAGTATCTGGGTATAGAGATTGTCCAGTGTTGTGGTTGCACCACGAGGGGGTCGATGGGCGGGGGAAGGAGAAGCAGCTAGCAGACGTCCCAAAAGACTCTGTTGTTCTTCTCGGTCTCGTCCCTTGAGGTATTCCACCACTGTAGCCGCATGGATGAACAACCCCGCCGCATCTGAGACGAGTTGGTCAACCTGTTCTTCAGTAGCACATTCGCCGAGATTCTCCTGAAGAAAGATCTTGATATCGGCACTTGTCTCTTCGATGGGTACCTCCTCGAGCCGGCAGACCTGTTTGTTGTGAAACAATTCGACATGGCTGATCATCGCGGGATGCAACCTGCTGGTGACGAGAAACTTGAGGCCGGATAGTTCGTGTTCTTTGACAATGTCGAGTAGCATGCGCAGGAACTCCGATCCCTTCTCTCCGTCCAACTCGTCAAGGGCGTCGATAGAAGCGACGTATGTCGGCTCGTAGTTTGCTAGGCGTTCGAAGGTCGATGCCTTCCATGGTTCGACCAGAAGGGCTATCAGCTGAGATTTTGGGCCATGGTCGACCGTCTCGAGCCTCCCGCATTCCAGCAACGCCGCCTTGAATGTTGGGGACTTGAGTGCGAGCTGGTAGACGATCGTACGGACGATCCAAACCGGATTCCTTGTCTCCGGGAACTGGCGCGAGCAAAAGAAGTTCCCCCCAAGCACCGTTCTGCCACCATCGTCACCAATAATGACGGAATCGAGCTCGTGGCAGATTGTGTTGGCAATCGTGCTCTTGCCTGTCCCTGCGGGGCCTGCAAGCCAGAAGATTGCGGCGCTGTCGGATGAAAGGCTAATGGCCCATTCGATGATTGCTTGAAGGATCGACTTGCGAGTGCCCGGACAGCAGCAGTTGTGGAGCGAGGCCGTCTCATCGCCATCTGGATAGTAGCGGTAATCGGCCTTGAGTGAGGCTTTCAGCTGCTCGATGAGCTTCTATTCGTCGGCTGAGCAGTATCCGATATTGTAAGAGAAAGGACATACGTTCGACTCGTTGAAGTTCATGGTTACAGTTCCTGAATATGGTCCCTAGATGAGCGAGAATGCAAAAATAAAGCTGGCGTGTTTCACTCACCGTACACTGTGCCAGTGATCACGTTTCCTCGAATGGTGCTGTTGATTGTGCTGCTATTCAGGCTTGTCGGATGTTCTTGGTCTAAATCGACCGGTGTAAGCAATGGTCAGTGTCTTTCATTGTATGTATAGAGAGAGGCTATTCACGGGTGCTTCCAGAGGGAAGGGACTGAGGGGTTTGAGCAGGGGTCCCGGTTGTGTCAAGTTGGCTGGCAGAGGGGACCGATGGTTGGCCTTCTACAGTCGAATCGAGGGATTCTAGTGAGCTGTTGTCTTCAACCGAGGTATGAGTTCTCATTCAGCGACATCAGGGGACATAACATACCATTCTGAGCGACCTGTTGACGAGACGGCGGTCGACTCAGGGCATGTCCATGGGTGGCAGTCCACGGGCGCTTATTGACCCACGATGGTCCTCGTAAGAGTAGATCCCTCAGCCCTCCCTGAGGAGTTCGAGGCCGTTGATCTGACATGTATCGAAGACACTGCTGGGGACCGTGGCGAGGGGGAGAGGGAAAGGCTGAATTGATCGTAGACCGCTGAAGGCCTCGTTGCGGCTGTATTACCTGATGAACCTTTCATATTCTTGATTAGCCATTGACAGGGGAGGCGCTGATGGCTTCTTATGATCACCTTCTTCAGACTAGGTTATTCCATTCGCACGTTGGCATATCACCTACCAAAGTAATGGTCCAACCATTCCAGGAACATTATAGGTATGTGAAAGCCTCTACCGAAGTCGAGGGTGTACCAGATGTCAAGTTCGTAGAGAAATTTAGAGCACTTTATTCGAGTATGCATTGGGACAGTTGTTCGCGCGGCTAGACAGTGAGGGACCGAGGAGACGCCTCACAAGAGAGGTTCACTCTTTATTGCAACAGCAGCGACTCGAGACCAACATGAGAGCAGTATAGCCATTCGAGAGGCCAATCGTTATGGGAAGAAGAAACAGCGGAACCAACAGACTTGATCGCGCATTTGATGACGTCTGCATCAGTGCATCTGCGTGCCCAAGGGTTTTGACCTGATCACGACCTTCGTAACGGCAGCAACATCGACCATTCTAATCCTGGTCCTAATTGTCGCTTGCAAGGAGAAAGAGACCAACTCTGGCGCGATTGGCAAGCAGCCCCACCTCCAGGAGCTACCACCGGCCGCGGAGGATCCGTAGAAGCTTTTCGGTTTCATCGAGGACCCTTGTGAGCAAGACTACACTCTTTTTCGCATATGTGTGACTAACGCATCGTAGTCTCCCTGCTGGTCATTGACCAGACTCCTTTCTTCAAGCTCATCACCCTGCTCGCAGACTGTAACTACCCGTGCCCTCCATGCATCTCCATTCAGCTCGATTGTTTTTGCCTCTGGCAAGAGCGTTATTAACCACTCGAACACACTCGCAACCGAGTTGACAACTCTTGCTGAACCTCAGGACCCTGGTGCTGCTGCCACGCCTGCCCCTCCGAGACGCCGGCAAAGGAGAAGGAGGAGATTGCCATCAGTATGTATCAAGAAAGAGCTCGACGTTGTTTCATTGTATATCAACGTGAGTACTGCGTTTTCTTCATGCGTATATCTTGTCCTGATCTCCATTCAGGTGCTCAAAACCGGCATGTTGGACTACTACCACGTCCTGCCGCACTCTCAAGCTCTGGATGTAGTGCATCTGGGAAGCGATGCAGAGGCTCGACCTCCAAAATTCCTACCTCACTCCCGATCCCTTGTGGAGGCATAAGGGCTATATCGAAGGTTTCTTCCCCGAGGTTGCGAGGGTCGCCAGAGCGTACGTGGTAATTTCATCGAGTCGTTGACACATATCCTCACTCCCTGCAACAGTGGCCATTCCGACATCGAAGGGCCCGTCGCCATCCGTCCCACCTCCGACACCGCCATGCATCCATGCGAGCGCAGCCGATCCTGAGGTTAAGCAAAGGCCCTGACAGTCGACTGACCATGCAAATCGGAATCGCGATCTCCCCTGCTCAACGAATGGAAGCGTCGTTTGTAGGGAATCCAAGAACCCGCAGCCGTTCCTCCGCACCCGCGAATTCCTCTGGCAAGAAGGTTGCACCACATTATCTAGCAAGGACGAAGCCGACACCAAAGTCCGCGAAATCCTCGACCTCTACGGTCAAGTCTACGAGACGTCCTCGCCGTCCCCGTCATCCCTGGTATCAAATCAGAAAACGCTGGTGGTCTGTACACGACCACCCTCGAAGGCTTCATCCTCGCCCCTGGCCGTAGCATCCAAGCCGCCACCTCTTACTGCCTCGGCCAAAACCCCTCCAAATCGGAAATGTTCAACACCTCTGTGCAGGACCCTTTCATCAAGGGCAACTTGGACCACGCCTGGAAGAACTCGTGGGGTCTCTCGACGAGAGCGATTGGTGGGATAGTGATGGTACTGGCGATAACCCGGGCGTGGTGCTCCCTCCGCGTGTGGTGAGTGTGCAGGCGGTAATTGTGCCGTGAGGATTACGGCCAAGACGAGCGACGAGCAGAGGGCGAATATCAAAAATGTGTGTGAGGAGCTTGCGCAGACTGAGAAAGGCTGGTGTGAGGGCCAAGACGGATCTGAGAGACGCATACACTCCAGGATACTTACAAGTTCAAGGATTGAGAATGGAAGGTGCGTTTGCCTGTTTTATTCTACGAAGGTTGAGCTGATGTTGATTTAGGGCGTCCTCTCGGTCTCGAAATCGGACCCAACCAACTCGCGAAGAAGCAGACCCTCACCGTCCGTCGCGATACAGGCGCCCAGAACCCTGACCCTCTGGACGACATTGCATCCGCTATCTCCAGCACTCTGAATACCATCCAAGCCGACATGTTCGCCACAGCGAAAACGACGTATTGGGAGCACGTCAAGACGATCATGGAAAAGGACGACGCTGTCAACGCTTTGGACGCCAAGCATATCGTTGTGATTCCGCGGTGTGAGTCCGAGACTTGTGAAGGCGTTATCAGGGCCGTAGTGGATAATCGTGAGTTACTTCCTTTCTTTGATCTGCGGAGGGGACTAATGACTCGGAGGGTGTCTCGAAGTGTTGAATCATGCTATGAACGACAAAATGGATGACGTCTGCTCAGGCTGCGGCGAACAGGAGCCAGTGCGCCCATTCAACCCAGAGAACGACAAGCAGCCTATCTTTCTGAGTGTTCATACAGGTAAGCACAGTCCTATTGTGGCAACGGATCGTCTGGATTCTTGGCATTTCATTCTGAGAGGCTTGCTGATCAGTCTAGCCGGATCTCATAACGAACGGCCTCGACGGGCAGGAGGGAGAGGCCGGGATTTGGGCCAACGAGAAGGTGAGCCACACCCCCAGAATGTCTGCTTTGACGCACTAACGAGTTGATCGTCAGGTTCAGATTAACCTTCTACACTATTCTACGAAGTCTTAGTACCATCTTGCAAGAAATGAGCAACTTACAACGCCGTCTTCATGACGACTTGCGCGACCCAACTGATTTCGACTAGCCATAGTACTTCAACACGCTTCCGCACTGCATCAAGACCTTACGATCGTCACCGCAGCGTTGAGCGGCACCTGTCCATACGGCGGCTGTAATAACACGCTAAGGTCTGCAGTACGCCGATCGACAAGCTCCGCCGCCGCGAGGGTCGGGAACGTGTTTTGGAGGATGGATATAAAGCTTATCTGATGCTATTTGGAACCTTCTACACCTATCCCATACCTCTGCTCGTCGTTGGTCGATCTTCAGCAATAGACGCACGCCAGCAATGTCTCGGCGGTTAGACCTACGTCCGCAGGTAAGTGTCTCTCGTCCAAATCTTGTTCGCTATCCTAACACTTTACAGGTCAATTCTCTCGCTGTATCCGTTACGCCTTCCGGAATCTCAGAAGGAAAAAATGCTTCCTGTGTGCTAGGCTGATGGTAAAATTGGATTGGGAGGAAGATGAAGGGGTGAGCGTAGCGATGCCATCTCCTGTCCATGACACGTCTAACTACGTACAGCCCTTCAGGCACACCCTTCGGAACATCTCCCCAAGCCTTTCGCCCAACGGCTTCGACTCACCCTCTTAATCGTCGTCCAGCCACCCAAGACCACATGGCGCGTATCTCGGTCAAATCTTGCACATCCGAGATGTGGTTTTGTCTCCAGTCATTCCTCTGCCGTATCGGACAGGGGTCTCGATGTCCAGGACATTGGTGAGCTGCGTTCCGCCGTTTCTTGTGCAATTGACCTAATATGGGTGTAACCATCGTTCAACGCCTTCTGAGCCAGTTGGAGAGATGTGGGAGAGTCGAGGTGAAAAGGTTCGCTGTCGCGTAGGTTTGTAGTAGATGACCCTCAGTGTTGTCGTAGTCAGATTCCACGATAAAAGTCCTTCTCTTTGCAAAGAAAGGGTGTTCATAGCAAAATGGGATGATTATTTGAGTACATAAATCTATCCCAGTAAGATACTACCAGCCGCAAGTACGACGACCTTGCCATTGATCTCGAGTATCTGCGTAGCAATGCCTGTACCCACCGTTGCGCTCGCTGCACATGGGCGTATAGATCACGTCCTTATCTTCGTCCCAGCCCTCGGTCTGGCCTGGATGGCGTCAAGCAAGGCCTGGTTGGATTAGTGGTATTCTGCAGCTGCCGGTAATGTTGGCTGTCGTAGTAGTGGAGGCATCTGGTTAACGCAACCACAGCGGTTGTTTCCAGGTGCGTGGATTAGTGCACGATGGGGTGACGTTGGTGTGAGGTCGTTTGGTGAACGGCTCGCTAGATGAGTTGGGGAGACCGCGTGTCAAGATCGCGAGATGGCGGGGTAACCTTGACGGGGGTTGATGAGTGCCCAAATGGTTTGGAGGATCTTGGGTGGCGTGGTGTTGTTGGGTGGAATCGGACTTGGGAGGCGTTGGTGGGCCGTTTGAGCCAGTCGTCGCATCCCAAGGGATCTTTTTGACCCACAAAGCCCTGCCTGAGGGGTCTAAGTCCGATGGCCCGACGTAGTTTGAAGAGGCTATTGATGATCGTCGCGACTCTGGCGAGGGGAGAGAGGGCAAGGTTAGCTTGCTCAAAGATCGTTTGAATCCTCGTTGCGGCTGCATCACCTGAGGACCTCCCATAATAAGTAGGCGTTGCAGCGGTTTTACGGAATACGCTGTTCATTCATCGCAACTTTGTCTCAGGGATAAACTGGGTACATGACACCGACACCGACAGGAGACAGAAGGGCACTCCGTTGGTGGTACATGTTTCCGTGTCTGAAATTGGCGAGAACCGACTGTGCTGGGGTGACCTTCTAACCTAGCGTTCGGCCGTTGGAGATGATTGCTGAGTTTTTCATGTTAGTCACAATTAGCGAGCTAAAAGGCAAGGTACATACCGGTGAGATGTATACGACGCCGTGGATGGCGAGAGCACTGAACGGATGAACCGTTCGTTCATCATTGTGGTTGGCGCGCATGGAGGGCGAACGCTGCCATGACAGCATTCAGTGGCGCACTCGTAAACTGAACGAGAATTTGAGGCGACCTCGAACTCGGAATCGAGCGGCCTTGGCAGTCGAAGGAAGTGAATTGACGCTTTTCATGGTCACCAGACCAATCAAAGTTCCCAAATCAAAATTCCCAGTCGCAGCAGTATATTCGAACAAGGGGGCGGTTCGTCAGCCGGCGCCAGGGTTGTCGGAGCTGACAAGCAGGAGGGTGACGGGAACAACGATGGCACGGACGTGAATAAAGGGCCGGCGATGAGCGCTGCGATGGTCTTGAGCTGCCGGATGAAGGCATTGGATAGAAAGAACGAGGAGGCTGGTATGTGCGACCTTCGGTTAGGTGCGTTGGTCCTTTTTACTAGGCGAAAGGCGTAGCCCTCCTGGTTCCATGGATGCGATGCCCGTGGAACAAACGCACTACACAGTCGACTGGGATGTTAACGACTTCCGTTGATCGAAATCTTGGGTGTCATCGACTGACGGCTCCCACCCTCTGCTCCGAACCTGCACCCATTTCGTTCCAATCCATTCTTGCGAGAGGAAAGGGGCTACGAGGACAGAGGAAGAAACACCAGGATCTTGAACCCGCCGAGTGCTAGCGCTGAGACCTGAGACCTTGCATCAGCGACCTCTGGGTCTGAGTCAAGCAAAGTGGATGAACGAGTTTTCTGTCGACTGTTCCGATGTTGCCAATCTGAAACGGTGGGGGTTTGTGAGGTGTTGGAAGGGGAGAGTTGATAAGAGAGCATCGAAATCGAGGCATTGAAGCAAAGGGAGAGTGGAAGTGGGTGGGCTCGCGTGTGTCTCCGCCTGAGCGCCAAGAGGCTGCATTGAACGAAGCATCAAGCCTTTTCATCCCTTGCCTCAGAGTCACCTGAGGCGATTTGTGCTGGGCTGAGTGCCCTCCAACCGTTCTTGGGCACCACTGGGTGATGGCTTTCTCGACTCTATCCGTCCAGACCGAATACTAGAAAGCTACGATAGACAGTGTTAGTGGGCTCGATTGAGCTTGGGCTAAACCAATATCTTTTACCTTTTCATAAGCCGCTTTCTCTCCCAGTTCTATTGGAACACTGGAGAGGGGAATGCGCGATGAGGCTGAGGAGATGATTGGCGAGAGTCGCTCAGCACGCGGTGGAGCTGGATTTGTCGGACATTTCTGCAAATTTCACGGTCCTGGGACTAGCTTGAGACAAAGATTACATGCTTGTAGGCATTTGGGAGGTGTGCGCATCCAACCGTTGTAGCAAGAGGACACAACGAAATCATCACAGAATTGATTGGCCATGGGAAGTTTAGCGCGCCGCACCGTGCCGAAGCGTGAATAGAGGCGCCTCTCTTGTCATTCAACGTCAACCTTGCTTCTAGTCTCCTGAGCCCGTCCTTACGGTGCTTTCAATATCTGGCCCAGTGGGCGTGTTTCTCCGGGAAGAAGCAAGATTTTGACCATTTCATGGTGGCGGTGGACAGTAGAGTCTCACCAAACACTCTATCCTTGTTGCGGCTGCCCTCCTCACCAAGATGGACGACAGCGACTCAGACGGGGCGAACAGTAGCCAGTGAGCCCATCCGACCCAGAATCAGACAATCAGCCTATCTTCCAGGCACATCCAATCTTATTCTTGCAACGGATTGTCTCGATTCTCGGCCTTTCGTTTCGAGGGGGTTGCTGATCACGCTAGCCGGGTCCCATAACCAACTCTCTCAACGAGGGGCCAACCAGGGGGTACGCTACACCTCCAGAATGTCTGCTTCTACACGCTGACGAGGCCATCTTCAGATTCACGTCAACCCTCTACACCATTCTCCGACGTCTCAGTACCATCCTGCCATAAACGAGCAATCTACAACACCGCCCTCAGGACGACTTGTTCGACCCGGCCGACTTCGACTACTCGGGCACTCTATGTTGGCCATTGGTTTCTTGGCGCGACTCCCTGAATCCGATCTCAAACTGACATTGCAACACTTCCCCAACAGGACGAGAACTTACCGCTGCAACGTTGAGCAGTGCTTGTCCGTTCGCCCCCTGCAGCCAGATCTACGGTCAGCAGTACCGCGCCGATCGACAAGCTCCACCGTGGACAGGGTCGGGAATGTGTCTTGGAGGACGGGTATAAGGCTCAACTAACATTGTTTGAGAGCCTTCTCCACCCTATCCTTCATCTTTGCTCGGCGTCGGTTGATCTTCAGCGGTAGACGCATTACAGCAATGAGTCAGTGGTTGGACCTATGTCTGCAGGAGGTAGGCCTATTTCGTCCAAATCTTGTTCATTATCCTAAACACTTTACAGGCCAATCTCTGCTGGCTATGTCTTCGAAAATAACAGAACGAGAGAACGCTGCCTGCATGCTAGTTCGATGAACTGGGTTGGGTTGGGAGTCAAGATTGTGCGGTTAGAGGTGTCATGAACTCGAAATGGCATCACCACACTCACACCTTTGGGTCCTTCAGCGACACCCTCCGCACCATCTCCCAAAGTCTGTCGCCTAACGGCTTCGATTCAACCTCATAGTCGTCGTCCAACCACCCAAGCCGATGTGGTGCGTATCTCGGGCCAAACTTGCTGGGAAGTTGTCCAGCCGTTCCCCTGGCCTGTTTGATGAGATTGCCCAGGTTTGGAAGGGTCGGGTGTTCTCAAGGAACGCGACGCGAAGGTTCAGGAAATAGGTGAGCCGCGTTCCACCGTTTCTTATTCGATTGACCTAACGCTTGGTACAGCCATCATTCAACTCCTCCTGAGCCAGTTGGAGAGATGGGGGAGAGTCGAGGTGGGAAGGTTCACCGTCGCGTAGACTTATGATAGATTACCCCAGTATTATTGTCGTATTGAGACTCCAATAAATGTTGGCTTCTTTTCAAGTTCAGTTCGACCCAGAATGATCATTTGAGGATATTCACTACAAGGAAATGACCTTGAGAAATATGACTCCAACCGCCAGCTTAGCTAGTCTAACAGTGGTAGGGAGATCTTGCCCTTCGTCTTGACAATCTGCAAAGCAATGCATGGGCCCTCATCCTATGCGCTAAACAAAGCCTACGGCACTGTTTAATTATCTCACTGGCAGACAACAACACAGCTAGCGCTGGTCAAATAAAATCGGAAGCAGGGCTCACCATCCGGGTTGGATCCAGAGTCCGTAAGATTTATGTATCGCTCGTCAGTCGTCGTCAGAACAAGGCAAAGAGCTTGATAAGAAGGTTACCATTCCTTTACCAAAAAGATTGACACTGAATTCGAGCGAGGAGAGGAGGCCAAAATGTACCTTGAGGATCGGCGCAAGTACCGATGGTCGACCCACAACCTCCCTTTGAAACTCAACCAATGGAAGAGGGCTGTCCGCTGGGAGTTCAAGGATCCCCAATGGACATTTCCCTCTAAAGGGGGCCACACTGCATTCTACAGGAAGGTGTACCGCAATAGTGTTCTGGTAGAGGTAATACATGGTAATACATAGTGAGCGAGCGAAAAAAACGAAATTCACGACATGTAAACAAGCTTGACTAAAGCGACTTTGGAGTGTAACATTCCGCCCATCTATCTCCCAATTTCGCTTTCGAGAGATCGAGTTTCGGCGCGGACGTTCGAGGAAGTGTAAGAATATTGGAATCATCGGGGAGGTGGGCGAGCAACGGAACGAACATGAGGTACCCTGATAGTGAAAGGAGCCACCCCGTGTGATTTCCTTCAAGGTTCTTCTGACGGATGTACCGCGCTTGGGCTTGCTCTGCGGAGCAGTCCCAGACACGGACTGATTTATCCACTGACCCCGAGATAAGTTTGGTACCATCGAGAGAGAAGGCCACTGAGGTGACATTTTCGATGTGGCCTTCAAGTCTCTTTATCTCCTGCCCTATTGAAATGTCCCAGATTCGGATAGTTTTGTCGTATGAGCCCGAAACGATCCAGGTGCCATCTAGAGAGACGGCCACTGAATTGACATTGTGCGTGTGACCAGCGAGGCTCTTGACCTCTGTCCCTGTTGCCAGATCCCAGACTCGGAGAGATTTGTCCCATGAGCCTGAGACGACCTGGGTGCCATTGGGAGAGAAGGCAACTGAGCGGACCCAGTCAGTGTGGCCTTTGAAAGTCTTCACCGCCTTCATGGTCGATAGTTCCCAGACCCGTACAGATTTGTCATATGAGCCAGAGACGAGCTGGGTGCCATCAGGAGAAAATGCCACTGAAGAGACTGGCCCGGTATGGCCTTTCAAGCTCTTGACCTCCTGCCCGGCCAGCACATCCCAGATCCGGACTGAATGGTCACCAGAGCCTGAGGCAACCTGGGTGCCGTCGGGAGAAAAGGCCACTGAGCGGACCGAGTCGGTGTGGCCTGCAAAGTTCTTGACCTCCTCGCCTGTTGGAATGTCCCATATTCGGACAGAGTGGTCGTCTGAGCCAGAGACGACCTGTGTGCCATCGGGAGAGAAGGCCACTGAGTTAACATCCCCCGTGTGGCCGTGGAAGGTCTTGACCTCCGTCCCAGTGGCCGGGTCCCATACCCGGACGGATCGGTCATAAGAGCCTGAGATAGCCTGGCTGCCATCGGCAGATAAAGTAACTGAGCTCACCGCCTCCGTATGGCCTTCGAAATTCTTCCCCTCATCCTCCGTTGATAGGTCCCAAACCCGTACAGAATGGTCATATGAACCTGAGATAATCTGAGTGCCGTCGGGAGAGAAAATCACCGAAGTGACCCCACTGGTGTGGCCATTGAAGGTCATCACCTCCTCCCCGGTCGACGGATCCCAGACTCGAACTGTGCTATCAAGCGATCCAGAGACAACCTTGTTGCCGTGGGGAGAGAAGGCCACTGAATTGACATAGTCGTTAGGGCCTTCAAAGATCTTCATCTCCTTCCCGGTCGACACATCCCAAACTCGGACAGTTTGGTCCCATGAGCCAGAGACGATCTGCATGCCATCAGGAGAGACAGCCACTGAGGTGACCCGGCTGGTATGGCCTTTCAAATTCTTCACCTCCTCCCCACTTGACAAGTCCCAGACTCGGACAGACCCATCCCGTGAGCCAGAGGCAATCAGGTTGCCGTGAGGAGAGACGGCCACTGAGGTGACATATCCGGTGTGGCCTTTGAACACCTTCACTTCCCCGCCTGACAAGTCCCAGACCCGTATGGAACAGTCATCGGAACCCGATACAATCTGGGTACCGTCAATAGAGACGGCCACCGAGGTAACCCAGTCGGTGTGCCCTTGGAAATTCTTCACCTCCTCCCCGCTTGATAACTCCCAGACCCGGATAGATGCATCATGTGAGCTAGAGACAACTTGGTTGCCATTAGGAGAGAAGGCCACAGAATCGACAGTGCTAGTGTGGCCTTCAAACACCTTCACCACCTCCCCTGTAGACATGTCCCAGATGTAGACCTTAGACAACACTCCGATGGCAACGGTGGTGCCATCTGGAGCAGCGGCAACTGCATTCACCCCGCTTTCAGCCACAAATGATGAAAGTAGCGATTGACCAGCAGCTCCAGGTGCATTGAAGAACTCGGGGATGCCCTCGAAATGATGCTTCCACTTCTCAACGAGTCCTGAATTTCGGGGGAAAGTTGCGAGGGATGAAATGTACAAGTGAGGTGTTGATAATGCAGCCCCACTTGAGTTGTGATATGTGGCGAAAGCCGCTGCATCAGTCAACTCCCCGGCCCATCCCACAGGTTCCTGAGGTAGCTTTTAATATCGACAGGGATCTCTAATCAGGTAGAGAACGCACCTTGGCTTTGGAAACCCAGTTCTGAGCATCATGTAGCATTCCCTGGCAACGACCACGCCATCCCAAAAGGTTCATGACCTCGATCCAGAACAGGAATCGCAGCTGCAGGAAGTCGTGCAGGAGAACGAGGAGATCATTGTCCTGTTCTCTGGGCGTCAGTGGCAGGTGGCCAGTCCAGCTTCCACACGTATATCGCAGGGCATCTGAGATGTTGATGTCAATGGAGCTTGCCAGCGTTGCGTTGTCACGGTCCAGCTGGTAAGAGCTTGGGATATCGGCCATGTTGAAGTGCAGCTGTTGGCTCATGACCCTAAAACATCCTTCTGCAAGGCGGCGGTGATGCTCGTCTTGGTCGCAGACAAACTTCTGTGAGCGGCCTTTGTCGAACATGAAGTCAACGAATGATTTGTGGAACCACATCACTTGGCCGCCTTTGGTGTATAGGACAGCATGAAGTCGTCGAAGAATCCCAATCGCATCGCCTGCCTGCAGCACCGCTTCGCCCTCCTTTCGTGTTGCGCTGAGGATGCCAACGGCAACAGATGTCGATGTTCGCTCTATGGTACAAAGGAATGTGTGGAGAATGGACAAGCTGTCCTCGAACACGTTCGCATTCCTGTAGTCTCGCCGATCCACAAGTGATGTCTCCAAGATATGGATATATAGGTCGTCAAGTGTTGCGGTAGCACCGAGAGAAGGTCGATGGGCGGGAGAAGAGGAAGCAGCAACCAGCCGCCCCAACAGGCTCTCTTGCTCTTCTTGATCCCGTCCCTTGACGTATTCCACCACCGTAGCCGCATAGATGAACAATCCCGCCGCTTCTGAGACGAGCTGGTCAATCTGTTCTGGAGTGCCGTACTCGCCAAGGTTCTCCTCAAGATAGAGCTTGATATCGGCGCTTGTCTCCTCAACAGGCACCTGCTCGAGCCTGCAGATTTGCTTGTTGTGAAACGATTCGACATGGCTGACCATTGCAGGATGCAACCTGCTGGTGACGAGGAACTTGAGGCCTGATAGTTCATGTTCTTTGACAATGTCGAGTAGCATGCGCAAGAACTCTGATCCCTTTTCTCCCTCCAACTCGTCAAGGGCGTCGATGGAAACGACGTATATTGGTTCGTTGTTTGCTAGGCGTTCGAAGGTAGATGCCTTCCAAGGATCGGCCAGAAGGGCCAGAAGCTGAGATTTTGGGCCGTGGTCGACCGTCTCGAACCTCCCGCATTCCAGTAACGCAGCGCTGAATGATTTAGACTTGAGTGTGAGCTGGTAGACAATCGTTCGGACGATCCAAACCGGATTCCGGGTCTCCAGAAACTGGCGCGAGCAAAAGAAGCTGGCACCAACCACGGCTCTGGCACCATCATCACCGATAATAACAGAATCGAGTTCATGACAGATCGTGTTGGCGATCGTGCTCTTGCCTGTCCCTGCGGGGCCTGCAAGCCAGTAGATTGCGGCGCTGTCGGATGAAGGGCTCATGGCCCATTGGGTGATTCCGTGAAGGATGGGCTTGCGAGTGCCCCGACAGCAACAGCTGTGGAGCGAGGCCGTCTCATCGCCATCTGGATAGTAGCGGTAGTCGGCCTTGAGAGACGCTTTGAGTTGCTCAATGAGCTTCTATTCGTCGGTTGAGCAGTATCCGATATGTTGAAACAAAGGACATACATTAGACTCATTGAAGTTCATGGTTACCGTTCCTGATTATGTTCTTAGATCAGCGAGAATGCAAAGTGAAGCCGAAGTGTTTGACTCACCGTACACTGGGCCAGTGACCACGTTTCCCCGAATGGTGCTGTTGAACGTGCTGCTATTCAGGGCCACCTGTTCTTCTTGGTCTAATTGATCGAGGAGAGCAATGATCAGTCTCTTCGATTATATATATATATATATATAGAGAGAGAGAAAGCATTCACAGGTACTTCCAGACGAAGGGGACTGAGGAGTTTGAGCAGGGGCCCACTGGGTTGTGCCAAGTCGCCTGGCAGAGCGGACCGATGGTTTGTCTTCCGCAGTAGAATCAGGCGATTCTGGTGAGCTCTTGTCTTCAACAGAGGTATCTGCATTCATGAGCTTTCATTCAGCGATATCATGGGATAACATACCATTCTGAGCGGCCTGTTGACGAGACGGCGGTCGACTCAGGGCTTGTCCAGAGAGGTCATTCAACGGGTGCATATTGACTTGCCATGGTCCTTGCATGTGTAGATTTCTCAGGCCTCCCTGAGGGGTTCGAGGTCGTTGGTCTGACATGTAATGAAGACTGTTGAGGTCCTGGTGAGGGGGAGAGGGCAGGGTTGGATTGATCATAGAAGGCTGGAAGCCTCATTGAGGCTGTATCACCTGAGAACCTTCCATAGTAGGCGTTTCAGCGGGTTTTGTGCAAGATGTGGTTGGGCAAGTGAAGCAGCACGGCGGTTTCCTTGTACGAGTGCTTTCGTCGAGAGCGTTTGTAGATTATGCTTCATATGCAGCCTGTGCCTTGGAACTCACCAACGTTTGACCGTGTAGATTGGATCGACTTGAGAGACAAGAGAGGTCAACACAAAGGAACGGTCGGCAAAGCGGGGTATATTGCTCATTCAGCACAACTTCGTCTTGGTATAACATGCGATTATGAGCTCGAGTACGACAGGAGAAAGAATGGAGCATCGTTAATAGTGAAATCGTTGAGGACTGGCTGTGATCTTGGCGTTTCAGCCAGGGTCGAGGTTAAGTTGGGGAGGGTACTGAGGCGATCTTCCAAGCGCTAGCGTTACATCATCGGGATGATAGCTGGGGTTTTCATGTCAGTCACTGTGGTTGGGCTCAAGGGCAAAGTGCATACCTGCGAGATATAGTACTGCGTGTGGCAAGAGCATTGTCGGTCGAATGGCCGTTCGACCAACATCGAGGGTGTGTTCGGCCATGTTGGCACTCACTCGTACATTCTTGATAGGGAAAACTGACCGTGTCCATGCGGCGACCTCGACATTGGAGTTGAACGGACTGGGAAATCGAAGGAAGTGGGTGAGCCGACGCTCTTGAAGGTCGCCAGAGAAGTCGTGGTACCCAAATCCAAGGGTCAACCTGTCACGGTCAAACATCTCAACACCAGCAACGAGGGCGCGTCATTGACACGCCCCGGGGTTGTCGCAACTGACGCATCGAAGGAAGGTGGGGAGGGAGGATGGGACGAACGTGCAAGGCAGACGACGAGGACTGCGATCCTTGTTCAGCTGTCGGGTAGGGGCGGTGGGCGGAATGCGTTACTTTCAATTCGGTGCGTTGCCTCTTGTTTCTCGCCCGATGAGACTGCGCGCCTGCGGGCTGTTTGCAAATCCTCCTGATTCCGTGGATGCGATACTTGTTGAATGGACTTCGACTGGGATGTTCACGGCTTCCATTCATGGCTTCCCCAAGGTCTCCGCCAACACCTGTCGCTGTCGTGTCCTTCAAGCGACGGCACTAGGAATGGCTCACAACCTCCCTTCCAAAGCCGCGTTCCTTTCGTTCCAATCCTAGGTATCCGCCGAGAGGAAAGAGGCGATAGGATGGAGCAGGGATAACGGGATCTTGTATCGCCGCTGGTGATGAACCCTCGCGCCTGCAGACTCCAGCCTCCAGGTTTGCTCCAGGCCCGGGTCGAAAGGAAGGCGGGTGGACGGATTCATGTTCATTTCAAGGTCGCCAATCCGGACTGGTGGGGATTTTGCGAAATGCTGGCAGAAGGGAGGTGATAAGGGAGTGAACCTGGTGTCAAGGGAAAGGTGGAAGTTGTCGTTCGAGCGTAGGCTTGTGCTAGAGCGGGTTTCAGGCGGTTCCAAGTGCTGAACCGAGTGCGAGCTGATGCTCACAATGAGTAAGTTATGGAATGCCTCCATCTGTTATTGTGCACTAGGTGCCTACAGCGTCAACGCCGGTGCCTTCTTTGACTCAGCCCGTGGAGACTGGATGCTGGCAAGCTGTAAAGGACATTATTAGCGGGTACTCGATTGAGTTACATAGACCAGATATACTTACCCCTTTATCTGCCGCTTTCTCTCTCGGTTCTATTCGAAAATGGGAGAGGAAACTATGCGACGAGACGAAAGGCTAAGGAATGGATCAACAAGAGGCGCTCGGCGCACGGTCGAGCTGGGGTTGTCGGACATCTTCGCAAAGTGACGGTCCTGGTTTCACTTTGAGACAAAGATTGGATGAATGTGGACGGTTGAGAGACTGTGTGTATCCAACTGTTGTGGCAAGAGGAAACAGAGAATTGATCCCGCTTGTGACGCGTTGATGGCTTTCGATGCTCAGGCGCCATGGGTTTTGAGTTGACCACGACCTTCGTAAAGACACCAAGATCGACCAATTCAGTCCTCGTGTTGGTCATCGTACGCCAGGTGACAGAGACCAAATCAGGTGCGACTGGCAATCAAACCCGACCTCAATGAGCAGCAACTGGCCGCGGTGGATCTACAGGAGTATTTCGGTTTCGATGAGTGCCTTGTGAGCAAGAGTACCCTCTTTTTCTATCATCCTTGGCTCACACACCTTAGAATCCCCGTTTCTCATCGACTACACTCCTCTCTCAGCAAGGTCGACTTCCCGCTTGCAGAGGCTGCATCTATCCATCCCCTCCACGCATCTTCGTACAGCTCGACTAGCTTTGTATCCAGCAAGGTCATCGTCAGCCACTTAAAGTGCCTCCAAACCAAGTTGAAAAATCCTGCTGAACCTCAGGCCCTGGCGCTGCTGCCACACCCACCCCTCCAAGACGCCGGCAAAAGCACCCACGAAAGAGAAGAAAAACGCCCACTCGAAGGTGCCGTCCAGATTGCTATCGTATCAAGAAAGAGGTCCATTTCGCTTTGTGGTATACCAACGTGAGTAATGTGCTGCTGTCATGGGCACCCTGTCCTGACCTTCGTGTAGGTGCTGCTCAAAGCCAACTACCACAGTACATGCGGATGCTACATCCTCAAGCCGTGGTCGTAGAGCATCTGGGACGAGACCCAGAAGATCGGCGTTCAGGGCTCTTACTTCCTCATGTTCCTTCGCGATCCCCCTCGGAGTGACAGCCCCGAAGTTGCAAGGGTCACCAAAGCGTACGTGAACATCTTTTCGAGCCACTGATAGCCGTTCTCACATCCTGCAACAGCAGCCAGTCCGACTTGGAAGAGTTCATCGCCATCCATCTCACCTCTCAAACAGCCATGTAGCCATGCGGGTGCAATCAACCTCCATAGGTCTTGACGGTCCACAGAGCACGTCAAGCGGATTCGCGGCATCGTGATCTCCCCTGCTCGACCAACCGCAGCGTCGTCCGCTGGCAATTCAGAAGCCACCAGCCCTTCCTCCACCCCAGCGAGATCCTCTGGCAAGAAGGCCACACCGCATTCTACAAAGAAGCCGACGACATCGCAGTGCGCGACTTCCTCGACCTCTACCGTCAAGTGTACGAAGACCTCCTCGCCGTCCCTGTCACCCTCGGTGTCAAATCTGAAAACGCTGGTGGTCTGTACACAACCACCCTCGAAGGTGTCACCTCCACCTCTCGCCGTGGGATCCAAGCCGCCACCTCTCACTTCCTCAGTCGAAACTTTTCCAAACCCGAAATGTTCAACATCTTTGTGGAGGACACGGTCGACAAGAGCAAGCCCTACGTCTGGCGGAACTCGTGGGGTCTCTCGACGAGCGCGATTGGCGTGATGGTGATGGTGCACGGTGAAACCCAGGGCTTGGTCCTCCCTCTGCTTGTGGTCAGTGTGCAGGCGGTGGTTGTGCCGTGTGGGATCACGGCCAAGATGAGCGACGAGTAGCAGGCGAACATCGGCAATGTGTGTGACGAGCTGGCGCAGATGTTGAGGAAGGCTGGTGTGAGGGCCGAAGCGGATCTGCGAGATGGGTATGAGCTCAACGATTGGGAACAGAAGGTGTGTTTTACCCTTTTTCTTTTACAAGCTTGAGCTAATATTGATTTAGGGTGTCCCCGTCCATCGTGAAATCCGACTCGACGACTTTGCGAAGAAGCGGGCCCTCACCGTCCGTCGCGACACTGGCGTCAAGAACCCTGCCCCTCTCGACAACATCGGTTCTACCATCTCAAGCATCCTGGAGACCATTCAGACTGACACGTTAACCACTGTGAAACAGACATATCGGGAACACGTCAAGACAATCACAGAATGGAACGACGCCGTCCCCGCATTAGACGCCAAGAACTTCATTGCGATCCCTTGGTGCGACTCCGAGGCTTGTGAAGACGACATCAAGGATCTCATTGGAGGATCGTAAGTTACTTATCTGGTCTCCAGGGGAGCGAGAACTCATGGCGGTGTCTCGTAGTGCTGAACCGCTCTATGAAGGACGAAGCGGATAAGGACCTCTTGGACGGCGCCAAAGAGGAGCCGGTGCGCCTATCCGACTCAGAAAAAGACAATCAGCCTGTCGTCTACGGAGTGTTCATACATGTAATCCATAGTCCTACTGCCACAGCGGATCGTCTATTCCCGATTTTTCATTCTGAGAGGCTCGTTGATCAAGCCAGCCGGGTCTCGTAACCAACTACCTCACAGGAGGCAGAGGTCAGCCTTTGGGCCAAGTAGAGGGTGAGCCATAGCTCCCGACTACCCGCTTCGGCACGCTAACCAGTCGATCTTTATGTTCGGATGGACCCTCTCCGCCATTCTACCAAGCCTCAGGACACTGCTGCAAGAAACGAGCTGCCAACAATACCATTTTGAGGACGACTTGCGCGATCCAGCTGATTTCGACTAGCCATGGTATTTCAGCACACTTCCGCACTGCATCAACACCTTACGATCGTCGCTGCAGTGCTGAGCGGCGCCTGTCCATACGGCGGCTGTAACGCGACATTACAGTCTGCAATACGCCGATCGACAAGCCCCGCCGTCGCTAGGGTCGGGAATGTGCTTTAGAGGATGGGTTCAAGGCCCATCTGATGTTATTTAGAACGTTCTGCACCCTATCCAGCACCTCTGCTCGTCGTTGGTTGATCTTCAGCAATAGACGCTTGCCAGCAATGTCTCGGCGGTGAGACCAACGTCCGCAGGTACGTGTCTCTCGTCCAAATCTTGTTCATTATCCTAACCACTTTACAGGACAATTCTCTAGTTGCATCTGCTACTTCTTCCGGAATATCAGAAGGAAAGAACACGTCCTGTGTGCTAGGCTGATGGTGAAGTTGGATTGGGAGGGAAGACGAAGGGGTGAGCGTAGTGATGCCATCCCCTGTCCATGGCACGTTTGCACGTCCGAGATGCAGTTTTGTCTCCAGCCGTTTCGCTCGCCCATCCGACGGGGCGGTCCAGGCATGGAAGGCTCTGGCTATGTTAGGAAACACAATTTCGCATTGTTCGCCGGAGGAACCTTGGATATTTACTCATGCTTTATTGTGTTATTATTACGACAATTAGGCAGTATCTAGAGTATATAAGGAGTAATTAGTTCATTGTATTCCTTAGTTCTTTCCTCCGGAATGATATGTCATTGAGCCTACGAGTACGCCCTGCGCGGTATCTCAACAGGCTACTGTCCAGGAGCACGACGCGAAGATTCAGGACATTGATGAGCCGTGTTCCTCCGTTTCTCGCCTGTTTCTCGCCTCCTAAACCAGGGAGAATGGGAGAGTCGAGATGGGAGGCTTTGTTGTCGTGTAGATTTATATTGGGTGACCATCGGTGCTGTTGTTGTAGTCGGATTCCAATAAATCTGTTTTCTGGAAAGAAATGGGTATTCGGAGCTGATCATTGGAGAATATCTACCACAGTGAGTGTTGATCTTATCTGATGTAGATTAGATTCGACTCGTGACCTTCGGTCTAGACTCTCCCAGATACATTCTAATGAGGCTATGTGTTATATACGGCATTTGTCATTCTTTCGTCTTCACGACTCATACTGACTCATATGATTACTAGTCACTCATGTGACTGCTTATTCAGTCCTTACATTGCTCTATTATTAGTACACTCTTTATGTATATAAGGACTCTCGTAGCTACCTCAATCTATATCGTTTTAACCTACAAACTAAGTCACTGCCTATAGCCTACAAGCTACTTGGTAAGACTCTACTCGCTAGTCGCAGTAGTGTTCTTCAGTGAGATTCCGCCACATGCGAGTACGACGATCTTGAATTGATCTCGAGCATCTGCGAATCGATGCCTGTGCCCGCCTTCCTGCTCATTGCATATGGATGTATTGCTCACGTCCTTGTCTCCGCCTCAACCCTCGCATGGCATCAAGCATGCGCTGTTGGATTGGTGTCATTCTGCGGCTGTCGGCAACGTTTGCTGTCGTGGTTGTGGAGGTGTCTGGTTGTCGCAGTCTCAGCAGCTCTTTCAAGGTACGTGAATCCGGGCACGATGGATTGAAGCTGGTGTGAGGTGGTTTAGTGAGCGGCTCACTAGGCGATTTGGAGAGACTGTGTGTCAAGATCGCATGTCGGCGGGGAGTAGGTAAAGGTGGCATCACATGCTGATTGAGGAATCCTTGACAGGGTGATGAGTGCCCAGATGGGTTTAGAGGATCTTGGGTGGTCCGGTGTGAAGAACACAACTGCAACTATGCTAGGAGGCTTACCAGGTAGCTTATTACTTGAGGTAAGTGACTGTAGTAGGTTGTGTAAAACGATGGGGATTAGTGTAGCGAATACAGGGGTTTATATACATGTAGAGCAAACTAATAATAGACAATATGTAAGCAGTCACATGTGTGCTGAGTAACGAAGTGAGTCAAAGCTCAGTCAGCACATGAGTCATAATGACGAATGAATGACAAATGCTGTAGCATACGCATAGCCTCATAGAATGTTCTGGAAGAGTCTAGACCAAAGGTCACAAGTCAAACTAATCTACATCAGATATGATAAGATAAGTTCAACACTCCCCCTCAATGAGTGCATCTCCTAACAAGTGTACTCATTGGACTAAGACGAGTAAAATACAAGTCCCAGTTGATCCCTGAAGTGTGTAAACTTCACACGTCCCAACGGCTTGGTGAAGATGTCAGTGATGTTATCGTTGGTATTGACTCGAAGAACATCAATGTCACCATTCTCGATGCATTCACGAATATAATGCCATTTGACATCAATGTTGAAGAACACTACTGCGACTAGCGAGTAGAGTCTTACTGAGTAGCTTGTAGGCTATAGGCAGTGACTTAGTTCGTAGGTTAAAACAATATAGATTGAGGTAGCTACAAGAGTCCTTATATACATAAAGAGCGTACTAATAATAGAGCTATGTAAGGACTGAGTAAGCAGTCACATGTGTGACAAGTAAGCGTATGAGTTAGTATGAGTCAATAAGACGAAAGAATGACGAATGCTGTAAATAACGCATAGCCTCATTAGAATGTATCTGGGAGAGTCTAGACCAAAGGTCACGAGTCGAATCTAATCTACATCAGATAAGATCAACACTCCCCCTCAATGAGTGCATCTCCTAATGAGTGTACCCATTGGACTAAGACAAGTAGAACTCAAGTCCTAGTAATCCCCTGAAGTGTTCAAACTTCACTCGTCCCAACGGTTTGGTGAAGATGTCGGCGATATTGTCGTTAGTATCAACTCACACGACTTCAATGTCTCCATTCTCAATGAGTTCACGGATGTAGTGAAACTTGACATCGATATGTTTCATGCGACATTCCTGAATAGGATTGTTGCTGATGAAGATAGCACCGTTGTTGTCGGAACAGATAGGGATTGGTACAATGATCGGCATGCCAAGCTCTTTGAACATATGCTTAAACCACATCACCTGTCGACTACAGTCAGACACAGCCATGTACTCGGCTTTGGTGGAGGAATTAGCGACAGTCTTTTGAGCGTGTGAAATCCAGCTAATGCTAGCGCTTGCCAACATCACCATGTTTCCAGTAGTGGATCGGCGTTTGACCAGATCCGCAGTGTGATCAGAGTCCGAGTAGGCAATCAATCCATTTTGAGATGCGCCATCAAGAACCAGAGTGTAGTCCATAGTTCCTCGGAGATATCTGCAAATGTACTTTGCCTTGCTGATGTGTTCCTCGGAAGGATTAGCTGCAAATTGAGACAGCTTAACAACGGTGTAGGCGATATCTGGGCGAGTGCCCAGCATCAAGTAGAGCAGAGATCCAATGATCGACTGGAAGTAGTGGTGTCGTTTCGTATCGACAGGTCCAGTATGTTCGAGAGGCCTATAACCCTCGACCATAGATGTAGGTGCCGGTTGGCAATCCATCATATCAAAACGTTCCAGGACTGTGCCAAGGTAGGCAGATTGGTCCAGACGGATATTTTGTCCATCACATCTGATCCTCATTCGTAAGAACTCGGTTGGATTTTTGAAGTCTCGACATTCCCACTTGAGCTTGAACACCTCTTTCTTGGCATTAACAAGTCTCTTGTTAGGACCTGCGAAGATGAGATCATTGACGTAGGCAATCATGATGACAAAGCCACCATGTCCATCCTGGAGGATGAAGATCCCGGTATCGGTCGATAGTCGTTTGAAGCCAAGAATCTTCATCGACTTTGCAAGTTCCATGTACCATGCATGGGACGCTTGCTTCAGACCATAGATAGCACGAAGGAGCCGGTACACCTTGTGTTCCTTGCCTTTGATGACAAAGCCTTCGGGTTGACGCATATAGATTTCCTCATCTAGTTTCCCATAGAGGAATGCAGTCTTGACATCGACCCCAGTGATGTGCCAATCCTTGAGAGCCGTGATGGCTAACATGGTTCGGACTGATTCGAAACGAACCACTGGTGAGAAAATCTCGTTGTAGTCAATGCCTTCGATTTCTTGGAAACCCTTGGCAACAAGTCGGGCACGTTTACGACCGTCAGATTTGACGTCGAATACCCAGCGATTGGTAATCGGTTTACGACCTTTGGGAAGATCAACCATTTTGAATACTTCGTGTTCAGAGAGTGCCTTTAACTCATCTTTGCAAGCATCGATCCATCCTTTCTTCTCCTGCAGTGGCATCTGCAAGATGTCTTTAAACATCCACTCGCGTGGAGCGCTATTGACAGAAGGAACTGGAGGCAAAACCGCTTTAGAAAGCAGGAAATGCGTAAAATTAACTCCCCCTTCACGCGCTAAGCGTTCTAAGTCCTCAGGTATGTCAAAAGTTGAATCAGAGTCACTTTCGGACACTGGAGTAGCAGGTATTGGCGTGGGAACACCTTTTTCTCTGCTTTCAGCACCTTGATTAGATCCAGATGGCCGTCTGTCATCTTTATCAAGTGCTTTTCTCCTATCCGTCTGATGCTTTTCAGTCGGAGTTTTATTTCTGTAGACATCGCCAGGCTGAGGCTTGGTTTGGGTCTGATCCCACGCAGATCTCCTAGGTGCATCACCTGGAGGATTTCCCAGCACAGGGTTTGGCGGGTGCTGGTCAGCTGGTGGTGTACCAACGTTCCGATCATCGTCACGATCAGGACTGCTACCTCTTTTAGGGGTTTGGGAGTTTGGGGATGGACAAGGAAGGAAATCATCGTCGTCATCATCATCTCCAGATTCAGATGGAGGTCCATCATTACCAAACGAGGAAGGTGGGTAGTCTTCAACTCGTGGTTGGTCTTGAGGTGGTTTGGCATCAGGACATCTTGGGAAGTGAAGTTCATCAAAGCGAGCGGTAGTCGCTTTGAATAGAACATTCCTTGGCGATCTCATGAATAGATACGCCTTCATGCCTTCTGGGAATCCTAGGAAGATCATGTACTCTGACTGTGGAAGGAGCTTGTTAGATCGTTGTTCCTTGGGAATGTACACCCAGGCACCGCATCCGAAGACTCTCAATTTAGAGACGTCTGGAGCTTCTCCTTCTACAGCCTCGTGCGGAGTAATCCAACCAAGACGCCTGAGAGGCGTTCGGTTATACACGTAAACAGCATATAGAATGGAAAATTCCCACCAGGATGGGGACAGACAAGCGTCGTGACACATTGACTCTGCCTTCTCCATGATAGTGCGTTTGAAGCGCTCAGCGCGTCCATTCTGCTGATGCATATACGGAGCGCTAATAGATAGCTTGATTCCTTTTGATTTGAAGAACCTTTGAAGTTCGTCATTGATGAATTCTCCACCACCATCCACCTGCCATTCTTCGATCTTCTCTCCATATTGGGTTTCGACCATAGCAACAAAGTCCTTGATTGCTTGCACGGACCCGGCTTTGGTTCGGAGACAGACACATGACGCACGGCTTGTGCAGTCATCGAAGAATGAGATGAAATGTTTGAATTTGTGGTATGACTCAACGGAGAATTCTTTTAGATCCGAATGGATCTTCTGGAATCTGCGCTTCGCACGCTTGCTTGAAGCCGGGAACGGCTCAAGCGACATCTTCCCTTGTGCGCAACCGCGACACAAAGGTTCATGTTTGGGAATTTCCACCATAGGTGGGAAGTTCGTGGTATGCTTTTTGGCTCGTCTGAGCACTTCCCGCGATGGATGACCAAAGCGCTTATGCATGACCTCGTAATCGACAGGTGGTCCAGAGACCTTCTGCACATTCATCGGCGATCCGTCGGAGTTCTTTACAGATACCCAATAGATCGTGTCGTCCGGATGAAGTGGATGACCCTTAATGAGATTTCTCCCATCAGAATCGTTGATACCCATGGTTAGGGAATCGCCCCAAAGAGTAGTATTGGGTTGACTCAAGAAAGTTCCCATAGAGAACAATCGAGTCGATAGATTGGGGATGTGATAGACTGGTTCAATGATAGATTCCACGTCTCGATCATTACCATCAGCACCTTTGATAGTGTGCTGTACTCGAAGTTTTCCAATTCCTTTTATGGACAGGGTTGTACCCTTGGAAGCGGTGTTAACTGATGGACTGTTCTTAACTATTTTGTAATCGAACAAGTCCTCTTTCGAGGGGGTAATGTGCATTGATGCCCCAGAGTCCATCATCCAATGTATGGATGTCTCAAATTTCTTACAGGAGGCGCAGTGCGCATCTTTACACTTGGAAATGTTCGACGAATCGTTGATCGAAACAAGAGAGTTTATTGCACAGCATAACTCTAGAAATACATCATCGTCCAAGCTATTCATATCTAGTTGAAGAGGCTGTGGAGGCGATGAGTTAGCCAAGTGTTTCCTGATAGAAACGGAGGGGATGTACTTATCGTCGTCGAAGTGCCCGGTCCTCAGAGCGTCCCAGTCCGGTAGGTAGACGGATGGTTTTGCATCTGAAAGGCAATCTGATCCATTACGATCTGGAGATTCGCTTCCCATCCCATCGTCGGAGCCCCAGTCGGAGACTTCGTCATCAGGGTGGAGCGGGTCCTCCAGTTCTCCGTCGCGGATCCTCTCCCAGACTGTCTTGGGACTGCTGAAGAGCGAGTCTTCGACTGCGTCCAAGTTCTCCAATGCTGGGGGCTCGGCTTCGTCGCCGAGGGAGACACTGTCGTCGTCTTCCCCCAAGGCATCGGTGTCACTGAGTCCGTCCAGTGCTTGTGAGCCGTCCCCTTCCATGGGCAATCCAGATTGATGCACCATGGTTGGTTGGGGAACATCGACCCCTTCTCCAGATCCACCTTGTGCCAGTGGGGGAGATGGGAGTCGGTGCAGAGACGAGCTGGTCTCATGCACCTCAGGTTGGTCGGAAGGCTTGAGGGACTGTTGACATTTGGAAGGCCTGGGGGAACTGATGCAGTCAATAAGGGCTCGTTTCCGCTTGTCCGCCTCCTCGAATGCTTTGAGGTGACGGGCGGTTTTTGGTAAATCGAGCTTACTGCAGTTCGTCCTGGCGCGTTCCACATCTGGGTAGCACGAGGTGTTGGTGGACGGAGCGACTTTGGCTTTGGCAGCCGAAGCGGGGAGGTGGGTGGATGGAGTGAGATCGACAGGACGTTGGACGATAGAGGGTCCGGTTTTCACGAAGGAAAGAACCGAGACCTTGGCCTGGGGAGGCACATGCTCCTGAGGAGCGAGAGAGACGAGGTGGTCGCCTAAGAAGGCGGCGTTGACCATGTGGGAGCGGTGACCTTGCGACTTCCTTTCCTTCTCCTTCTTCTTGTTGCCACCCTTGGATCCGCGCTTCTTCCCTTTGTTCTGGGAAGAACCCGAGTTTTGGTTACTCGAGTTGCCGGAATCCTTCTGCTGCCCCTGTTGCTGCTGGCGGAAGTTAGGGTTCCCCCCATTCCTCTTGATGCCAGTGAACTTGTTGAGGGTAGCCGGGTTGGCAACGTGGTCGTACTCGGCTGTGATGGCCTTGACGACGACGACGAAGGTGAGCTTATCCTTCTTGAGGTTAAGAAGGTTGGCGACGGTGTTGTCGTACTTGGAAGGGAGGCTGCTGATTAGGATCATGGCCTCGATGAACGCGTCAATAGAGACATCGTTTGTCGCAAGTTGACCAAGGTGGTTCTGGAGCTCGGCGATCGACAGACGAGGATCTCCATTTCCGATGCGGAACTGGATCGCCAGTTTGAAGCTAGCGAAGATTGTAGCGAGACTTGGAGTACCATAGAGCAATTTGAGAGCATCCCATAACTCCTTCAAGGTACCTTTGCCCTGAACTTGGGCGCAGATATTCTTGTTGCAGCAGAGGAGGAGGGCTCCCATGGCTTGGTCATCGTCTTCGTCCCATTTCTTGACTTTTTCCTCCCAAGCTTCTATATCATCAGCCTCAGCATCAGAAGCGAGTGCAGCAGGACGAGTTCCATTGATGTAAGACGAAAGACGTTGCATTTGGAGGTATTGCTCTGCACGCATGGCCCAATCCAGATAGTTGGTACCATTGAGGATGGGGACGTTGTTGAGAGCGTTGGAAGACATGTTGATTGTTGAGATCTGTCAAGACAAGGTTCGTCAGCAACGTATATCACAAATCAAAGAAGCGGCCATAACAGCGCATTCTTTGCCCCATTCTGCAGCCATTACAGTGCAGATCTCTGCTGCCATAACAGCGCAGAGTAAAGGCATAGGTTCGACCTATCAGCCACTTGGTTAGACATGCATAGTCGCAGCGATTAAGCGCAGACTTTGTAGCAGTCTATGGAGGCAGCCATTACAGCGCCAACCAAGTTTGTGGAGCAGCCATTACAGTGCATCTACTGAGCTTCAGGGCTCATAACCTGAAGAACACTACTGCGACTAGCGAGTAGAGTCTTACTGAGTAGCTTGTAGGCTATAGGCAGTGACTTAGTTCGTAGGTTAAAACGATAGAGATTGAGGTAGCTACGAGAGTCCTTATATACATAAAGAGTGTACTAATTATAGAGCTGTGTAAGGACTGAGTAAGTAGTCACATGAGTGATAAGTATACATATGAGTTAGTATGAGTTGTGAAGACGAAAGAATGACGAATCCTGTAGATATCGCATAGCCTCATTAGAATGTATCTAGGAGAGTCCGAGTCGGAATATCCGAGTCGGAGAGTTCGAGTCGAATCTAATCTACATAAGATAAGATCAACACTTCAGACGAAGGACACACAATCCTCGACTCGTACAATCATCAAAGAAGGAGATGCAATATTTGAACTTGTGGTAGGATTCGACAGAGTACTCTTTTAGGTCAGAGTGAATCTTCTGGAATCTGCGCTTCGCACGCTTGACATTCATTGGGAATGGTTTCAACGACATCTTACCTTGTGTGCATCCGCGACACAAAGGTTGATGCTTGGGAATTTCCACGTCGGATGGGAAGTTTTTTGTATGCTTTTTGGCTCGTTTGAGCACTTCACGCGATGGATGACCAAAACACTTATGCATGACCTCGTAATCGACAGGTGGGTCTGTCATACCCTTCACATGCTTCCGCGACTTTTCAGATTTCTTCGCAGAAACCCAATAGATCGTATCCTTTGGATGCAGTGGATAACTCATCAGGGCATTCAGTAGATATTACCCAACAGTCATGTACCAGCATAGATGGGAAAATCCCCATGGACAGAGTGCCACCGGGGCCAGCTGTTTTTCTGACAGAGCACCTGCCAACAGGCAGAGCTATGTGCACTTGCTGTGTCTATGTTACTGTGGTAGCTCATCTCTACAAACACATGATTCTTTTGTCTGAGCTCATGCTCTGGCTTTCCTTTCAGGCTTTCCTTTCTTTCATCTATTGTTCAATTTGAATAGATATTGTTACCCGTTTGTAGCTAGTCATATTCCAAATTTTGGGAACACAGCACGCCTGATTTCTGCTAGCAAATCCTGCTCCTAAAAAATGCGGTGGCTAGAGGATACAATGCGAGCCCACATTTCTAGGCCACACAATCAACTGAGAAAGCTCTTCTTTGGTTGTCAATGTAGCTCTCCTCCAAGATGTCAAAGCTGGGTACAGTGTCAGGAGTCCGCCAGTGCAGCCCTATGTCACAGCTCTTGAACACAGCTGGGTAGTAGTCAGTACAAATAATCACCACATTTTTCCATGGATTGGCTATGCAATGTATGCGGTCAATGGTGAAAGCCCTTGTTGTAACAGCTGGGCTGCACCCTCTCTTGCTTGGATATCAAGGCCGGTGTCCCACCTTGGAAATTGTGTGTCATTTCTTACTTTGTAGCTGAAGTCGCAGCTGGTTTTCATTCCTTGTTTTGCACACGCGCGGAACATGTCTCAGCTCCCTTTGTTCTGCACTCAAGGACCCAGTCTAAGCTTAGGAGCTGTCCCTGCCAGTGACTGTACCCTTAACCGACACTTTACCAACTGAGATGTCCGAGTTCAGCTCCCTTACTCAATTTCATTCTTGACTATGATGTCCAAGCTGGGTGGGGTCATCACCTAGAACAGTTGTGCCAGCTCGCCTGACACTTTATCGACTGAGATGTGCGAGTTCAGTGTTTCGTTCCCAATTCCATTCCTGATGATAATGTCCGAGCTGGGGAGGCCATTGACAGAAAGGTGGTGCCAGCTCGCCCAATGCTTTACTCACTAAGATGTCCAAGCTCGTCGTCTAGTACTCGATCCTGTTCTCGATGATGATGTCCCAGCTGGGGAGGCCATCACCTAGAAAGGTTGTGCCAGCTCGCCTGAGGCTTTACTTACTAAGATGTCCGAGCTCGTCGTGCAGTAGTCGATTCAATTCTCAATGATGATGTCCGGGCTGGGTCGGATTGTCATGTTTCTATCTAGAAAGGTTGTGTCAGCTCGCCTGTGTTTTCCCATGTAGCTGTTCCCATTTCTGTCGATGATTAGGTCTGGGCTGGACAGGTTTGACTAGACTATCCCCATCATTTCCAACAGAGATGTCCGAGCTCTTTGCCTCTATTTTCCCGCCCATCCTTGAAGATGATGTCTGAGCTGGGTCATGTCATGATGTTTCTTCTCACCCAAGGGTATGTACCACCTCATCAATGCTACATGTGCAACCTTTCCGGATGATGTTTGTGCTGGTGTTTCTTAGCATCTGCTTGTCTCCGCTGATTCCTGATTCCCACATTTCGACTTGAGGGGAGATGGACAAGCTGTTCGCATCCCCTCTGAATTGTTGCTATAAACTTGGATCCATTTGCTTATCTGAGCTCTGGTTTCCCACCGTGGTACATGCGCCAGCTTATGTCTCAACCCTTTTGCTACAGCTGGTTGACTCTACGCCTCAGCCTGCCTTCCCTGCCAGACAGTTCCCTTACAGATCGATGCGCAAGCTGGGCTGGGTAGTTTTCTTTCCTTACCCATGATACACGATCGTCAACTACGTACCAACTTCGTTCCACCGCCCAAAGGTTTTGGTGAAGATTCATGGGTAAGCTGGGTAGGTGCTCTCTCCTTTCCCAAATTGAGGTAGATGCTTCAGCTAACTAGCACTCTCCTATCCTACTACACCGGTGGCATCCTACCCACTAAGCTTCCTGTGTGTCAATCTCTCCCCCAGCTGCAAGCCAAACCATCAGCTCAGTGGTTTCAAATCGGAATGATAACCTATGGAGAGGGTGTGACGTTTTACAAGGCATGCATTGTAAAACCTGTCCCTCTTGAGGCATATAAAAGAAGCATTACATGGCACTTACGCTAGCACGAACACAATGCCCCCAACCGCCCCCCTCAAGTCAGGTTCTCTTGTGCCGCACCAGCAGTTAGACTGCCTTCGGATAGCAGCGCCTTTCTACTGGGAAGCTTGGAAGGAAGGCGACATGAACTTTTTCCTTGAGGACTTCTTTATCCACTACTTCAAGCGCTTTCCAATCCCTTGTGATGAATTTCCCACTGTTCAAGCTCGAGAAGCCGAGAAGTGGGAGAGAGAAAAGGTGAGCGCTATCTGTTGCGTCTACATGCATTATTCACCTGATGCTTTACCTTGCAATTCTCAGACCATATTTCGCCAGCTAGACTGGCTTCGCAACATCGGACTTCATGTTATCCTCCCAACGACATGGCGGAAGTTTGTAGCCCTTGACCCAAGCCCAGAATATGCTGATATTGCTGTGAGACGCCTTCAGCTTCGGTTTCAGCGGATAGTTGATCCTTCCATTAAGCGCAATATCCTAGACCAGCTGTCTTCAACCAAGACTCCGAAACCAACATTGAGAGAATCCTCGGACGATCTCCGTGCTAGTGAGGAGGCCCTTGCCGGAGGTGATAACAAAGTTCATCCCTGAATGCTACAGGAGAGTCGCATTGGATAGGAAAATGACGCCGCCCACCTGTAAACAAAGCATTTTTTTTTTACAACAAATTCTATTGATTTATACAGTAAGATAACTCGGTATGGGACTCATCTCCAATGCACCTGCCAACTCATGGTTGGTTTCCTATCCGTGCGGGCGCTTATTTAATGTTGGGCGCCATCATATATAAGGGGCACTCAAACGTCTTGTGGGTGCTACAAAGCTATGTCTCTGTCTGAATTTCCCCCCAACGTCGCGATGGTATTTATCCAGGGTGGCGATCCAGAGGTATCAATGGTACTTGGCCCAACACCGGCCTCACCAACCAAACTCGCAAATGCTCGTCTTCTACTTGAAGAGCTAGCTCGAAAGCCCAGTGAAGCTGATATATCCATCTTTTCCAACCAGTGGATGAAGGATACATGGTTTACGACTGGCGATGGTCGATTCTGTTTGTGGGATATGGGTGAGTTCTACTTCAGGACTTCATCCACTCTGTCACTAACCAAATCGTAGCTAGCACAGTCCCAGGCAAGCCCTTCGATGCTCCTTTCCTTTCTGCCCACTAAATTTCCACAATGTCACAAAGACAGATCTTTGTGGACAGATCAAGCGACTGTACTCCGCAGCTACAGCCGTATTCAATCCGTCTATCGGGTGCAGCTGGCCAAGTTTTATTCCGAAATCTTTCCGCTTATCCGTGATGCGTTCAGAAAGGGTGGAATGATCGTTGATGTATGGGAGGACGTTGTACAAATCCGCGCCATCCATTTGATTTGGACAAGGGTTCGCGCAGTTTCTCTGGACTCCCAGGGCTTGATTACAGCCATGGGATATGCCCTACCCGCAGGTGGAGCCTCTCTCGAAAATCAGCGGAGTCATGATGCACTCATACAGCTCGTCCAGTCCAGTTTATAGAAGCCTGTATGCAGAGTGTGGAATATAGTCAGACTTATCGTCAACATAGCCCCAGCCAACGCGCTAGTTGAGCCTTTGGATAAACCCGGTTTGAGGAGAGAAAGATGGAGAGAACACTCAGCCCTCTTGCAAGAACAAAAGGCAGGCCTGCTCCTTTCAGAGTTGCTCGGCTGGAGCTTCTACATCCATAAGGGGATAGCAACGCGAGGGTCCTTTTGGTTCCATATGTATATAAGGTACAGAGCGCCTAGGAGTATTGGTGGTTCAATCTAAACATGGTCCACTATATCTCTTTCTCGTCACCTTACACCAGTGAAATGGTGGAGGCGGAGTGGGATTCTTTAATTCTTTGGTTGGGAAGCCGCCTTCGTGCCATCGTTCTTCACCTCACCTCCCAGGATATGCAGCAGCTATCGCTACCTGAGAGAAATTGTTACTGGAGATCACTCAATACAGACGTGGTGGGTGGGCGCCTGTGATGTTTCCTGATGATCTGCCATCTAACAACTGTATTATGCAGTGTCATTGCTTGATGCTTCTCAGAGTGGGAACTGTGCAACTTGGGAAGCCGCTTACCCCTCACCCTTGCATGACTCTACTCTTCACCATGATGAACGAAAACCTCTGACCTACCTGCGAAGATCTGGATGACATTCTCTCCTTGAAGTGCAGGCTATTTCCCAACATGATGTTTCCTGTCGGCTGGTGGAAAGCGCCAAACCTTACAAACACCACAAAGGCTGAAGAGCTGGTCCACGAATGGCGGTTAGGAAGATGCTTTGTAGGTGCTACATCAGTACCCCAGAGGGCTATCGCTCAGCGTGGAGAGGTTATCGAAGTCGACGACTAGTACAACTGATAGCAGGAACTGGTTTATTGTACCCTTTAAGGTAGTTCCCTTGTCGCACGTCACTGGTTCAAGGTTCTCCTCTGATCTTGGGAAGAGTTGCATATTGGCAAACCTACACCACGGAAAGAGTGACTTCCCGCTGCATTTCTCTCCTTGATAGCGGATTGACAGGTACTGTCGTACTGCAGATTCGATGTGTATGGGCTCTAAATAAGAGCGGTCAGTTAATGAACGTAATTCCCCCATGGGCCTACTTACCGTTGACAGAGCCATCGAAAAGAAAGTTTAAGCTTTCTTCAAAGTGTGCACATTTGAGTACTCCTTCAATAAATATGTCAATTCTTATCCGTTTGGCGAGATTCAAGATGTTTTGGAAAGGGCTCGTTTAGGGCTTCCATTCGGTATACCTCTCAGCCCCAGGTAATGCCAAATAACAAGTAAATTCAACACATCATTCAATAAAAACCATTGTATTTGGTTTCTGTGATAAGTCTGAATGCTTGTGATCAGTAAGCTAAACTGCTATGTAAATCAACTAAAAGTCAGTCCAAAGGGATATTGGAAGTGTTGAAATGAGTATATATCATTGGATTACTGCTGATCTGGCTGCATTGTATATTGGTAGTGCAAACTCCGAAATCAGGGAATAACATTGTACATCAAATGGTATGGCCTAATCAGCAACTGCAGCTGGCAAGAGCTCAATGAGACCTTTCTAAAACTGGTTAGATCATCTCAATCGGAGCTCAGATAAAGGAGATATAGGCTGAACACAATTTGGTCTACCTTATCTTAATTAGTGATTAATGAGATCATTAATTAAGCACTCACCAATTAATCACTAATTAGTGTTGATCAATGATGTCACTAATTAGTGCTAATTAATGACCTCATTCTATTAATAAGTGATGTCAATTAGTGTGCCTGGCAATATCTTATCTCTTATCTTAATGAGTGATGTCACTAATTAGTGTACCTAAAATAGCATCATTAATTAGTACCTGATGATGTCACTAATTAATGACATCATAGTGACATAATTCTATAAAACGCTAAAGTAGATTACCAAATTAGGTAATTTCGGAATTTGCTAATTAGGTAATGTTCTAATAAGGCTATTTTATAATGTTCTATTTTTAGATTGTGTTGTCATTGCTGCTAACTGAAGGGCTTGGAGAGACACCAATTGGTCTCTCCAAGATTGATGCACCAAGTGCCAGGGGTCCTTGCTTAGTATGTCCAATGGAGATGGAGAGACATGATGGGTAGACCCAATTGGTGTTCACCACGGGTTCGGGTTACCCTACGGGTTTTAGACCCACACCCGGTCGGGTAGGGGTACGGGTCACGATTCCTGTACCCGGCCGTTTCAAAATGAGCTCAAAAAGAGCCAAATTGGCCCAGAAACAGGCGAGATATGATCAATTTTGTTAAAGGACGCGAAATTGAAGATATCTCGGTCATTTCTGGACCGATTTCGTCGTTCTTGAGCTCAAAATGACGGGTAAACCCGCAGGGTTCCGGGTCGGGTATTGCCCGGGTGCGGGTACGGTGCGTTCAGCTGGCACCCACGGGTTACCCGTGGCGAACACTAGACCCAATTGGAGAGACTGGAGAGACTTTTGGTATTTCCAAGCTTGGTAACACCATTTGGGTACACCCTATGTAGCCCTTGGAGAGATGCAATATTACAGGCCTATGTAGGGTCTCTCCATGGGTGACTGAAGTGAAGATAGACTGTCCGAAAGTCGGGCCGGGCCAGGGTCGGCACTTTTTTGGTGGCCCTGGCCCTGACCCCACCAGGGCCGGGTCAGTCACTGGCGACCCTGGCCCCGACTCTGGCTTGGCCCGACTTGACCCCCCGACCCCAGGGTCGACCTGCCAATTTTCCCAAAAAGGAAATTCGAAAAATTTAAACTTTTTTTTGTTCTATTTTGTAGTCATGGTGAGAGTGTACCTTTTTTAGTTGATAAAGTAGTTACGAAATTGAACGAGTAACTCAAAAAACACAAAATAGTCGAAAAATCCCAGCGGTTTTGAAGATCAAAAATGCCAAGACAAATCTCACTTCACCTAATAAGATACATAACTACTCTCCATGAGTGGTTTTTGCGAAAAAGAGAAATAAATAAGCAATCAGCACTTTATATGTCTTATCAGAATAGCAATTACTCCCAGAATGTAGCCCTCAATTGCTGTATGGCGGGTCAAGGGCCGGGCCAGGGTCGGCCCTCAAGCTTTGACCTGGCCCTGACCCTGGCAGAGCCGGGTTGCCCAAATATTTTTTGGCCCTGGCCCCTGGCCCTCCCAGGGTCAAGCCGGGCCAAGCCAGGGCCAGCAGGGCCACGACCTGACTTCCGGACAGTCTAAGTGAAGATCACAGCCAATCGCATCCATGGGAAGATTATTTGCAACAGCAAAAGTGACAAATAAATACTTTTCTGAGCATGCGTCAATGAGCGCACTTAAGGACCATGATCTTGATCACATCGACGTGATCAGTGCCTTCATCAAAGTTCCAGAAGCAATACATCTGGTTTGGCGTTTTCGAAGTCCTGTTGGTTTCGTCAGTAACTATCATCTTCTAGTAACAAAATCGATGCGACCTCCACTACCCGAAGGCGCTCAGCTTCTCGAGAAACTTGGACGCTATTTGCAAGCCCTCTTGCCTCACATGAACGACCCGTCGAACCCACAACCTTCACCTGGTGACCTTCCAATACATCTCCAAATCGAGTGCTGCCAAATCGCTTGAGTTGTCTCTTTGGCTTTGAGCAGACGCCTCGGTAAATACCACCGTCTATCTGTGTTCTATCAACCCTCTATTCACCTCGGTATGGTCAGGGAACATCGATTGGGCCATTGAGGACTATGTTCTGAAGTCTGGAGGACGCCGGCGAAAGAGTGATGATACCGAGGAGGAACGACTCGAGAAACTGTTCACTCCGTGTAGGAAGAGGAATGCAGGGGGTCTTTTTCGACTCATGGATCAACCTGGGATCGTCACTGATGTCAATGGTTGGGTGATGGCATGGTACTTGCCATTGATTGTGTCTGAGCAACGACAGGTGAGGTCCTACCCATTTTCGCTTCTCCACACCTTTCTCAGTGCTCATAAATCTCCTTATGCTCTAGGCGAGCATAATGGAAGCTATTGAGTTCTTATCATACAGCCCGAAGATTTCTCCGCTAAAGCAAGACACGAATGGGAACTTTCGCACTCATCCCTCAAAATTCACAGCATACCCCAACTTCCCCAACTTGCACAGTGGCGTCGCATCCTACGCCGTTTCATGGCCACCACAAGGGCATCATGTACATTATCCAGCGCACCTCTTGACTTTTAGGCTCACTCAACGCTGCTAGGCTACCTCGACTCCTTCAGCCAACTTCAGACTTCCCAAGGAGGGGCCATTCGCCTGCCTCGGGAAGCTTTCGGAGAGCCTTGCTGTCCTTGGATCCATCATGGCTCTCATACACCCCGCTTCTTTCGAAACAGGGCTGGATGCTCTTGCACTCCTGCATAGCAAGACCATTCCCAGCAACCATGGTGACATATTGGAGAAGGTTCTCAAGCTTTGGCCCTCACCCTTCAATGCATTCTCCGTCATCACCAACCGCGAGACAGAGGTTCATCGCGATCTCTGCAGTCCCCGGTACGGTTATGACCTCTTGTACACAGGTGGCTTTTACCAGGATGGTAGACTCGAAATCAGGGGCCTCAGGATGAGATGTCGCTACAATCCTGGCACAATAGTGGCTCTACCTGCTGCTATCTTTCCTCATGGCACTAGCACAGTCGAGGGGCCTCGGGTATGCATCACACAGTATAATCGGAGTGAGGTGTTGGAGAGGAACCCGATGTATCGACCTCCTGCTCTCCCTACTGACATCGTACTTCAGGATGCTTTCTTTACCACACACACCAAGTCATAGCATGGGCCATACATTTTGCATCACTAATCTAGTGTCTCTTTTGGTTTGATCTCCTCACTGGCGTCGCCTTGGACTTCGGAGCTGAGTTGGACTTTGAACGAGCACCAGGTGTTGTCTTCGGTTTCTTTGCTTGTGCTGGCGTCTTCGATCTGGTCTTCTTTGTTGTCCGCTCTCCATCATCGATGTCACGGAAATTTCGCATCCTCTTGTTCAAAGGAGTCACGGGGGTATGAGGAGTTGCTGCTGGCTTGCTGCGTTTCTCTCTTCGCCTGGGAGTTTCTGGCACTATCTCCTTAATTTGCTTCTGGAAGCCTGTTACAGCCATTGAGGCGGATTCAGCAGCCTGTCCAGCACGAGCCTCTAGACGCTTCTGCTTCTGGCGCCTGGTTTGAATTCCAATGACACTGGAGACTAGTACTTCGCCTATCCGTGTGTATCAGCCACGCTCACAAAGACACCGTAAGTCACGAACCGTTGAACTCATCATTGTTGGCGTCATCGTCTTCGTTGTCTTCGTCTTCGTTGTCTTCGTCCTCTCCCTCCTTGCGCTGCTCCTCCTCTATCTCTCCTCCATCTTGTTTCTCCTCCTCCTTCTCCTCCTCCTCCTCCTCCTCCTCCTCCTCCTCCTCCTCTTCCTGAGATCTCTTTCCTTTCTTTTTGATCCCTTTTCCTTGACCTACCAAACCACCTTTGTCATTGGCTTTGCCTCGAAGCTGGCTCTCCAATCCGGCCCCACTCGACTCTTCCTCAGAATGGTTCTGGTGCTTCCCGCCAATGAATCTGAGAGGTAATTTGAAGGAAAGAGGCCGGGATTTCAGAGAGGGGAGAGGTAGAGGCAGCATTCGTCGAGAGGCCGGAGGAGCCCCTTCTTCAGGATCATGGGGAGGGGTAGTTTTCTGCTGACTTTTTCCACTCACATCTTTCCCATCCTTCTTCTCCCTGTCCTTCTTGCCAGCTGTCTTGGCGTGGTCGGTATCTGAGTCGCCACTGCTAGATAGCACAAGGTTTCTCTGACTGGAACGACCTTCCCGCGTCTCAGGTATCTCACCAACCTTGTCATTCCTGCCTTTACCACCACCACCACCACCACCACCACCACCACTTCCCTTCTTTTTACCGCTCTTCCCTTTGGACTTCAACTTTGCAAGCCACTTTGTGTTTTCTGCTTCGAGATCCGTAAGTTCGTCTTCGTCTTCGCCACTTCGCCGCTGAGGAACACTTGATACAATTTCATCGCTGGTGTTGACGTATGCCTTGAGTCGGAAAGTAAGTGAGTCGGCAAAATCTTCATTGTTTCTGGCCCTCCGCTGAAGGCTGTACAGGTGATCGAAAACCTCCACCCGAGAAGCAACCGTCATCTCCGAGGGTTCTTTGAGAAGCTGGAGGATATCATCAGGCACGAATTTGTGCTCGATGAATTCGCTGTCACGAACACGGTCAGCCCCTAGCCCCTATCTTGCGCCCCTATTTTCGTTTTATCTTATCTTTTGATCTTTCATTCATCTTATCGCTTTAACCCCTATTTTCCCTTTGACTCCGTCTTGGCATGGACACTTTCTCTATGGCACGCTGCCTTGTTCTTCCCTTGTTACATGTCATTCTTCTCTGCTACAGGCGCTGCCTTACGCACAGCCTTTGATAGTTCTATTCATTCGTCTCCCTGACTCATTTCTATTGTATCCTTCTTCTTCGCGCTGCCTCGCGTAGCCTCGCTCAGCCTCGGGCAGTTTCCATTCTTCCCCTTGTTCTTCTCTATGCTGCCTTACGCAGCTTCGTGCGGCCTCAGGCCACTCTTTGTCATTCTACTATCTTCTTGCTTATTCGTATCTCGGACTCATCGCGGCTACGCACATGTTCTGTAGAGTATATAAGCTAGCTAGTACACTCTGTATTTCCTCAGCTTGACCTCTTCGTCAATACACCGCTTAACTCGCACTTCAACTGCTCTATCCCCTGTCCTGCCTTCTGCTTAGTATCTGTGGCTATTCCCACTTATACTTAAGTCAGCTGCTCCGCTCCTGCCCTCGTCATCGCTGATCGACTTCGAGTCTCATCTACTCGCTCTCGTTCACCGTGTGGTGTTCGACTCAGTCCACTTAGGTCTTCTGACGCCACTTCAGTCACTCAAGGAAATGGGTCTTCAAGGGTCCTCAAATTTGAGCTTTCCTGTGGCCTTAGGACCCCCCACCCTGTGGCCCTTTCCTGCTTTCCCTTTCCTACAGGAAACCCCTATGCCACCCTTTACCCTTTCCTATACCATTTCCTGTGCCCAGGAAAGGGCAGGAAAGCTGTAGGAAAGGACAGGAAACCCAGTGATCAGACTATCAATTTCCTTTGATGGCCCAGGTTTCTGGGGTCTTTCCTGCCTTTCCTTTCTGCTTTCCTTTAGGCAGGAAAGGGTGTAGGAAATCAAAGGAAATCAAATATACATAGCAATTTGGCTGTCTGATTACAAGCATACATACATATCAAAGATACTAAATACGATGGTTCTCATTAAATGATGTGCTGAATGTACTCTTTGTGTGGCTATATCTGGGGCTGTAAGCTATATCAAATTGAAGCCCTTCACAAGCCCTTTCCAGAACATCTTGAATCTCACCAAACGGACAAGAATTGACTTTGTTATTGAATGAATATTGTAAATCAACTATATGGAAGTACAAGTTGTTAGTTACGCTTTGTGCAAAGTGTGCATATCTGACCGTTCCTTCAGTAACAAGGTCAATTCTTGTCCGTTTGGTGAGATTCAAGATGTTCTGGAAAGGGCTTGTGAAGGGCTTCAATTTGATATAGCTTACAGCCCCAGATATAGCCACACAAAGAGTACATTCAGCACATCATTTAATGAGAACCATCGTATTTAGTATCTTTGATATGTATGTATGCTTGTAATCAGACAGCCAAATTGCTATGTATATCAAACAAAGATGACTGTAAGAGGATATTGACAGTATTGAGATTGCTATATAGTAAGCCATTACTGTTCATCTAGCTGTATTGTATAAGGACAATGCAAAGTCACAAATCAAGGAATACCATGGTGCATCAAATAATATTACCTAATCAGGAACTGCGGTTGGAAAGAGCTCAATGAGACCTTTCTAAAACTGGTTAGATCATCTTAATCGGAGCTCAGATGCAGGAGATATAGGCTGAACATAATTCGATCAGTGTTATCTTAATTAGTGATTAATTAGATCATTAATTAGGTGTTCACTAATTAATCACTGATTAGATGACATCACTCATTAAGCACTAATTAATGTCGTCACTAATTAGTGCCTGATCACATAACTAATTAGTGGCGCTTAATGAGTGACATCATTATTGATTAAGTGGGTGAACTAAAAATAGATATATTACTTTGGTAACCCAAAAATAGCACATACCCAATTTAGTAAGATCATTCCAGAAATCACTAGTTTCCTTTTTTGGTAATTTGATATTTCCTTTTTTGGATGGCCCTGGGAATTTCCTTTTAAGGTAATGTCCTTTTGGCACTTCTTTTGGCTCATTGGCCAGCAGGAAAGTGGAAATAGTATTTCCTTTGATTTCCTTTGATTTCCTACACCCTTTCCTGCCTAAAGGAAAGCAGAAAGGAAAGGCAGGAAAGACCCCAGAAACCTGGGCCATCAAAGGAAATTGATAGTCTGATCACTGGGTTTCCTGTCCTTTCCTACAGCTTTC